>CM047807.1:121089404-121602084 GCA_026214975.1 Gentiana macrophylla | reverse complement strand
TTGTGTTTTCCTTTTATAACGAGTAGAAATTTGTGTTTTTTCTTTGGTAACGAGTTCGAATTCATGTTTTCTTCTTTTTAACGAGTTCTAATTGGTCTTTTCTCTGGTAATGAGTTTTCCTTGCAGAAAAAATATTTTTTTCTCGAGTAACGAGTTGAAATCGCCGGAAATTTGTGTTTTCCCTTTATAACGAGTATAAATTTGTGTTTTTTCTTTGGTAACGAGTTCGAATTCTTGTTTTCTTCTTATTAACAAGTTCAAATTTGTGTTTTTCTCTCATAACGAGTTGTCTTTGCAGAAAAAATGTTTTTTTCCCTGATAACGTGTTGATATCACTGGAAATTTGTGTTTTCCCTTTATAACGAGTAGAAAATTGTGTTTTTTATTTGGTAACGAGTTCGAATTCATGTTTTCTTCTTATTAACGAGTTCAAATTGGCATTTTTCTTTGTTACCAAGTTGTGCTTGCAGAAAAAGTGTTTTTTTCTCTGATAACGAGTTGAAATCTCCGGAAATTTGAGTTTTCCCTTAATAACGAGTAGAAATTTGTGTTTTTTCTTTGGTAACGAGTTCGAATTCATGTTTTCTTCTTATTAACGAGTTCAAATTTGTTTTTTTCTCTGGTAATGAATTGTCCTTGCAGAAAAAATGCTTTTTTCCCGCATAACGAGGTGACATCGCCGGAAATTGGTGTTTTCCCTTTATAACGAGTAGAAATTTGTGTTTTTTCTTTGGTAACGAGTTCGAATTCATGTTTTCTTCTTATTAACGAGTTCAAATTTGTGATTTTATATGGTTATGAGTTGTCCTTGGAGAAAAAATGTTTTTTTCCTTGATAACGAGTTGACATCGCCGGAAATTGGTTTTTTCCCTTTATAACAAGTAGAAATTGGTGTTTTTTCTTTGGTAACGAGTTCGAGTTCATGGTTTCTTCTTATTAACGAGTTCAAACTTGTGATTTTCTCTGGTAATGAGTTGTACTTGTAGAAAAAATGTTTTTTTCCCTGATAACGAGTTGACATCGCCGGAAATTTGTATTTTTTCCCTTTATAGCGAGTAGAAATTGGTGTTTTTTCTTTGGTAACGAGCTCAAATTCATGTTTTCTTCTTATTAACGAGTTCAAATTTGTGTTTTTCTCTGGTAACGAGTTGTCTTTGCAGAAAAAGAAAATTTCCCTGATTGCGAGTTGACATCGCCGGAAATTGGTGTTTTCCCTTTATAACAAGTTGAAATTTGCGTTTTCTTTGGTAACGATTTCGGATTCATGTTTTCTTCTTATTAACGAGTTCAAATTTGTGTTTTTCTCTGGTAACGAGGTTTCCTTGCAGAAAAAGTGTTTTTTTCCCTGATAAAGAGTTGACATCGCCGGAAATTTGTGTTTTTCCCTTTATAATGAGTAGAAATTTGTGTTTTTTCTTTGGTAACGAGCTCAAATTCATGTTTTCTTCTTATTAACAAGTTCAAATTTGTGTTTTTCTCTGGTAACGAGTTGTCCTTGTAGAAAAAATGTTTTTTCCCTGATAACGAGTTGACATCGCCGGAATTTTGTGTTTTTCCTTTATAACGAGTAGAAATTTGTGTCTTTTCTTTGGTAACAAGTTCGAATTCATGTTTTCTTCTTATTAACGAGTTCAAATTTGTGCTTTTCTCGGGTAACGAGTTGTCCTTGCATGTTTTTTTCCCAGATAACGAGTTGACATCGCCGGAAATTGGTGTTTACCCTTTATAACGAGTAGAAATTTGTGTTTTTTCTTTGGTAACGAGCTCGAATTCATGTTTTCTTCTGAGTTCAAATTTGTGTTTTTCTCTGGTAACGAGTTGTCCTTGCCGAAAAAAGGTTTTTTTTCCTTGATAACGAGTTGACATCGCCGGAAATTTATGTTTTCCCTTTATAACGAGAAGAATTTTGCGTTTTTTCTTTGGTAACGAGTTCGAATTCATGTTTTCTTCTTATTAACGAGTTCGAATTTGTGTTTCTCTCTGGTAACGAGTTGTCCTTGCAGAAAAAATGTTTTTTTCCCGGATAACGAGTTCACATCGCCGGAAATTGGTGTTTTCCCTTTATAACGAGTAGAAATTGGTGTTTTTTCATTGGAAAGCAGTTCGAATTCATGCTTTTTTCTTAAACGAGTTCACATTTGTGTTTTTCTCTGGTAACGAGTTGTCCTTGCAGAAAAAATGTTATTTTCCCTGATAACGAGTTGACATCGCCGGAAATTTGTGTTTTCCCTTTATAACGAGTAGAAAATTGTGTTTTTCTTTGTGAACGAGTTCGAATTCATGTATTCTTCTTATTAACGAGTTCAAATGGGCGTTTTTCTCTGTTACCAAGTTGTCCTTGCAGAAAAATTGTTTTTTTCTCTGATAACGAGTTGAAATCGCCGGAAATTTGTATTTTCCCTTTATAACGAGTAGAAATTTGTGTTTTTTTCTTTGGTAACGAGTTCGAATTCATGTTTCTTCTTATTAAAGAGTTCAAATTTGTGTTTGTCTCTAGTAACGAGTTGTCCTTGCATAAAAAGTGTGTTTTCCCTGATAACGAGTTGACATCGCAGGAAATTTGTGTTTTTTCCCTTTATAACGAGTAGTAATTTGTGTTTTTTCTTTGGTAACGGGCTCCCATTCATGTTTTCTTCTTATTAACGAGTTCAAATTTGTGTTTTTCTCTGGTAACGAGTTGTCCTTGCAGAATAAATGTTTTTTTCCTTGATAACGAGTTGACATCGCTGAAATTTTGTGTGTCCCTTTATAACGAGTAAAAATTTGTGTTTTTTCTTTGGTAACGAGTTCGAATTCATGTTTTCTTCTTATTAGCGAATTCAAATTTGTGTTTTTCTCGGGTAACGAGTTGTCTTTGCAGAAAAAATGTTTTTATCCCGGATAACGAGTTGACATCGCCGGAAATTGGTGTTTTCCCTTTATAACGAGTAGAAATTTGTGTTTTTTCTTTGGTAACGAGTTCGAATTCATGTTTTCTTCTTATTAACGAGTTCAAATTTGTGTTTTTCTCTGGTAACGAGATGTCTTTGTAGAAAAAATGCTTTTTTCCCGGATAACGCGTTGACATCGCCGGAAATTGGTGTTTTCCCTTTATAACGAGTAGAAATTGGTGTTTTTTTTTTGGTAACGAGTTCGAATTCATGGTTTCTTCTTATTAACGAGTTCAAACTTGTGTTTTTCATGAGAAGAAATTTGTGTTTTTTCTTTGGTAACGAGCTCCAATTCAAGTTTTCTTCTTATTAATGAGTTCAAATTTGTGTTTTTCTCTGGTAACGAGTTGTCTTTGCAGAAAAAATGTTTTTTTCCCTGATAACGGGTTGACATCGCCGGAAATTGGTGTTTTCCCTTTATAACGAGTAGAAATTTGTGTTTTTTCTGTGGTAACGAGTTCGAATTTATGTTTTCTTCATATTAACGAGTTTGAAATTTGTGTTTTTCTCTGGTAACGAGTTGTCCTTGCAGAAAAAAAAAAAATTCCCGGATAACGAGTTGACATCGCTGGAAATTGGTGTTTCCCTTTATAATGAGTAGAAATTTGTGTTTTTTCTTCGGAAACGAGTTCGAATTCATGTTTTCTTCTTAAACGAGTTCAAATTTGTGTTTTTCTCTGGTAACGAGTTGTCCTTGCAGAAAAAAGGTTTTTTTTCCCTGATAACGAGTTGACATCGCCGGAAATTGGTGATTTCCCTTTATAACGAGTAGAAATTGATGTTTTTTCTTTGGTAACGAGTTCGAATTCATGGTTTTTTCTTATTAACGAGTTCAAACTTGTGTTTTTCATGAGTAGAAATTTGTGTTTTTTCTTTCGTAACGAGCTCAAATTCATGTTTTCTTCTTATTAATGAGTTCAAATTTCTATTTTTCTTTGGTAACGAGTGGTCTTTGCATAAAAAATGTTTTTTTTCCTTGATAACGAGTTGACATCGCCGGAAATTGGTGTTTTCCCTTTATAACGAGTAGAAATTTGTGTTTTTTCTTTGGTAACGAGTTCGAATTTATGTTTTCTTCTTATTAACGAGTTCAAATTTGTGTTTTTCTCTGGTAACGAGTTGTCTTTGCAGAAAAAATATTTTTTTCCCGGATAACGGGTTGACTTCCCTGGAAATTGGTGATTCCCCTTAATAACGAGTAGAAATTTGTGTTTTTTCTTTGGGAAACGAGTTCGAATTCATGTTTTCTTCTTAAATGAGTTCAAATTTTTTTTTTTTTTTTTTTTTTTTGGTAACGAGTTTTCCTTGCAGAAAAAATGTTTTTTTCCCTGATAACGAGTTGACATCGCCGGAAATTTGTGTTTTTTCCCTTGATAACAAGTAGAAATTTGTGTTTTTTTCTTTGGTAACGAGTTCGAATTCATGTTTTCTTCTTATTAACGAGTTCAAATTGGTGTTTTTCTCTGGTTTCGAGTTGTCCTTGCAAAAAAATGTTTTTTTCTCTGATAACGAGTTGAAATCGCCTGAAATTTATGTTTTCCCTTTATAACGAGTAGAAATTTGTGTTTTTTCTTTGATAACGACTTCGAATTCATGTTTTCTTTTTATTAACGAGTTTAAATTTGTGTTATTCTCTGGTAACGTGTTGTCCTTGTAGAAAAAATGTTTTTTTCCCGGATAACGAGTTGACATCGCCGGAAATTGGTGGTTTCCCTTTATAACGAGTAGAAATTTGTGTTTTTTCTTAGGTAACACGTTCGAATACATGTTTTCTTGTTATTAACGAGTTCAAATTTATGTTTTTCTCTGGTAACGAGTTGTCCTTGCAGAAAAAATGTTTTTTTCCTGGATAACGAGTTGACATCGCCGGAAATTTGTGTTTTCCCTTTATAACGAGTAAAAATTAGTGTTTTTTCATTGGTAACAAGTTCGAATTCATGTTTTCTTCTTATTAACGAGTTCCGATATCTGTTTTTCTATGGTAACGGGAATTGTTTTTTTACCCTGATAACGAGTTGACATTGCCGGAAATTTGTGTTTTCCCTTTATAACGAGTAGAAAATTGTGTTTTTTCTTTGGTAACGAGTTCGAATTCAAGTTTTCTTCTTATTAACGAGTTCAAATTGGCGTTATTCTCTGTTACCACGTTGTCCTTGCAAGAAAAAGTGTTTTTTTCTCTGATAACGAGTTGAAATCGCCGGAAATTTGTGTTTTCCTTTTATAACGAGTAGAAGTTTGTGTTTTTTCTTTGGTAACGAGTTCGAATTCATGTTTTCTTCTTATTAACGAGTTCAAATTTGTGTTTTTCTCTGGTAATGAGTTTTCCTTGCAGAAAAAATGTTTTTTCCCCGGATAACGAGTTGACATCGCCGGAAATTGGTGTATTCGCATTTTTCCCGGATAACGAGTTGACATCGCCGGAAATTGGTGTTTTCCCTTTATAGCGAGTAGAAATTTGTATTTTTTCTTTGGTAACGAGTTCGAATTCATGGTTTCTTCTTATTAACGAGTTCAAACTTTTGATTTTCTCTGGTAACGAGTTGTACTTGCAGAAAAAATGTTTTTTCCCTGATAACGAGTTGACATCGCCGGAAATTTGTGTTTTTTCCCTTTATAGCGAGTAAAAATTGGTGTTTTTTTTTCTCTCGTAACGAGTTGTCTTTGCAGAAAAATATTTTTTTTCCTGATAGCGAGTTGACATCGCCGGAAATTGGCGTCTTCCCTTTATAACGAGTAGAAATTTGTGTTTTTTCTTTGGTAACGTGTTCGGATTCATGTTTTCTTCTTATTAACGAGTTCAAATTTGTGTTTTTCTCTGGTAACGAGTTGTCCTTGCATAAAAAGTGTTTTTTTTCCCTGATAACGAGTTGACATCGTCGGAATTTTGTGTTTTCCCTTTATAACGAGTCAAAATTTGTGTTTTTTCTTTGGTAACGAGTTCGAATTCATGTTTTCTTCTTATTAACGAGTTCAAATTTGTGTTTTTCTCGGGTAACGAGTTGTCTTTGCAGAAAAAATGTTTTTTTCCCGGATAACGAGTTGACATTGCCGGAAATTGGTGTTTACCCTTTATAACGAGTAGAAATTTGTGTTTTTTCTATGGTAACGAGTTCAAATTCATGTTTTCTTCTGAGTTCAAATTTGTGTTTTTCTCTGGTAACGAGTTGTCCTTGCAGAAAAAAGGTTTTTTCCCCTGATAACGAGTTGACATCGCCGGAAACTTGTATTTTCCCTTTATAACGAGAAGATTTTTGTGTTTTTTCTTTGTTAACGAGTTCGAATTCATGTTTTCTTCTTATTAGCGAGTTCAAATTTGTGTTTCTCTCTGGTAACGAGTTGTCCTTGCAGAAAAAATGTTTTTTTTCCCGGATAACGAGTTGACATCGCCGGAAATTGGTGTTTTCCCTTTATGACGAGTATAAATTGGTGTTTTTTCATTGGAAACGAGTTCGAATTCATGCTTTCTTCTTAAACGAGTTCAAATTTGTGTTTTTCTCTGGTAACGAGTTGTCCTTGCCGAAAAATATTTTTTCCCCTGATAACGAGTTGAAATCGCCGGAAATTTGTGTTTTCCCTTTATAACTAGTAGAAATTCGTGTTTTTTCTTTGGTAACGAGTTCGAATTCATGTTTTCTTCTTATTAACGAGTTCAAATTTGTGTTTTTCTCTGGTAACGAGTTCTCTTTGCAAAAATGTTTTTTTACCATATAGCGAGTTGACATCGCCGGAAATTGGTGTTTTCCCTTTATAACGAGTAAAAATTTGTGTTTTTTTTCTTTGGTAACGAGTTCGGATTCATGTTTTCTTCTTATTAACGAGTTCAAATTTATGTTTTTCTCTGGTAACGAGTTTTCCTTGCAAAAAAAGTGTTTTTTTCCCTGATAACGAGTTGACATCGCCGGAAATTTGTTTTTTTTCCCTTTATAACGAGTAGAAATTTGTGTTTTTTCTTTGGTAACGAGTTCGAATTCATGTTTTCTTCTTATTAACGAGTTCAAATTTGTGTTTTTCTCTGGTAACGAGTTATCCTTGCAGAAAGAATGTTTTTTTCCCGGATAACGCGTTGACATCGCCGGAAATTGGTGTTTTCCCTTTATAACGAGTAGAATTTGGTGTTTTTTCTTTGGTAACGAGTTCGAATTCATGGTTTCTTCTTATTAACAAGTTCAAACTTGTGTTTTTCATGAGTAGAAGTTTGTGTTTTTTCTTTGGTAACGAGCTCAAATTCATGTTTTCTTCTTATTAATGAGTTCAAATTTGTGTTTTTCTCTGGTAACGAGTTGTCTTTGCAGAAAAAATATTTTTTTTCCCTCATAACGGGTTGACATCGCCGGAAATTGGTGTTTTCCCTTTATAACAAGTAGAAATTTGTGTTTTTTCTGTGGTAACGAGTTCGAATTTATGTTTTCTTCATATTAACGAGTTCAAATTTGTGTTTTTCTCTGGTAACGAGTAGTCTTTGCAGAAAAAAATAGTTTTTTTCCCGGATAACGAGTTGACATCGCTGGAAATTGATGTTTCCCTTTATAACGAGTAGAAATTTGTGTTTTTTCTTCGGACACGAGTTCGAATTCATGTTTTCTTCTTAAACGAGTTCAAATTTGTGTTTTTCTCTGGTAACGAGTTTTCCTTGCCGAAAAAATGTTTTTTTTCCCTGATAACGAGTTGACATCAACGGAAATTTGTGTTTTCCCTTGATAACGAGTAGAAATTTATGTTTTTTCTTTGGTAACGAGTTCGAATTCATGTTTTCTTCTTATTAACGAGTTCAAATTGGTGTTTTTCTCGGGTACCGAGTTGTCCTTGCAAAAAAATGTTTTTTTCTCTGATAACGAGTTGAAATCGCTGGATATTTATGTTTCCCTTTATAACGAGTAGAAATTTGTGTTTTTTCTTTGATAACGAGTTCGAATTCATGTTTTCTTCTTATTAACGAGTTCAAATTTGTGTTTTTCTCTGGTAACGAGTTGTCCTTGTAGGAAAAATGTTTTTTTCCCGGATAACGAGTTGACATCGACGGAAATTGGTGTTTTCCCTTTATAACGAGTAGAAATTTGTGTTTGTTCTTAGGTAACGAGTTCGAATACATGTTTTCTTCTTATTAACTAGTTCAAATTTATATTTTTCTCTGGTAACGAGTTGTACTTGCAGAAAAAATGTTTTTTCCCTGATAACGAGTTGACATCGCCGGAAATTTGTGTTTTTCCTTTATAACGAGTATAAATTTGTGTTTTTTTCGAAATTTGTGTTTTTTTTTTGGTAACGAGTTCGAATTCATGTTTTCTTCTTATTAACGGGTTCAAATTTGTGTTTTTCTCTGGTAACGAGTTTTCCTTGCAGAAAAAATGTTTTTTCCTCGGATAACGAGTTATTGAATGTGTTTTTTTATCGCTATCACCACACTGAGGGAATCGATTTTAGTTTTATTTTTCACTAAAGGAGGAAAGTTTTATTAAATTCGAACAAAAAATTATTTACAACAAAAATAGCCTCCCGGCTAGACTAGTGACCTAGCACATTGTTGTACTACGACCTAGCAAAAGCTAGACCAAGACCCAGCACCCGGCTGGACTACAACAGACACGAAACAAACATGACCCACAACAAACAGCAGAGCCAAATAATGGAGCCGATTGAGGCGTGCTGAGCAGAAATGAATAAAAATATTCATCAAATATAAAGGGACGCTCAGACGAAACAAATATTCATTACTTGACAAGCTTGGTTCTAAACGAAACAAACGATCATCAAATACTTATTAACGAGTTAAACATGATCGAGTTTATTCGTTAGCGGCTATTTTCGTTAAATATAAAGGGATGCTCAGACAGGCCGGAGACCGCCTCATGATCAACCCATTACTTGACAAGCTTGGTTCTAAACAAAACAAACGATCATAAATACTTATTAACGAGTTAAACATGATCGAGTTTATTCGTTAGCGGCTATGTTCGTTCAACAGCACTAACCGGCACCATTATTTAGTCTTAAAATACTTGTTTTTTTTAAACGACATTACAAAATTACCTTTTTGTGCAAATTAAATTAAAAATGAGTGTTATCTATAACATGAACTTTTTATGCAAATGAGTTTTGTCTGTTGTTCTTTATTACATATATATTACAAAATAGTCCCTAAAGCACATCAATGTATTGGCAGATATGTTAAGTAATTAAAGGTATGAATTCACCTCCTTCTGTTACTCGATCCAGTCTCCATGCGCGCATAAGAAAACTTAGTATTCCATCCCCTTATAACTTGAAATGTTGCATAACACAGGTGGTTAAGCTGGTTGATGCGTGTAAGTAGCGTAAGAAAAAAGGTAGCATCATTCAAAGAGCTACCTTGATAAAATAATATTGCACAGACCGTCGTCTTCGTTTGGTTTAAAAAAAACCAACTCGAATTAACAAGATTTTTATTTCTCACATTTATAATATCAAGATTTGTTCCAGACTTGTCCGTACCATAAGAACCTAGAGATGCCCCATCGTCTCTTACAGTATGACACTTAGTTTCATATGTAGCCGTCTGTGATACCAATTATAACGCCCCAAACGTACTCCGAGTCTAATGATATTAAATAAGTCATAAATGATCGGGTCAACTGCTTAGACCATCATCGACATTTGGTCTTAAAAGACTTAACCCGAATTGATAAAATTTTTAATGTCTTACATTTATAATTTATTTATGAGGTGGAGGTAATGCACTTCAATTCTTCGATATCACAGATAGTTTGCTATAATTATGCCAAGAACTTGAAGGTTGTATAGATGTTCTCATTTTTACTTTGTTGTTAAGAATTTTTTATTCTTTCCTTCATCAATTAATTAAGGTGAAGAACGTGCGGTCCCTAGTGTCCCGGCCTGTTTTTAATTAAATCTATCTTCATAATCAAAAGAGAGACACACACAACTCCCAGAAGGCTAAAGCAAAAAAATTACATACATACAACGTACATGAGAAAAGTTAGATCAAGGTAGATCTGCTGATGAGCAGGTTACAAAAAACATTAAACACGCACATGCATACATAAGACGCAATCCACTTAATTATTACAACATCAGCAACCTGACTCTACACCTACTCGATCGACTACGTACACACACACCGTGCCTGCATCCATTGCTTATTATTACAGTACTGAATTACCAAAAGACACAACATAACTACACATAATTAATACTAGTCCCCTCTTAATTAAACATAAACCCTTACTTACTTACTACATACGTTAATGCATGGATGCATGCAAGCACAGGTGTATTTATGAGCTCCTGGTCTTGTACTTGGACTCGTCGATTGGGATCCCTTCTTCCTCGGCACGCTCTCCGCCGGACTTGTCGGAGGAGCTAAGCCCACCTTTCTTACCCATTTCCTGATAGCCCTCAGTCCCAATCTGGTCTTTCCTAGTTTGACCACCACGGCTTCTCCCTTCAGCTAGACGCTCTTGTGCCTCAACACTTTTCCCACCTGTACCTCCTGGTACCACCGTCTCTCCTTGCTTTGCTTTCTCTTCCATAGCCTCCCTATCTTGTTGACCGCTCGACATTCTTTTCTTTTCTTTTCTTTTGATGGACTTTTTTTTGTAATATGTTTGTTTACTACTTGAAGATGACGATTACTACTAGAGTGATGAATATATATATAATAAATAACAACGTACTTGGATGTTTCTTTAAAAAGGTAAATAAATTCCCCGACATGGAAGGATTATTGGGTTGATGACGCGTGTCTCTTGACGAGGATGAGAGGGAAGCATTACACGTATGTACGTATCCACGCGGCCCTAGCTTTTCCTGAAGAATGATGACACGAATTAATCGATCTCCACCCTGGCTAAGATTGACCACAACAGTGGATCTCTATTACACTCTTCATTTATTTTATTTTTCGTTTAAAATTCATTTTCTTAACATCTTATGTTAGAATAAATACTTTCATTATATTTATGTACTTACATATTTGCCCTTTATCTTGTACTTATATAAACAATGTTGACGTTACGATTTCACCCTCCACGCGTGGAATTATCTAATTGGTCCAAATTTGGCGTGTGGAAAAGTCCAAGTATATTATCCGCGATCGGGTCGAATACGAGGCGAATCGGTGATCACCACCGCAATACAACAGAGATCTTGCAAGTGTTCCATCTCGAGTACCCATGTCGGTGTCCATCGAGTCGATACCATGGACTTGATCCAGCTCCTGAGCCCACCATCCAAAGAAGTTACTTGGGCAAGAGGCAAGGCCCATTTAAGGGTAATTATGTCAATAGACCAAACCGCCCCAAATTTAGGGCGCGAGAAGGACATGTGCTTATAAATACATCATTCCAGGAACTACGTAAGGCTTGATTCCTGGACATTACACAGGATACGTAGGCAATCCAAGATACATTCTTGGACTCAGCCATAAAACACCAAAATCACCCCCAAAATCATCCTTGATTCTATCCTCCCTAGATTAAATTGGCCTCAAATTATACATGACAAAATCCAGCATCGTCAAATGTATCCCCTTTCGTTATCACTTAATGGAAACGTTATTCCCATTCATGTGTTTGTCATGGTATCGGAGCCCTAGATCCAATTAAATTTTTTTTTTCTTTTTCTTCCGTCGACTTCATCAGGCTCTGCCGCCGCCGCCTGATGCCATGGCCACCACGCCGGCCACCAACTCTACCTCTCTCCGCTAGCGAGCGAGCAGCGCGCCGCGATCTTACACCCAAAACCCCAATTGCTCTCAATCCCGCAATTCATGCTCTCTTCAATTAAACGATACAAACTACGCTATGGCGTAAACAAATATATACTCTCTTAAAGGGATATGGATTGCTCGGTTATTTGGATGGTACAACACCATCACCGTCGGCTCACATTACCACGGAGGCGGGTGTTGTGGCTAATCCTGATCATGCTTTTTGGGCTCGTCAGGAGTCTTTTGTGCAACATTTATTACAGGGTTCAGTGCACAAGGATTATGTGCACACAATTCAATACACCGATCATCGCTTATTGAGGCTTGGAATACACCGCACACCATCTACGGTGCAATGAGTCGAGGTCGCGTTATTGCTCTTAAGAAACGTTTAAATGCAACCACTCAAGGTACAAATTCTATCTCTGTTTATTTTAGGCAAATCAAATCAATAGCAGATGATCTTGCAGCCTTGGGTAAGAAAGTTGATGATGATGATTTAATTGAGGTTATAATGCGTGGTTTGGCTGATGGTTATGATGATTTGGCTAGTGCCATTGATGCTCGTGATACTGCTTTGTCTATCCCTGCTCTACATGAGAAATTGTTAAATCAAGAGGCACGTTTAGCACAATCTAATAATAATGCATCACAAGTACCTGCTTACACTGCTTTTCCTGCTTACAATCAACCCCGATACCCTCCCCCTACCTCTCGGCCTCCCTACTCCCCTATATACCCCTCGGCAACACCACCTCCAGCCCAGCCGAGGCCTCCCATGGCTCGGCCTCCTTACCCACAACAACACTATCGACAACCTCAAACTCCCTCACGATATCCTCAGCAAAATTCTCAACGTCCTTCCACTGGTTATAAAGGACACTGCCAACTCTGTGGTGTCACTGGTCATCAAGCTACAAATTGCCCAACCTATACACTCTACCACCACCTACCTCGACCACCAAAACCAGCCCCTACCTCTCGGCCCCACCCTCCTCCACATGCTCACATGACTTCGCCAATGCTCCACCGGCTTCTTCCACCTCCCAGAACCTTGGATGTTAGATAGTGGTGCTTCACATCATATGACCCATGAACCGAGCTTACTATCTCTTCATGACTCTTACTCGTGCACGGATCCTATCACTATAGCCGACGGTTCTTCTCTTCCAATTGCTCATATTGGCACTTCCAAACTTTCGAATTTCAAGCTTAACAATGTCTTACATGTTCCAAAATTATCTCGCAATCGCTTTACGTTCGTCGCTTTGCTTAGATAATTCTGTGACCATTGACTTTTCTTCCGACTCTTTCTAGGTGAAGGACGGAAGATCGCCAATGCCTCCCCAGGGTACCACTAGAGATGGTGCCTACTATCGTCCCCCTGAGCCCACCTTCACTGTGTAGCATCCAAAGCTTCCCAACTGCATGCGCATGCTCGTTGTGGCCATCCAAAGATCTCCGCTTTTACATTGCTTATTGAATAAACACGACTTAGAATTGTCGTCCAATATTTCTATTCCTTGTAATGCTTGTCTTTGTAATAAAAGCCATAGGCTTCCGTTTGGAACTTCATCCCTTGTATCCAAACGGCCCCTTGACATTATTTATTCTGATGTTTGGTCTTCTCCAATACATTCTGTTGATGGTTACAAATATTATGTAATTTTTGTTGATCATTTTTCCAAATTTATTTGGCTTTTTCCATTAGTTCGAAAATCAGATGTTTACACCACTTTTGTGAAGTTCAAAGCTTTTGTTGAAAAACAATTCGACAGTGTCATTAAAATTTTATATTCTGATAATGGCACTGAATATCATGTTATGAAACCTTTTTTGCAACTCAATGGCATCTCCCATCTTACATCCACCCCCCACACCCCACAACAAAATGGATTTGCTGAACGTCGGCATCTCCATATCCAGGAAACTGCTTTAGCTTTGCTTTCCCATGCCTCCATGCCTATCACTTTTTGGTCGTATGCAGTTGGCGTTCTTGGTGTATTTGATAAACCGTCGCCCACCAAAACTCTCAACATGAAATCACCTCATGACATTCTCTACCAACAATCACCTAACTACACTCGCCTTCGTGTCTTCGGATGTCTTTGTTATCCCTGGATACGTCCCTACAAAACCCATAAGCTCGACTCTCCCTCGATTCCATGTGTCTTTATTGGTTACTCCCACACTCAAAGTGCATATCTATGTTATGATCTAACTGACTCAAAACTCTACGTTTCACGTGATGTGCGCTTTGTTGAAGACTCCTTCCCTTTGCCTCTCTCGCCACCGATTCCTCCTTACCTCTCTCTTGAATCACTCCTACCACCGACCACGCCACCCTCGAGCCGCCCACACCCTCCCCCACACATCCTCACCCCTCGGCAGACCATCCAACACCCCACCCGAGACCCCCACCCCACACCCGAGGCATCTCCTCCTCCTCTTCCACCTCTCGCTTCCCCATCGTCCTCTTCCTCCTCTTCCAACTCTAGTCCTCCCTCATCGCCTGATATTACACCCCCTCCCCCTCAACCAAATCATCCTATGGTTACACGTGCTCGAAATAATATCACCAAAAAACTCAAACTTTTCAATCTCTCAGCCAAGCTTGAGGAACCTTATCTAACCGTTGAACCAGCCATTGCAGTGTTCGCAGTGGCGTGATGCCATGGCGGATGAGTTTGCAGCTTTAGCTCGCAACAATACTTGGTCTCTAGTTCAGCATCGACCTGGCATGAATGTTGTGGGCTGCAAGTGGGTTTATCGGATTAAGCGTCGCCTGATGGATCGATTGAGAAATATTAGGCCAGGCTAGTTGCTAAGGGGTTTCATCAAAGGCCTGGTATTGACTACTTCAAACATTTAGTCCGGTAGTTAAACCAAATTTACGATACGCTTTAGTGTTATCCCTGGTCGTTTCATTTGGTGGGTCTCTTCGCCACTTGATGTGAATAATGCTTTTCTTCGTGGTTCGCTATCCGAGGACGCCTACATGTGTCACCTCCGGCTTTGAGGATCCTCAAAAACCAGGTTTTATTTGCAAGTTCTGAATAGCGATTTATGGTCTTAGCGAGCACCTCGTGCCTGGTACCACGAGTCGCGTAATTTTTGGTATCCATTGGTTTTGTAAACTCACGGGTCGACTCGCCGTTGTTCACACGGCACACGGATACTTTTGTAGTTTTTATGCTTGTGTATGTTGATGATATTGTGGTCACAGCGACTCTCAAATTTACATTCAAAGAGTTATTGATGCACTCGCCAATCGGTTTTCGATTAAGGATCTTGGCCACTTGTCTTATTTTTTGGGTGTCGGTTTTACGCCACCCCACCGGTATTCTTTTATCCCAAGCGGGTTATATTAATGACATTCTCACTGGTTCGGATGGATGACTCGGCTTTGTCTCCACGCCTCTCCTGTGGATGCTTTCCACACGATCCCCGGCGCTTGAACATGGTTCTCCACTACTATCCAATCCCACGCAGCATCGCCAGTGTTCTTGGTTCGCTTCAAGATTTACTTTTCACTCGCCTCGGATATTGCATTTCTTCGTTAATAAATGGCACAGTTCATGCAATCACCCACGGAGTATCATTGGCTTCTAGTCAAACGGATTTTGCGTTATTTATCTGGCACAGTTACACAGGGTTTACAGTTCTTTTCTGGCACTCCCTTAGAGTTGCATGCTTTTTCTGATGCTGACTGGGGTGGTAACAAGGATACAGGTTATTACTCCACTACTGCTTACTTGGTTTTTCTTGGTCGCAATCTCATATCCTGGAGCTCCAAGAAACAGGATTCAGTTGCTCGTTCTTCCACAGAAGCTGAGTATCGTGCAGTTGCGGATACGGCAGCTGAAATTGCTTGGCTTACATATTTGCTTGGTGATCTTGGATGTGCTGTCCAGGTTATCCCTACTATCTTTTGTGATAATCCGGGGCCATGAGGTTGAGTCTTTGCTCGGTGTTTCACTCACGGATGAAGCACGCGTTGCCATTGATTATCACTTCATCGGGATTATGTTGAGCGTGGTATTGTTCGTGTTGCCAGAGTATGTGCAGATGATCAGCTGGTTGATCCTCTGACGAAGCCCTTACCACGGATACCGTTTGAGTCTTTTATCTCCAAGATTGGACTACGTTACCTACGCCCAAACGAGGAGCGTGTTAGAATAAATACTTTCATTATATTTATGTACTTACATATTTGCCCTTTATCTTGTACTATATAAACAATGTATCCCCTTTCGTTATCAGTTAATGGAAACGTTATTCCCATTCATGTGTTTGTCATCTTATAAATCAATCAACTCTAATAAGCACTCCCTATAACATTCTTTAAAGATATTTTTATCTCAAATCTCAACTAACTAATTTAAATACCAACACATTTTCCTACTTTTTTTTTTTTTTTTTTTTTTAACTTTCCCACAAAAATTAGAATGAATTAAATATTTCATACAGACAAAGTGAAATTTTTATATGTCGTATGCTTTTATAAAAAAAAGCGTCATAATATTCTTTTTTTGATGACCGGAATAGAAAGTATATCGTTTGATATTTAGTTTCTTTTTTTTCTCTAACGGGCTCGAACACTCTGCCTTCATGAGACATTATAGTTCAAATTTCACCACTGTAGATCATGTATCTTGTGCATATTTAATTTCTTTTACCTCAATATATATATATATATATATATATATATATATATATATATATATATATATATATATATATATATCAATCCATGGGAAAATTTCTATTTAATATAATGTTAAGCTTTTTTAATTATAAGATTAAGTAGTATTCCCAAACATTTTGATTAAAAAAAGCTAAAAAGAGTTTCCAAATGCCATTCTATTTTTTTTTATCAAGTAATGATAGATTCACAACGGTTTTGTCATAACATGTGACACAACGATTATCTCCACCGTTGATCATAATGAGTTAAATTGATAAAGATATAAATCTAACAAGATCAACGGCAGAGATCACCGTTGTGTCACTCATTTTATCATAACTGTTGTGTCTACTATCATTATTTTTTTTGTCTCTAGGTTTTGAAAGTATACAAGAGCCAGTAACAATTACAACAACTGAACATTTGACATGATAATCTTTCCAAAACAAAAAACATTTGATAGTTAAAACATTTCATAAAAAAATTTATTATAAAAAAACACCATTTCACAAGGTAAGAAAATTGGTGAAAATTTGATGGAGAGAGAAAAAATAGTAGTACTATTCATATTAGGAGACACCCTATTATTAGGGTGAGCCTTAACTTTTTTTAAGGATAGAGAAATGAATTAAGTGTCATAGTGAGCTTTGGGATTGTATTTTCATCCTATATTCAATTTAAGGAGATGTTAAATGTTTCCATTGTGGATAGCCTAATCGATCAATATCTAACTACCAATTTTCTCATTCTTTTCTAGGCAAAATTAGTAAATGGTCATCTAAGTTGGCCTCTTATGAATTTTAGTTTTATTTCTGTTTCGATTGGGAAAATGATCCTTTAAGTTGTATTTTTTTTTAGAAAATGGTCATATCCGCCGGATATTGCTGACTGAGAATCGGAATTTTTTAAAATTGTTGACGTGGCTGCCACTAGGCAGCCACGTGGGATCCTACGTGGCTGGTGGGTCTCATTTCTCCTCCATTTACTAAAAATAAAGGATGATGATACATACACAGAAAATGGCACAGAAAATTGACACATAAATTCATCTAAGCCACACATTTCCCTACAAAAAAACAAAAACCCAAAAAGGAAATAATATCACCCTTTGGATCACTTTTTCAGTACATTTTTGTGCACAAAATATGTGCCTAAATACTTTTTATAAAAATAAAAAGTTCAAACCGACGACCTAATGATAAAATACCATGCACTTTGACATCCTAACTATCACTTCAATATGTATAATACCAATATGGGTCTCATTTCTCGTCCATATACTCTAATATATTTAATCACTGTGTTTTAAAAAAAAAATTAATCACTTTATTAATGTATATGAAAATTCTAAATCCAATTACATTTAGGGACGTAGATAGTATTATTTTTTGTATTTTAAAAAAGAACTACATCAAATTAACAAGGAAAATCAAGGCTTAAATCAGCACATTTGACATTCTAAATCTTGAAATCATAAACGTAAAGACATTTGTATAGAGGGAATTCAGTCAAGAACTTGAAATGTCAAATTAAACCAAAAGAAACCATATTGCTTATGCATAAGTAATAACTCGTGTTATAGTATACACGTTGAAGTTATAGCTTGGATGGCAAATTGCTTGGTATTTTACCATTAAATCGCTGGTTCGAATCCTCTTGCATCAACTTTTTATTTTCAGTAAATGGAGAAGAAATGGGACCCACAAGCCACGTAGGATCCCTAGTGGCAGCAACGTTAGTAATTTTAAAATATTCTAGTGATTATTTAGCAATATCCGGCGGATATGACCATTTTTAAAATAAAAAAATACAACTTAGAGGACCATTTTCCTCACCGGAGCAGGAGCATGACTAAAATCCATAGTAGGCCAACTTAGAGGACTATTTTTCTAATTTTTGCCTTCTTTTCTATTGTTTGCATTTATTGACACCTGTCAATGACTAATTTTAAGGTGATCCAGATGCAATTTTTGAATCACCATGTCATCAATTTCAAAAAAATCATTGGTGGTTGTAGGAGTCCATTTTAAAACCCATGATTTCTATTGATTGTGTGCACCAAGTAGGATTTGCACCATAACCAAGCTAAAATTTGTGCTTGGCCATTACTCGGCATACTCCAGGCGTTTTTTTTTTTCTTTTTTTTTCTGTCAGGGTAATTGTTGGTCACCGCTAGAAAAAATAATATCAGTAAAGATGTGACAAATTGGAAGACTAATCCGCTCTCTTTTAGCTTAGTTTAGTTCTTGTAGAGTTGATTGGCGTTAGCTTTTTCTTTTTGTTTCTCTTTGGTTTTGATTGGTCGGTTTGTTGTGAATATTTGTACGTAATTTGGTAAATTTGGACTTCTAGCGACTTGCCAGACCTTTAATAATAACAATATGATTTTGCTATTTAGAAAAAGCATATTGGTCACACTAGAACACTTGTGTGTAATTTATTTTTGTCTTCTAGTCCAATTGTCGTGACAATACCGATATATAAATGCCCTGATGGCCAATGCTATGTGCACCTAAAATAGACGTAATACGTTTTACATCATTTATTTTAGGAGTAAATAGCAGATCTAGTCTCCTATCTTTTCTAAAAAGGAGGGACTTAGCCTTTGACGATCCAAAAACTCGTCTATATGAAATCTAGGTTCTTTCTCTTGGTAATAATCTAATGTAACTCCTAGAACACAGAAAGCAATCAAAATAGAGGGGTCGTTGTGTGATGTTTTAGACTGCACTTGATAGTGATCAAACTGCCTACGTATCCAATGCTGAGATTGGAATCAAGTCTCCGTAGTTCCTTAGGGGTTGTTTATATAGAGGGGCTTGTGCCCTAGAATTAACGTGTAGTGTGTCTGTGATGGACACTGATTGGCGTGTTCCCTAAGAAAGTGGATTATGATTAGTTAATCCCCTTGATTCTAAGAGATAATTATGACATTCGAATATTTATATTAAGTGATAAAGATTGGAGTCTTTATGACTTAGCTAAGTCTCCTTCCATACTGATTTGAAGCGTGCGTAAAGGGTTCGGTCCGAGGTAGACTCAGACCGTCCTCATAAGTCGGATGAGGGTAAGAATGCACACAAGTATTGGCCGCACTGAGGAGGTCAGGATGGTGCTCGTACCCATATCGCTCAGAGGTCGGTCCTAGGCATTTGCCGGCCTAGAGGAACTGGGGAAAACCCTAACTACTCCTAGTTCGGTTATGTTCTCAATATCGGGCCACTAAAAGAATGCCACGTAGGTGTGTTCAATTCTTGGCATCATCAGCCTTCATCTTTGATTTTGGTTTGACCGGCCCCTTATCTTTTAAATCTTTTGCAACTTTAGTCCATTTAACATTCAGTCAACAAAAAATTGACGGAAAACATGTGTGTGTCCTTCACGCGCTCTTAGCATTTAAAAATATTATTATTTTTATCAATTTCCAAAAAAAACAATAACAAATAAATAAATTATTTCATTAATGTTATTACCGTATAAGGGGTAAAACAAAACATTTTTAAATACAACGAGTGACATAATATGAGTTTACACCATTGATTATCGTTCGCTTATATAACTATGATCAATATGTCATATATGATGATTAATGATGTAAAATATATATATTGTGGTATTTAGTTCGTTGCGGTTGAGTGCTTACACCGACTTTTATCACACACACAAAAAAATTCTAGCTAATAAATACTTAGTTAGACTCATTTGTCACGCTACTGTGACTAACGTAAGTATATATCAACTCATTTTCTTTGTGTGTGGCAAAAGATTGTGTAACAAAAAAGTGTTTTTTCTTGTAGTGATATCAGAAAAACAAAAATGCACAGGTAAACCATTTTAAGCCAAACAATGACGACGGGTCCAATTAGTTACCGAATCTATCATGGCTCGATTAGTGCTGTCAGCTCTAGGTTTGGGGGCGTTACATACGGTAAACATTATAAAAGCTCCAACTTTCAGACTCACCCAGATTCCGAAAGTATTGGGGGTGGACGTTATTCTATGAAGCATGAATACGGACACGAACACATAACATGTCATGTGATACGATACATGCACGACGACACAATAAATTTGAAAATTTAAGAAAATGTCACGTCAACGACACGTGTTATTAATATATATAATATAAACAAATTAATATTAGATGATATACATATCTTCCTATATCCTATAAGAAGGGAAAAGTTGTTGTTTTGTGACAAGTGTTTTTTTTTTAATGGTGTGTCATTTTACTGTTCATCGGCCAAGCCCAGCCCAGTTTTTTTTTTTACTATTCATGGCAGGCCCAGCCCAAAAAAGTTTTTTTTTTATTTTTTATTTTTAGAAGAAAGGTTTGAGTTAAATTGTTCTATTTTGGATGACTCAATTGTATCACCTTTTAATGTGTGAATATATGTAGCAAATGTATGACTATTTTCAAAATATAAGACCACGACTTGTTGCCGAAACGATCTTTGTATTATGCCAAAACAATTTTGTTGACGTTTACATGAAATATTATAAATTTTTTAAAATAAATTCATTTCATAAAAAAACATATCGTTTGTACACGGCGATATGACTATTTTCAAGATATAAGTCAACGACATGTACACGATCTTTATGCTTAAAAATATTTGGTTTGACGATTACATGAAATATTAAAATTCTTGAAATGATTTTTTTTTTGTAAAAAAACATATCTTTTCTTTTTTTTTTCTTTCCTATCTAAATAAGAAAGGAAAGGGTATGCCACGTGGCACCCTCCCTTTTTTTCTCCCGGCTCCTCACCTGTATAAACCACAAAAAAATCATCTCATTTGTTGCTTTTTGTGTTTCGGCCCTTTTTGTTATTTTGGACCATCTGGTTTGTAAGGTCTGACATTGTAGAATTAAACTTTTTTTTCATAAAATGAAAATTGACTAGGATGAAATCGGATTGAAAGAAATGAAAATCGATAAAACACGTGGTGGTGTGTAAGATGAAAATGATGTTAGGTAGGTGGTGGGTGGGGTGGGTTGGGTTGGGGTGGTGGGAAGGGTAGGGTATAGTAAGATGGGTGGTGGGCATGGTAGGGTAGGGAGTTGTAGGGTAGAGTAGGATGGGGTGGTGGGTAGGGTAAGGTAGGGTGGGATGAGATAAAATAGGGTGTAATAGGCTTAGCTAGGATAGTGAATTAATATGTAGGTTGGGAGGTAGGTTAAGGTTTGTAGGTATGAAGAGAGGTAGGGTGCGGTAGGGTGTGCTAATGTAGGTGAGGCGAGGTATGAGATGTAATGCGGTGATGTATGGTAGGGTAGGATGGTATGGTTGGATGATGTGACGTAAGTTAAGTAAAGTTTGGTAGGTTGAATAAAGTACGTAATATAGGGTAGTGTGGCAAGATAATATGTGGTAAGATAATGTGGTGTAGGGCATGGTGAGGTAGGATTGGATAGGTGAGTGTTAAAAAATGTTGGTATAGGGTGCGGTTGGGTGATTGATAATGTGTGTAGTAGATAAGAAAGAGTGTGTTGACTAGGGTAGAGTTGTGTGGTAGGTTGTGGTATCCGAAAGGAGATCGACGTAAAATGTTTTATTTTCATTGTTGCGCTTAAAAATTGCGTTCTGAACGGTTCGTTACATGCTACATTTCTTCGTATTTAATATCGTCAAATAAGTTAAAACTTATAGCATAGACACTCCGTGCGTTGCACGGAGTCGCGATTCACTAGTAATAATAATAATAACTCATAATTAGTCCGTAATACATCAATTTTTAAATATTCCCAATAAGCATCCGGTCTTTATAAGGTTACAAAACAAAACACAAAAAATTGTTTGGCCTTCTGAATATTATAGCAGTTGGCCTTCTGCTGGAAATTCCTTCTTAATTCGCTGCCAACAGTTATGGGGTTACTTTCTAGGGATATTGGAGATGACATATGTAAGATTTGCAAGAAAGCGCAAGAGATGGTATGGCATTGTTTTTTCGAGTGCTCCATTGCAAAAGCCGTCTGGACGTTATACCCAGATGGTCACTCCCGAAAAACTACATTTCCGTTCATGCCAAGACTTTTTTGAGTTTTTGATTGAGAAAGAAAGTGTAGAATCGGCTGCTAGACTTCTTAATACTCTCTGGTTGATTTGGAAGAGCCGATGCCAGGAAAAATTGTAACCTAAGCAGAAATAGAAGCTTCTAGCTATATCCAAGAGCAAGGAAACCGAGTGCCGGAGACTACCATAATGCGGTCTAAGGTGGTATGGGAACCTCCCCAATCGCCTATGGTAAGATTTAGTGTGGATGCTGCTGTAAAAGGAAATGAGGTAGCAATCGGAGGTTTGGTGCGTGCACACAACGGAGGAATCCTCCATAGCTTCTCCTCAAAGTTAGTCGGAGGCTATGATGTTGTAGTTGTTGAAGCCATGGCCATCCATCAAGCTATGATCTTTGCTATTATGTGGAGCTATTCCAATATCATTTTTGAAAGCGATTCCTTGATAGTCTATCAGCGATTAATGTCAGAAGAGACGGATCTTTCACCTTTGGGATCTATTATTGATGACTGCAAAGTGCTTCTTCCTGGTTTTGTTAATTGCAAATTTTCTTTTGTCAAAAGTGAGGGTAACACTCATGCTCATCTTCTAGCAAATGAGGGTTTATCTCTCGCAGGTCTCATACAATGGGGCACCAGACCGCCTTCTCATGTAATCATGACATGCTCTGTTTATGCGAATAAATAAATGTCATTTTACCCCTCAAAAAAAATATTAATGCATTAAAGATAATTTTTTATCAACATCAAACAAATAATAAGACAAATAAGATCGATATATCATATATCAATCGCTAAATTATAATCAAGGTTGAAATTCATATTTAATTGTCAAATCATATACAACTCGTCTTGCACTTTAAAGTTTATTTGGAAAAAGCTAAAACTAGTAATTAAAAATAATGGAAAATTAGGGATAAGACACACTTTAAAGTTTTTTATTTGGAAAAAATCCCGCTAAAACTAGTAAAATTAAATTTCGAATAATTTAGGTGTCGTTTTGAACACAAGTAATTGAATAAATAGTTTTGTCCTTTACCGTGTCGGGTCTCTCCTCATTCCCTAAAAATAAAGGTGTCGTTGAGTATTGATACCGTGTCGGGGTCCTCGGGGATTGTCGAAAACGTGTTCGAGATCCAAAATTAAAAAATAAAATAAGATTATTTAAATAGCCGACACATGTCGAAAATAATTCAAAAGTGTGTCGGAAGCGTGCCGTATTAGAAAAAAATGACTGACAATACTATGCACGACATCTGAATAAAAGAAGTACGTGACCGTGTTTTTTTCTAGGTTGAATTGGGAATTGTTGAAGGAAATCCACACAACAATGTTGTTGTTGACAGTAATATCAACAAGCTTAAAACGAGTAAAATTACTATAATAACCAAATTAACATTATAAATATAACATGTTGTGGTAGTAGATATGACACGGATATTGTATATCAGCTATCACAGAGAGTGTTGCGACACTTATCAATATATTTGTGATAGCGTTCGTAATCTTGAAAGAATATTATTCCCCGTTGAGTGTGTTGGTTTCTTGAAACATCAATATCAAGCATCACAAATTTTGTTAGTTGAAGATCGATAAAGAGTTAGCATATTGCATTACACACACACACACACAAAAAAAAGAGTGCATTAGATATGGGCAAATTTGTCTTGGCACTTGGTGGTGGGTAGTAGTTGTAGCTGATCAAGTTCACTGTTATTCTGTGAGAAATACGATTCCACCATATCATCACTCACTTGCTCTAAACATGGCGGATCCCACTGCATGTATATGCAACATTTATTTCATTATTTACTTATATATATCTATTTATATATATTGATAACTTTAGGTGATACGATTTCATAAATGATTCTAAATTAGCAAAAATTGGTTTTATAACTTTAGGATAATACAAATTTTAAGTGATCGAGTTATTTATAATTCGGTAATATATACATACCTTGGGTCTGAAACATTTGTCCACCAAACGAGCTCGAACTCCCTAAAATTGTGAAAAGAAACCATTAAAAGATGAGGAAGGTGAAATTGATAGTCTCTCATTCCATTATACAAAACTGTATTTTTTTTTCCATGCATTATTGGTATACTATATATGTATTTTAATTTTAAGTAGGTGGATATATAATATCAGTTTACCTCACAAAAATCATTGGAAATGTTCCTTGAAATTGCTTGCACAGTCATGCGATACTCCCTCCTCAAACATTCCTCAAATGTTTGATTTCTACCTTCCCTTATCTTTACAATATTCGTTCGTGTCACGACTCAAATTATTTCCATTATTATGTATATAGAGAGAGAGAGCGCGAGAAATTTATTTAAGAAAACTATACCGATCTTAAGGCAACTTTCAACCCAAGAGGTGGAGCAAATTTGAGGGTCTTTAGTGTGGAAATGCACCATGGATCTCCTGTTTCTGCTGCTGCCTTTTCCTATTAATTCAATGAAAATTTTCATATTTAATTTCTTCATTAATTAATCAGAGCTTTCAAATCAGATACCGTATCATTTGATATAACGTTCGAATCAAATATTAATATGTTAATTATCTATCTTGAAAACAATTTAACAGAGATAATTAATGAGCCATAAAATAAAGATTTCAGCTGTCATTACATACCAATGCGTCTATTATTTCCTCGACCGTAGAATGACCGAAGCATTTGTCAATCAATATTGTCCTACGAAAATATATATATATATATATCAACAATAATGTATACATAAAACGAGTAATCAATAATTTAATAAAAAAAAGTAATTAAAGAGTACTTGTGGTTGTTGATACGACTTAGAGATAAAATCGGGTCACCGTTTCTTCTGAGAATAGATTCAATTGAGAAGCGTGTTTTGTTATCCTTTGTCTCCTTTAACTGCTCCTCAACTAGATGAAGTTTCTATATATACATATAGAGTATAGTATAATTAAATTTAATTTAATTTGTTACTTAATTAGATCAAAATTAAGGTGAATTAATATAATATTAATTAATGCTTTGTATTGTAAGAATTGAGTAAAGCAAGGAATTATAATATTGATTACCTTACTGTTAATGTAGTGGGTAGCTAGTCCACATGGTATCAAATCTGTGCCATTGAGAAAATCTCCTGTGAGACCCAAATATTCACCTGCATTTCAAATAATTATACACTATGTCATTGTCCAGAAAAATAAAAACAATGATAACTGGCTATGTATGTCACTGTATATAATGTGAGTTTATGATAAACGTTTGTAAAATGGATTATATCAACTGACATGTATTATATCATTTTATTCATACAATTATTTTCGTAGAAAAATGTGAAAAAGAACAATTTAGAGCTATTAGTTAGCATTTAATCCAATGGAATCTTTTTAGGGTGAAAAAGTACAATTTAATGATCCACTAGACCATTTTGCCCTCTTTCCATTTAATCTTTGCCGTATCCTCCTCAAAAAAAAAAAAAAAAAAAAAAAAAAAAACTTTGTTGTAACTACCGATCGTCTACAAGTATTGTGGTGGGATTTCCTTCTCTGGTAAACGAGAGATTTTATGGTGCAACGGTTGTAGGAAGGTTATCTGCGTGTAAATTGTTAGGCTCTCTCATTTTATTCTCTTTCACATAATACACTTTTTATCGTGTGTGAGGTTAGAAATGAGTGGTTGGAATGTATGCCACTTTGAAACCTTTCCTAATCTGCAATTCAGATTTTAAAATTTCACCTGGTAAACATTTCCTTTCTCCCCAATTTCAGTTTCATTATTTAGGCAAATTTTACTACGATTTCACTCTTTGATAAGAAAAATTGCAGATACAATTCCTACTCATGAACATAAGAACAAATGATTTTCTCAACAAAAAAAAACAGAGGATTTATTGAGTGAAATTTGAAAATCGCCTAATTACTCTCTGAACGGGCTCTTTGATTTGATTTATTGAGTGAAATTTGAAAATCGCCTAATTACTCTCCGAACGGGCTCTTTGATTTTTCGCGTTTGCATCGTTAAGAGGAATTATAACAATCCACTAATACATTCCACTACTATGAGTTTCAACGACACATGGATTCGTAATACTGGCCGGATAACAGTGAATAAGTGGAATTGGTGACACTTCCTATGATCAAAATTTCCGCTCCTTTTTCTGTGATTGATTCTACTATACTTCCAATTCCACTTTCTAAGATAAAAAATTCCACTCCTTTTTCTGTGATTGATTCTACTATACTGAAATCTAAATAGGTAGCGAAAATCGAATTCTAACTTTAAACAAAGTTGTGTTTTCTTTTTTCCTTTGTAGCAGAGAAGTTAATGTGGTTTTTTTAGAAGAGAAGTTAAAACTAGGATAACACGGTTATTTCGTATTTTTATAATATATTTTGTCCTTCTTCACAAGTTTTCAAAACTTATATCCTTTTTGACATTTTCCTTCTTTATATTGTTCTTTAAACCCATCAACCCTTTTTTTCGTCGTTTATCACATGCTTAATATGTGAAAAAAAGTAAATATTGATATAATTCATATGTCCCATAATATAAGTCATATTGGGTGTTTTCATACGGATTAAAAAAATGGTTGAGTCCTTTAAAATATATATATATATATGGTTGAGTGACATAAATTTTAAAGAAAAATTACTAAAATATCATTTGACTATCATTAATGGAATATTTATAAGGTAATGAAAAGTAGTTGAATTTTTAATAAATCAAATGTACAAATATAAAAAAATAATAATAAATATTTCATTGATAATATAAAATAACTTATATTATTTATAAAATTTGTTTTTATATATTTTCCGATAAGTATGGAAAATTCCATAGTACTTCCAACGTTTTAAATTATACGTCTTTTTAAAGAATCTGACATAAATTCCCTCCCCTAAAAAAGACATAAATTAATAAAATAGAAATGATGTAAAACACTTTCTCCATTCCGAAATATCTGAGGCAGATGCTAAAAACACGTTTATTAAAAATTTGATTTAATATTATGACTTTAATGATACAATGACTAAAAAATATCTATTATAAAATTAATGCAGTCTTCTTTTTAACTTCATACTCCCTCCGTTCCTAATTATATGTCGTGTTTGAGAAAAAACACACAGATTAAGAAAATGAGTATTCCAAAAAAAATCTTGGAAAGTGTAGTGGTGTAATGAATATGAAAGATTGATGGATAAAATGAGCCTAGAAAGTTGAAAAGTAGTATTGAAAAGCAGAAAAAGTATTAAAATATGTATTAGAAATGTAACTACGACATATAAAAATGAAATTTTGATTTTGACAACTGCGACATATAATTAGGAACGGAGGGAGTACCAAATATTAAATAAGGGTAAAATAGAAAAATTAGCAATAAATGTTGCTTTGAATAATGGTGTGCCTCAGTTATTTTGAAACAAAACTTTTTGACAATTTCTTCAGTTATTTTAGATCAGAGAGAGTACCTTTTGATCGTAATAGTTGTATGATAATTAAATTTTATTGAAATCGATGTGAAATTAAATGTAAAAGAAATAAACACTCTGTAATAACTCCTAGGTAATATACATAAAAAAATAAAAAATAGTACAAAGTAAATTAGAACCTAGGTAACCCGGCAAATGGGAGAGATAGTACGAAGCTCCGCCGTCCGGGTGGAGGCCTGCATGAATTTCAGGAAACGCGAGGGCCTGCAATGTTTTTTATTTATGATTATTATTATGTATTGACTGTGGTATTTAAACATGCTTTAAATTAAATAATAATTACATCTTAATTGGTACTACTTTTTTTTTTTGGGAGCAAATTTGACAATGCGTATGTCAAAAAAATAAAAATAAAAGACAATGAAACAATAAAATAAAAGAATAAAATAGATCTCATCCGCATCTATTTTTATCCAAGCGATTCTTAAATTCATACATAAATTTATTGAATGAATCTGAAACACTTTTTAATTCAAGATTAGTTGTTATTTAAATGCATGCAAACACTTGGAAACTTTTAGCATTATCTTTTGAGATAATTGGAGTGCGGAGGAATACTGTATAAGTTATTACCTAGTAACCTAGTGGAATGGAATGTATGATGAATTGGACAAATTTCATCACTAATTAATTAAAAAAATGCTATATTCACGGTGAAATATAATATTATGTAACTTGTTGCGGACATAGTATACTCTACCTGGTACACTATCATTATGAAAATAAAAAATAAAAAACCCAAAACGAAGATAATTAAGTGGAGTAAAAGGATGGTGTAATCTTACAGTGTTGTCGGTTGCAATACGGAATGACCCGCAGATAGAAATTCCGGCCGCCCCTCCTATGGTTATCCCATCCATCAGCGCCACCTGATATATCAATTGGTCAACGTCTCTCACATTACAAGGGAAATAACCAGAAATTGAAAAATCAGGTCGTGTCAGACCTGACACTTGCAAATCAAGTCATGCATTTTCTGATATGGAAAATAAGTGATCCTTACGTTTAAACGTAGGAAATCCTTACATTTAAACGTAAGGAAGCTACGGCCAAACGTAGAGAAATTCTTGTGCTTTTATCCTCTTCCTTCATCTCCTTCATCAAAATCCTCAACCTACAAACGCTTTGTTTCCTGGTCCGTGGAGCATATATCCACATAAAATTCAGATCTGAACCTAATTGCTTCAGTTACTCTTCCGAAACTGTAGTTGGCTGTAGCAATTTCACTTCTTTCGTTTTCATGCTTTCAGTTCTTTGGTATTTATGGATTCTTGAAAAGCTCCTCTTTTAGCTGCTTTTTGTAATTCAATTGAAATTCTCCCAATTTTTTTTTGCTGAATATTCAAGGGTAATTTTGTGGAAAAAGTTGGAAAGTTTGGATTTATGCGTCTCATAGTCTAATAAGAAAAAAAAAAATTAAGTATTTTAATACCATTTGGGACAGGAAGGATGGTTGAGGATTTTGATGAAGGAGATGAAGGTAGAGGATAAAAGCACAAGAATTTCTCTACGTTTGAACGTAGGTTCCTTATGTTTAAACGTAACGATTCCCTACGTTTAAACGTAAGGATCCTTACGTTTACCTTATTTTCTATGTCAGAAAAATCATGAGCTGATTTACAAGTGTCAGGTATGACACGACATGATTTTCCAATTTCTGGGGAATAACCCCTCCCACTTCCTTCCCACACACGCAAAAGAAAAAAGAAGGCAGGCGTACCTGTGGTTTAAGGGAGGATGCAAGCATGTGCATTAATTTATAATAGGTACTAAAAAGAAGTTTACATTCTTCAATTCTTCCTGTATGAATTAATTAGTTTCATATTAAATTATAATCACGTAATTAATTATAGTTCCGTTCTATTTTTAAGCTAAGAGATGTTTTTTTTTTTTGGTCGGAAACGAAAGGATAACACACACGCCCCAAATGGAGTTCGAACCATGAACTCCTCACTGTCACTGGGAGCCAAGTTAGACCCTAGTGGATTATCACTAGGGTATGTATCCGAGTACAAGCTAAGAGATGATTGCACATTGGTATAATTTTTCTAATGTGATAATTAGTCACTTTAGGCGTGCTCCGATTATGTATATTACATAATTCGTATCCTATTTGACTGGGAAAAATTAAAGGAAATACATACATACAAAAGGCCGGCCAGATTATTAGCGAGTAATTAAGTATATATACCTTTGTTGATCATGTTATAGGCCTCAACAATGTCCCCTCCAGCTGAAAATGCCTGGCCAGCCCCCTTTATACAACATATAACATACATAAAAACGTACATATATACATATCAGCTGAAAATGCCCGGCCATCCCCCTTGATACGACATATAACATTACATACATACGTATGTATATATATACTAGTGGAGGAAACCGTGCAATGCACGGTGCATGCCCATTCCAGTATTGCGGGTGTATTAAGTTTGTGTTGTTGTGATATTTAATGTGTTTTGTCACGGTTTCAAGAGTTTGTAACATAATGGATATCCATGAACATCCTATTTTACACTGGGAGTCGAAAAAATTCAAAACCACGACAATAAAAAATAAAAAAAATACGTAAGAAGCATAAAGGATCCCGGAGAAGAAAGCGTTATACAAACGATATTACATTATGTAAAAAAGCTACGAAGAAAGAAAAGAAAAACACAAAAATATACAATAACGAAAAAATAACACAACAAAAAAAAAAAAAAAAAAAAGATGCCACGTGTCAGCCCCACAATAGTCACATATCGTAAGGAAACGTACACTGGGAATCGAAAAAGTTCAAAACCACGGCAATTCACACCGATGTCTTCACATAAAAAATATTCTAGACTTTTATCATCATAATTAATGAAATATAATTAATGATATTTAATCATCATAAAATAAAACAAAACAAAAAAAAAAAAAGTGCTACGTGTCCTCTCCGCCTTCCTCCCCCCTTCGATCTAGGGAAAAAAATAAAAAAAAGCGGAGGCGGTTTTTGAGGTCGTTCGGAAGAGGTCGCTCAGAGGCGGTTGAGGAGGTCGTTCGGACACACAACATATCGTAGAGGAGATATGGTAGGTTATATATATGTGATCTAGAGGGGAAAAAAAAAAAAAAAAAAAAAAAAACCCTCCTCAGAAATCCTATGTCATATGCTGCAAGTTGGGTGATCGCTCAATAAGCATATATGGGGGGTTCCAATTCATCGGGTTCATATTGAGTCGGAGGACGTCTTTTGGATCGGAGGACCTCGTTCGGATCGGAGGAAAAAAAATCGGAGCGGTTTCGGAGGTCGTTCGGAGGCGGTTGAGGAGGGCGTTCGGACACACAAACATATCGTAAAGGATATATGTTAGGATATATATATATATATATATATATATATATATATATATATATTTGATTTCGAGAAAGAAAAAAAAAAACCCTCCTCAGAAATCATATGTCCAGTGCTGCAAGTTGGGTTATCGCTAAATAAGCATATTGGGGGGGTTCCAATTCATCGGGTTCATATTGAGTCGGAGGACGTCGTTCGGACACACGGAGGACGTCGTTGGGACAGACGGAGGAAGTCCTCGTTCGGATCGGAGGACATCGTTCGGACACACGGAGGACGTCCTCGTTCGGACAGACGGAGGAAGTCCTCGTTCGGATTGGAGGACATCGTTCGGACACACGGAGGACGTCCTCGTTCGGATCGGAGGACGTCCTCGTTCGGACACACAAACATATCGTAAATAAGGTAGGATATATATATGTGATCTAGAAAGAAAAAAATATCGTAAATAAGGTAGGATATATATATGTGATCTAGAAAGAAAAAAATTAAAAAAGAAACCTATCCTCAGAAATCCTATGTCTAGTGCTGCAAGTTGGATTATCGCTCAATAAGCATATATGGGGGGTTCCAATTCATCGGGTTCATATTCAGTCGGAGGACGTCTTTCGGATCAGAAGACATCGTTCGGACACACGGAGGACGTACTCGTTCGGATCTGAGGACATCGTTCGGAGGACCTAATTCGGAGGACATCGTTCGGACACACCAACATATCGGAGGACGTCGTACGTCGTTCGGACACACAAACATATCGTAGAGGAAATAAGGTAAGATATATATATATATATATATATATATGATCTAGGAAAAAAAAAAAAAAAACCAATCCTCAGAAATCCTATTTTTGGTGCTGCAAGTTGGGTTATCGCTCAATAAGCCTATATGGGGGATTCCAATTCATCGGGTTCATATTGAGTCGGAGGACGTCTTTCGGATCGGAGGACGTCTTTCGGATCGGAGGACATCGTTCGGACACACGGAGGACGTCTTCATTCGGAGGACCTAATTCGGAGGACGTCGTTCGGACACACTAAAATACACACAAACATATCGTAGAGGAATAAGGTAGAATATATATATATATATATATATATATATATATATATATATATATATATATATATATATATATATATATATATATATATATATGTATCTATTAAAAAAATTTGTGATTAAAAAAAAAAACCTTTTAGCCAATAGGGATCTAGAAAAAAAAAACTAATCCTCAGAAATCCTATGTCTAGTGCTGCAAGTTGGGTTATCGCTCAATAAGCCTATATGGGGGGTTCCAATTCATCGGGTTCATATTGAGTCGGAGGACGTCGTCCGGACACACGGAGGACGTCGTTCAGACATAAAGTTATTCACGGATGACATCGTTATACATATAAGAAGATGATTTAGGCACATAAAGTTATCCACACACATACACAACTATCACTTTTTCACCACACGTTTTAAAACTTTAAAAAATAAAACAGTAAAACAAAAATCCATGACCACAAAATCCACCTTTATGTGGATGTGTGTGGATAAGCGTATGTGTATGTATCATTTTCCATATATGTACTATGGAATGGAATGTGCATATAATAAAGTTTTAAAACGTTAATGAGAAAGCAGAGTTGGAATGATGAACTGGCAGGAGGTTCAATCTCAGTTACTGCAAACCTCCAATAGCACTTCTACATAAAAGAGGATCTTTCATAGGTTCTCCTTGACCTTGGACTTAGATGATTCCCAACAGTTATAGGAATGTCACAGGGCTTAATGTTTTCCATGTTCAATATTTTCAACAACTGTCCAGCATAGTGTTCTTGAGAAAAGGTCAGACCTGTAGTATCTCTCAAAGCTTGCATCCCTAAGAAATGAGAGATAGAGCCCAGGTCTTTTAATGCATACTTGGAATTCAACATCAGTATGAATTTATGGATCATCACATCTGAAATTCCAGTTACTAGAATATCATCAACATAGATAAGAACATACAACATCCGATTCTCAGTTTGCAGTATAAACGAAGAATTGTCTGCTCTGGACTGAGTAAAGACCCAACCTAGCAACTGAGACTTGAGAGCACCAAACCAAGCCCTGGGGGCTTGTTTAAGCCCATACAAGGCTTTATTAAGCTTGCATACAAACTGTGGTTTACCTGGTTCCTCAAACCCTTCAGGCTGTGGCATATATATGTCTTGCGTATAGGTCCATTCAAAAAAGCATTGTTTATTTCAACTTGCCTAATAGACCACTTGAACATAACTACAACAGAAAGAACAACTCTTATAGTTGATGCTTTTGCCACTAGACTAAAAGTCTCAGTGAAATCCACTCCATATTTCTGTAAATACCCTTTAGCAACCAAACTAGCCTTGTGTTTCAAGATTGAACCATATGGTCTCAGTTTCAATGTGAAAACCCACCTGTTACCTACTAGATTCTGTCCTGCTACTGCTGGAACTAAAATCCATGTATGATTCTGTTTTAGGGCTTCAAATTCTTCCATCATTGCTTGCTTCCACTGAGGATTACTCAGTGCATCAGATACTCTTACAGGTTTAGAAAGGTGAGCAGGGATATTAGATTGATTGATAGATGAATGGTAGGCTTTAGGTTTGAAAATTCCACTTTTGGATCTTGTCTGCATTGGGTGTCTTACAGGTTCATGAGGAATCAGATTCTGACAGCATTCTCATGAGTGGCAGAAGATGAGCCAATATCTGTTTTATGATTAGAAGGTTGAGGAGAACTAGAAACAGGAGTGGAAGTAGGGGATAGTGATATGGTAGGGAGCCTGGTTGAAGAGGAACTTTCATCAATATCACTTGGGCTACAAGTAACAGGAGTAGTACTAGTGTCCTCATTCATGGAGACACCAAGGCTAGGATCACTTGGGGCTTTGGAAGTGGTATTAGATTCAGATACACCAAAGGGAAGATGAAAGGTATTAACAAGATTAGGATCAAGCAACACAATTCTATTAGGTCCTTGAACAAAGCCATTCTTAAAGGGGAACACAAATTCATTGAAAACGACATCTCTATTGATATATATTCTCCCAATTGGTCAAGACATTTATAACCCTTATGAGAACTTAGACCTAAGTTAACACATTTAACATAGTGATAACTGAACTTATGATTATTGTAGGGTTTAAGAGTAGGGTAACAAGCACAACCAAACACTTTGTATTTGGTGTAATCAGGTTTGACTCTGAATAGAATTTGTGAGGGAGACTGATTATTCAACACATGGGTAGGAAGGTCATTTATGAGCTGAACAGCTTGTTCAAAACCATTCCACCAAAATTTAAGAGGCATGGAGGACTGAGATAAGAGTGTTAGTCCCATTTCCACAATATGCCTATGTTTCCTTTCAACACTACCATGTTGCCCATAAGCATGTGGACAAGGATGTCTAAGGACAATGCCATTTTCTTTTAAATAGGGTTCAAACAATATGTACTCCCCCCCTCCCCAGTCTGACTGAATGCATTTTATAGTGGTCTGAAATTGGTTTTCAACAAGCCTTTTGAAGGATATAAAAACAGACAAGGCATCAGACTTGTATTTCAAAGGATAAATCCAAGTGTACCTAGAATGGTCATTTATAAAATGGATATAATACTGATAACCAAGAGTGGAAGTGACAGGTGCAGTCAGTGTAAACAACATCAAGGACAGACTTAGCATGAAAACTAGAATTGCAAACAAAATATTAAGGTTGCAAACAAAAGCATTACATGAATTGTTATTATCTTTCAAGACATCTTTAGCTTGGCCATTGAAGGGAGTTTTGTCTAAAATATTAGAAGAACAAACAAAAGCTTACATGAATTGTTATTATCTTTGAGAATCTGCTTGGATTGAAGGGAGGTCCATGTCTAGCTTTGAACTTCTAATCTGCAAAGGCCATGTCTAAGAACTTCTATTTGCAGTAGGGTCTTTGTTTCCTTGTCCTTGGCATAACAACATTTATTGTCAAATTCAATAATCGCAGGGTAGTCATTGGTTAGTTGAGAAACACTAATAAGGTTCTTAGTCATATTAGGGACATGTAAAGAATTTTTTAGCTCAAGTGGTGTGTTAGAGTGTGTGGACAAAATGCAAGATCCAATGTGTTTTATAGGAAGTTGCTCACAATTTCCAATAGTCAGATTATCTGATCCTATGTAATCACCAGTAAGATGCATATTGTTCAATCCTGAAGTGATATGATTAGTTGCTCCACTATCCATATACCATGCCGAATCAACAGTGCCTTGAGGAGTAGAACCCAAAGCCTGCTTGGAGGTGTTGACAGATTTAGGAGGCACAAAATCTTCTTCAAATCTATGCCAGCAAGCAGTCACTATATGACAAACATGTCTATTGGAAGAATTGTTATTAGATCCTCTAACACCCCCTGCCTCTATTGTTTTTACCACCCCTTTCTCTACTGGAATTTGCAGGTCTACGATTGGCATTAGGTCTAGAGTTTGACCTGCTAGCAAATTGAGCAGAGGGGCCTCCATTGATATCTCCGAAAACACCAATATTGAACTTGGCAAGCAATCTTTCATGAGTCGGTAACTCAGATTGAACCTCTTGCCAGTTCATCATTCCAACTCTAGCAGTCAAATTTACTATAGCAGCTTCATATTCTTTCTCCAATCCACATAAAGTGGCCAGAATCTGTTCTGATTTAGAAATAGGATACTCGGTTGCATCTAAGTTATCAGCATAGGATTTCATCTGAGATAGGTAGTCAGCCATGTACTTGGACCCTTTAGTAGCTCTTGTCATTGCACTCTTGTATTCCAACATCATTGACTCTGCTTGACTATTAAACAGAGTCTCAAGAGTCACCCAAATCTCTCTTGCAGATGTGCATCCATACACCTCTTGCAAAGCTTGCTCAGTCATAGAGCCCATTAACCAACCGATCAGCAGTTGGTCTGTAATACTCCATTCCTCTGCAGTCTGGGGTCTTTGAAAAAGAGAAGGAGATACAGACAATGAAGTAGAGCCCATGCTAGGTTGAGAATCATTTCCCAAAACATGACTCTCAAGTCTGTGACCCCTTATGATGAGTAAAACCGTAGACCTCGACAGAAGATAGTTGGATCTATCCAACTTCACATTACATGCCTGACTCAGATTTCCCGAAAAAGGCATATTAGAGAGATGATTCACTCCCAGGGACCCAAGATTAGGAGTTGGTGGTAAGTAATAATACCCAGTGTGAACATACCAGCTGTAGGATCAAACCGGCCAAAGTTCAGACCAATGGCTGTTTGTGCACTCATTGGTGGAACGACAACTTCACTAGCCGCTGACGATGCAGCTGCGGTGGAGGACACACTAGCAGCGGCGATGCTCATGGTGGAGGTGACTACGCCGACATAACCACGACTCTGATACCAAGACAAATAACAAAAAAGTAAAGTTTGTTTTTATTATTATGATAATAGATTTGCTGGTACACACAGAATATATATCCTGATGGTGCCACATCACAGTATTAGGTGGCACTAGAATACAATGCCAGAAATACCCCTACACGCAATATAATTATTTCTTAACTGACCTTCAATATAATAAGGCTCACGTCCGGGTCACTCTCCCACGACTTGTATAATTTACTCATTCGAAAGCCCTGAAAGAAAAATATATATAATATATATATATATATACACATAAGTATATGTAATAAACATTTCTCATTCACATGTAATTGATAATATATTATCCTATTGATTCAAAGAGTGATAGTTTTTTTTTTGTTTTTTAATTTTACGGATACAAAATAACACCTCTAGGTTAAGAACCATATTACATACCGCTGGGTCAATGCCTTGTTAACTAAAGAGTGATAGTTAAACATATAAAAGTGAGCATTAAATTAATATTAGACAAAATTAATATATCATATAAAAGATGGCGTACTCCTTTCGTTTCTTGTTAACCGACTCAGTTGTCAAAATCACACATAATAATACTACTTCTGTCTCAATTTGTTTGGAACTTATTCTATTTATACTATCACAAAATAAGTCTCATAACTCTAATTAGACTCAAAATTTTGTTTTAATTGCCTAAATTGCTCCCAAGGTATTTTATAAAATGAAAAATTGTGCTACATATAAAAAGAACAAAAAGGTAAATTAGTCAAGTTTTAAATGACCAGACAACATATTAATTGATATCTCATTAAATATTGTGAGCTATAAAATATTCCAAACAAATTAGGATGGATGGAGTAATTCATTTATATATTTAAGAAAAATCTTAAATAGAAACGCAGGAGGAAGTGATACAACCACAACCAAATGACACAATCACCCAACACAACAATAATCTATATCATTGATTTTTAGGGGATCTATATTGATTGATCTAAGTCCCACAATAATCAATGTCGTGATCGTATCATTGCTTAACGCGGAAAGATCCACGTAATCGTGTGATTTATGAGCGGGAAATTAAATCATGTGATTTATTAACTTGTATTTTTCCTTCTTTTGGAGAATAATCACTAGTTTATATTTATAAGAGGGGCAAAATGTGAATTATGGTATTCATATTTCTTGAAATGAAAAAAAAAAAAAAATCTGGGTATTGAGAGCGTTCAAGGCGTGGGGTCTGTTGAGGATCACCGTACGGCAACTATTGCTGCTTTCCACCCTCACCTGCTGCTGCGAAATCAAAATCATGAATTCAAAAAATCATCGGAAAAATGATTCGATATTAATTAATTAACTAACCAACCATGTCCGCAGCAGCAGCAATTGGATCCTTATTTTCCCTCTCCACCACCACCCAACTGTTATTAATGTCGGCTGCTGCCGCCGGCTGGGAAGAAATAGTGCATCTGAAGATGTTGTAATGCGGCAGCGGAGGGAGAATACGACGAGCCTCTCGAATTTTGCTTATCATACTCATATTTCTCCTCCGCTGCAAATTTTTTTTTTTTTTTTTTGGTATATATGGATTTCTAATTAATATGCACAAAAGCTGTGTGTATATATATATGCACACTACACACAGCTATATATATATATATACACTAGTGCAACGACGTTTTCTTTTGCAGCTATATATATATATACATACACGTGGTATATATATATATATATTTATGTGTGTGTCGGTGTGTGTGCGGTGTCCACCACGTTTTTTTTTTGAAAGTCAGGGGGTGATTTTTTTTTTTTTTTTTTTGAGGGTAGACTTCTTTTGTAAACTAAACTTTTTTTTCTCAATAAAATCTGATTACAGTATGCTACCCCCGTCTCAAAATATAAATCATTTTAAATCTTTTCACACATATTAAGAAAGTTGGTTAAATTGGTTATTTGTTATTTGTCATTAATTTTAATTAAAAAAACTAAAATGACCTTTCATTGGCATTAATGCAAGATGAGTATATAATAAATAAAGGATAAAAGGAGAAAGATATAATAAATGTTTTATTGGTTTTGTAAATAAACTTATATTTTAGAATAAAACTATAAAACTAAAAAGCTAAACGAACTTACATTTGGAGGTAGTATATATATATATATATAAAAGCCGTGAGGTAGAGATGAATGATGTGATGGTGACGAGGTCGGTGCATTTCTTAGTTTAGTTTTATGGCCGGTCGTTGTTAAATTAATGTCAATTCTCAAAACAAAATTAATGTCCCTCCTACCAGAATTAAGGCGTTACAATGAGGACTATATTTTGTTTTTAAGGTTGGATGTAGTTTCAACATATTCTTCAATTTACAAAATTATTACTATTTTTATTTTATTTTATTATATTTTAAAGAATCTATATTTACAATAAATGTATTAGTATCTCTATAGTAAATGCATCAGTAAGTAATTTGTATAGAGAATCTATACATATAGTGCATAATTTATGTATTTGTTTATACTTTATTGATGCAGAACATGTTTTAAAATAAAGTTTACTGTTTATTTTCCTATTTTACTCTTATTTACTAAATATGAAGTTAAAAGTAAAGTACGATTACATTGATTATATCATAGAGACAGGGACGTCACTTCCAAAATTTAAATTCAGCAAAAAAAAAATTAGGGTACCTTCAAAAAAAAAGCAGAAACCAAAATGTATATAAAAAAATAAAACAAAAATCTTTGCGTGAGATAGATAAATGGTGGATTTGGAAGAAAAAACTCTTATTCGACTCCTAATCACAGTTTATAAAAACAAAAATTATTGTAGCTATCAGGTTCAAAACCAGGGTTTAAGTATGCAATATCTTAGAGTCTTTACCAATTAAGATCTACATTCCTTGTTCATATAAATACAAGATATATATAATATTAAGTCGAAATTTTGTGGGCTTAAATTTATTGATTTTGAGGAACAGCGCCACGGCCTTCATACCCTCGAGGCGCCCATGCATAGAGGTTTTTAGTTAGTGCATTTTTTTTTTAGAATTAAAATGAATTTTATTGCAACAGATCATGGAAAATAGCAGCAATTACAAGAGGAGGGGGCGAAGTACCCATTCTTTAAGACCAACCAAACTTAAACCTTCTTTTGCTAATAAATGAGCCGGCATGTTGCCCTCACGCTTGACAAAAGAGAAACCAGTGAAGAATAGTTCTACAATCATCGATAAGAATTCCGATTGGCGAATAATCTAAATTTGCATTTGATAGCTTTTGGTGAGCTAAAAGAGAATCTCCTTCAAAAACTACATTGAAGTAGCCCCAAGTCGTATGTAACGTCCCGTTTCCGGACACAGAGTCCTTATCCGGAAAGAAGCGCTCGGCACAAATATTATCAAATAAATTCAATAATATATGTAAACCTTACGTCATACATCAGAACTAAAACGACGCGGAAGATAAAACGACTCGGGAAAACAAAAGATCGAACAAACGGTTTTCAATGCTGCGAAACTAAATCCAATAAAGAAAACTAAATCATCCAACATTCAAATCCAAAGAACTCAAACGGAAATAATCCAAAAGAAAGACAACATTGTTTGAACTTGAATCAACAACTTTATTGAAAGAAAACAAACTTAAAGAAACTAAGTCTTCGAGAGTTCCATCTCACACGTCATCATCGAAGAACTCATCAACACTAGAAACCTGTTCATCTTCTTTGGGGAAAGAGAAAGACAAACATAAAGTAATGGGGTAAGTACATAAATAAATAAAAGCAACGCCGTCTTTTATTAATTCATTCCATTATTAGCCCTAGCTAACTATCATATTATGTTCATAGCATAACATGAGGTTCCAAAGTTATCTAGCTTAGCTCAAGTTGGTTACATCATGAATAACAAGGGCACTACGCCTAGTAATATAGGATGTATTAGGACAACTGGGTGCAATCTATCTATATATATATATATATATAGATCTAGATCTAGATCTGTGTTTTAATCTCTGCGTTTTCATCTTTAATTTTATTTTTATTTTGGGTATATATACATATATATGTCTATTGATATGTATGTATATATGTTTTTCATATATAAATAAAATGGTTATAGTATCGTTGTAATGGCTTTTAATAATTATCGAGAATTGTTGATTTAAGCTTTTGACATGTTAGATCCGTGGAAACGAATTCGATTCGATAAATATGCACCGTAATATATTCTAAAATTATTTCATGTTTATTATTTCTATTTCTATTTATATATGATATTAAACTAAAAATATATCTAGCCAAGATATGAATCAATTAGTTAATCTTTTGGTAAAATGAATGATCGACTCAGTAATAATGATTAAAATCAATTATGATTAATCTCTTTTCTTTAGCTTAATGAAACGTTAAAATTGAAAGACCGGAGGGTAAAATTGGCGAGTGAAAAGCGTGACAAGCGGAACCCGCTTCCTACCCTCAAGCGGTTTGTCTTAGGAAAGATAAATTTTATTGACATTTGTACTTAGATCGTAATAATGTTAAATCATCGAGTTGAATTGAAACTTAAACCGGAAAGTTGAATCGTCCGGCTTTGACAACTTCGGAGCCTTTTAAATAAAATTGACCGCTTGAGCGAACCGGAATGACTCATTTTATCTAAAGGTAGATTTGTACTTCGGGACTGCATTCGGAAAACCGTATGTGATTGTGGACCTTGATCGATGCAATGGACATATGACAATTTCATACGCCGTATGAGGAAGAGTTGTCTAGCTTACAGAGTACACTGTTTCATTTATAATTGACCTCATTGAAGCAAGGAAAAGATCCCGCCTCATTTATTAACTAAAAGATATATTGATTCAAATGACATAATTCTTGGCTAGATTCAAAAATATATCTATATATTATATTAGTATTTATTTGTTTTATTTTTACTGCTTTACTAACATCTAACTCTAACATTACTAACTAATCTAATTGATCTAACATAATCTAACCTTGAGGAAAATGATAAACCTCGCGACTTGACAGTTATCGGAGTTAATAATAGCTTTCTGCGGTGTTTAACTTACTTAAAAGAGTTACCATGTTTTCCGAGAATACGACCTGACTCACTGTGAGACCAGCACTACACTTGACCCGGTGCAACGCCAGGTTAGGATCTGTATAGCCTAGGTAATGTCCGTCGACTTTCGCGCGCCGTTTTCAAGGTTAGAAGTTTGAGTGGTGTCAGTATTTTGGCGCCCGTTGCCGGGAAAAACGTCGCTAATTTCTTCTTTGTGTCTAGGGTTACTACTTGTATTACCTCAAAATTCTCGGGATAAGTCAACACTCTTCTTATCATACATTTCTTTTTTATTTTTCCGTTGGTACTCTACCTTCTTTTGTAGTTACCAATTTTCTTCTTCTATCAATTTCTGAGTTATTTTCTATCATAGATGGTAGAAAGTAGCGTGGTCATAATGTAGGGATATAAGTCAATACATTTCTCAATCTCATTTGTATTTTTATTTTCATTGGTACCTACTATTTGGTAAGATATCAATTTTTTTATAAAAAATACTCGATAAATACTGAGTGGCCCGGTAATTAGAGAGAGAGAAAAAAAACCAGAAAAAAAAAAAAAAAAAAAAAACTACTCGAAAAAAATCGAGTGGATTCATTAATTACTCAAGTGATCTGAGGAGAAAAAAATGTGTTTTTTATCGATTTTGTGTTATTTTCTATTCGATATTTTCTATTCCACAAGAATTGTCAAATCGAGTTACGAAAATGGTAGAAACCGTTGGTGAAACACCGGAACAAGGATTGCTCATGCTTTCGAGGTATGGCCAAAACCTTAATCGAATTTACCTCAACCTAATAACGCAGAATCGGAATAATAGAAATAATCGAATCGGAATACATAATCGTAATAATCGAAACAAATTAACTTGAAGGCCTATGTGATCAGGACAAGTAAGAATGTGCCGTGATTAATAATCCAATTAGTTACCCAATAAAGGAGCAAATAATTTGAAATAAAATCTCATCTTTTGGTTTAATTGACACAAGAGCCCAATTTCTAGGAGAAGATGATGAGGATCCACATCATCACCTCTATCTTTTGCCGAGAGAATTGTATATCTGGTCAAAAGTCATGGTGCTCATCGGGGAATTAACGAGATATCTTTGTTTCCTTTTCTTTAAAAGGAAGAGCACGAGATTGGTTTTATCACCCTACATCATTCATTGACTAGTTGGGAGGAGATTCAAACCAAGTTTTTAAAGCAATATTTTTACTCTGGTGAAAATTGGAATTAATAGTGAAATTGCCAACTTTAAACAAGGATCCGAAGAAATGTTTGAGAATGCTTGGGAAAGATTTAAAAAGCTATTACGAGCTTGTCTCGATCATGGTTATTCCTTAGTTATGCAAATCCAACTTTTACGTAAGTAAATTAAGGAGAGACTCACGATGCGAGATGTAGATCATGCATGTGGTGGTTTTATTAATAATGAGTAAAGCCCAAATAGTTTCTACGATGCTATAGAAAAAAGATTTCCAAAAATAATCGTTATGTGGGAAACAGGTTCTAGCACAAGAAAAGTAGCATTTGCGAGGAGAATATACATCGAATCTGAGTTCTAGCACACTTGGAGAATTTGGTAGGAAATTTGTGGCTTATTAGCCGATGTAAAAGTAAACTCGAGAAAATATCTTACCAAATGAATACCGAGTCATGATAATGTGTCATTAGGGATGGAAGAACGAAGAAGGCTATTCAAGGGAAAGGTGAGTTTTAAAAGCGACATAGGAATTTGAGCGATCGTATTCAAACTTCGTTTAATGCTTTTAGAAGATCACCACACAGCACCGTTGGTGCAAAACCACAGTAAGCGGGATGACAGCGTATCGATTCAATATAAGAATCCAAATCTAGTTTATCAAGGAATGCCTCGAATGAATCTGCAATCGTATTACACAGGCCGTATCCACAATATACCACTCAAAGCATACCTGATAACTCGCAGTTCAACTCAACCAGCACGAAGAGAGTTGATAAATGGGGAGAAATCAATGGAAAATACATTGGGTATGATATACACTCAAGCTCAAAATATGGGAAACCATGATGACTTCTATGAAATTATGTCACTAAGGATAGATACACGCTTTAGTTGCCCGGGAATATCTCGAGTCCCGATAGTGTGATGACCGGCAGAGTGCACCATACGCTTTATCTAGCCAATCGATTGACCGGTGTGGGTACATTATACTTTGTCTAGTCAGAGTACACATTGCGATATTGTACTATGCTTACCAAACATTGTATGATGTTTAATATTATTAATCTAACACATACGTTTGATTAGATGTTTAACTAGCCACCTACGTTGATTCACATAAAAGACTCACCTATCAGTCTACTCCATCTTCTTAAGACCACTAGACTGTAACAAAACCTAGCACATACACAGACATCAATAAACCCTAGCTTATCGAAGCACAAGGCAAATCCGAAGCTTTCGACGGTCCCACACTTCATCTTTTTTGGGAATCCACATGGTGCCGGAACTAAACGCATCAAAATCTTGTTCAAGGCTTTATCACATAAGGTTAAGTAGTAAGGACATGTTTATAAAGCCTGAAACCAAGCTGACACGATAAAACGGTAAAGAAACAAAATAGACAGGTCAAACGCACGTTCGACAACTTGTAAACGCATGTTTTCCTTGAACGAACGTTTACTACTCCTCAAACGCCCATTTGTGAAAAAAGGCCACATCATGTATCACATGCCAAACCCTCAAACGCTCGTCCATAAACCCCAAACGCTATTTGAATTGTAACGATCGCAAACGCCCGTTTGCCCTTGTGTAAACGCTCGTTTGCCTGGGTTTTTTCCCAGAAATCTGCAACTGTTTAAATACGATTTCCAACCCAATTCCTCCCCAAACTCCAACTTAAATAGATCATAAACAATGAAAAATAAACATACAAATTGCTCTATAACTTTACAACACCTTAATCATACGATAAGAACACCACGTTACCTTAAATTGCGAGCTACTACGATCCACGCTACCAAAACCTTGAAAAGGTTAAAATTTAGAACTCCGAACCTACAACGATTCGAACCAAAACTGATCACTACGAAAATTAACTCAGAAAAAACTCAACCTTAACAATGGTGATTAAACCCTAATCACCAAGAACGATGGGGGAAAACTTACGTTAACGGATTTAGGGATTGTCGGTATCAAAAGCTTCCTTGCCTTGAGATGATCGATTTTCCCTTGAAGAGTCTGTGGAAATGATCAACGGATTAGCCTAGAGATTCGAAAGTCTCTCCTCTTCATTTCTTTTCAAAACTTGCGCCACTCTTAGATGATTTTTACGTAGAACTATAATTAGGTTAATTTAGGATTAGTTTTCCTTTTATTATCCCAATTAATTAATTAAATCCTTATTACCCCTCTTTTTTTCCCTTTAATTCCACACTTAATATTCAGATTTTTCGTGAAAAGACAATGATGCCCTTTTTGAAAAATCGGGCTATTACATGGTAGCATGGTAAATGGCCAAGATTTCTCTCGTGAGCACATCAAATCTCCCATCTAACTTCATGGAATAACTATTGAGAATGACTCTGTTGCTGTTACGAACCAGGCCACCAACTATTGCCACATCATTCCTCATTGCAAAATCAACATTAAATTTTATTGTACCTATTTCTAGCTTACTCCAGCTCCCTAGATGATTTGCTTGGGTTGGGGGTTTGAATTGCAATCGATTTGCCTGGATGTAAGATTGAGCATCCACTTCGGCCTGGGAGCAAATGGTGTTTATATTGGGCTGATATTTATCATAGACCCAGGCGCAACGCGATTTCCAAATCCACCAGAGAGTACATATTATTCTTGCGACCTCATCCTCTTTTTCCTTACTCACTAGGAGTTTGAAAAAGTTGGGGCTGGGGTAATGTCTCTGTTTAAGCCAAAAGTCCCCCCGGGGTTGCTCAAATAAACAATGTGTGGTCGTTTCCTCTGCTTTGAAACAGACCAGGCAAAGTCCATCCCCAATACGACGAATTTTTAGGTTAGCGAACGTAGGCAAAGCATTTGTTAAGAATTTCCAGCAAAAGTGCTTAATTCGTGGTTGCACATTTAGTGACCAAAGCGAAGTCCATAACTTTTTATATGTTTGGGAAGAGGATGGAACATCTGCATCTTCTACGCTTAATTTTTGTTCCCTAGCCAAATGATATCCTGACTTAACAGTGTAGTTTCCATTTGTGGTGTAGTGCATTTTAAAGTCATAACATTAAATTACATTTTTAATTAGCGTGTTATTTTTGGAAAATCCCTCGGACAATTAGTAACAAAGAGAGTATTTGGATACAACTAAGAGCATTAGCATCAAATTCCATATCCAAAAATACTATTAAAAAATATATATCTCTACTATACAACAACTAAATTCAGAGTACTCTACATCTGCATCCCTATCTCTATGCTTACACCGCTAAAATATTCATTCTTTATTTATAAACAACTTTTTCAAAATTAATGTTTGTGAGATTGAGAGAGAAATGATGAATAAAAAATATGTAGGGTGAACTACAGTACCACCCTACATTTGGGGTGACACTGTTCATGGTCCCTATCATAGGGAAAGGATGAGGAGGATGATTGAGTGTATTGTTGGTTGTATCCCTACATTTTAATCCCATTGTGGAGATAAGTAGGAACTTTGATGTTAATGAGCACTTGCATTGTATATTGTAAAACAAGACAAATCTATAAAATAGAGATTCAAAAAAGAAACTCTACTACAATAGAGTTGAAAGTACAAGTTGGAATCATGGAAGATGACCTTATTACCAATATATCAGTAAGAAGAAAATAAATCAAGAATTTCATGATTATTGAAAGCTTTCGCGTTGTAGAAATCATATCTATATGGATTATGCATGAACGCTACACGTTTAGGGATTAAGAGAACCAACAAATGCTTATTCCGTGCCCTATGTTGTTGTTTTAGTCAAAATATGATGAATCTAAATAGGAAGCTATCGCAAGTTCTACATCAGAGACCGAGTATATTGCAACATCAAAGGTGGCAAATGAAGCAATTGCATGTCCAAAAGGCTAGTTGGTCTTATGGCCAACACTAGTGGCCCGATAAAAACAAACAACAAAGATTTTGCTAATTTAACTAATTAACCTAGATTAAAGAAGAGTAGTAAGAACTAATCAGGATGATTAACTCTAACCCTCCCTCTAAAGCTGGTTGATGTATATCAAACATTCCTAGCTTGCCAATATCATCTTGAAAGATCTTCCCAGGTAACCCTTTTGTGAAGAGATCATCAACTTGTCTTTAGAGGGCACAAATTCTGTAGAAATCAATCCACACTCTAGTTTTTCTTTGGTGAAATGCCTATCCATTTCAATTTGCTCAATCTTGTCATGTTGGACAAGATTATGAGCAATTTCTATGGCTGATTTGTTGTAACTGATCAGTCTTATAGGGATTTTCTATTGTATTTTAGATCTGTCAAAACAATCTTTAGACATAAGTATTCACATATCCCAATTGCCATTGATCTAAATTCTGCTTCAGCACTAAACCTTGCAACCACAAGCTGTTTTTTGCTTCTCCAAATCATCAAATTGCCACCCAGAAGGATGCGATGACCAGAGGTAGATCTTCTGTCATCTATTGAGACATCATAGTCTGAATCAGTATAGGCTTTAAGCTCAATTTTGTTCCATTTTTTTGTTGAAGAGAATCCCTTTTCCAGGACAACCCTTCAAATATTCCAAAATTCCACCAGTTGCCCTTTGATGACACACCTTAGGATTCAGCATAAACTTGCTAACCATGTTCATAGAAAATGCAATAGTTGGCCTTGTGTGAGCCAATTATATCAGCTTAACCACTAATCTCTGATAAGAGTATCTTCAACAATCAACATGTTCATTTTCGGGAGACTCTTTTAGACCATGATTGTATTCAATAGGAGTTCCAACAGACGTGCTACCAAGTTTCCTAGTTTGACTAAATTTCCTAGTTTGAACTTGTGCAGATCAATGATATAACTTCAATCCCCAAAAATACTATGGTCTTCCTAGATTCTTTATGTCAAATTCTTTTTACACTCAAGTGACATAAAACACTTATCCCTTTACCTCGAGGAGTAGAAGACATTAACTTATTCACATCCCCAAAAATACTATGGTCTTTCCCCGTCATACGGAATGAGATTCTTTATGTCAAATTCTTTTAATCACACTCGATCTGCGGGAGACATTATTCACATTTTGAGTGAAATTTGTCAAATTTTTTTTTCGTGTGTCGATTTACTTTTTTTAGTAAATCGTCCAAATTTGGGCGACTCCTTTACCTCGAGAATAAGGCTTTACCACTAGAAGACATTCTGGGGACATTATTCACATATAAAAAAAAAAATAATAACCAGGTGACCCAAATCTTGAGAGTAGGCCCTGTAGAAAAACTCCAAGCTGTGAAAGATTCAAACGCTTTCTCAACAATCCCATCCGGAAAATGATTATCCAGTTGGATTGATGTTCGCGCCGTGTTTCGGGAATAAATTGAGTTCTCTAATCAACTCTTGAAAATCTTGTACTTTCTTGATGGTGAATCGCAGGTGTTTTTTGACGATGGTTGTTTATCCTTGATGAGGAATATGTGTTTGATGTTCTTTAATCACGATGGTTGTTTATAAAATTGAGAAACCGGTCAAATTGGGCACATTCCATTAAACCGTTATAGCGAACAAAATGGGCGAATTTCTGATCCAAAATGCTTTTTGATTTTTGGGACGATCTGCTGGAAGACATTATTCACATTTTGACACTATGGGTGGCGGTTGTTAGTATATTCTAGTGTAAGTTTCTAACAAAACATTTTAGGACAAATCAAATGTTATCTTCCTTAAATGTAATCTTCGTTTATCTTCCTAAATCTTAAAGTGATTGAATCAAAACCTCCTGCTACTATATATTTAAACAGGATTCATCCTTCAAGTTCCTTCTGGGCATAAAGATCGAAACCGTCGGTGATCTGAATTGTGAGCTGTGATTTCCGATTGATTTTGGTGTTTAACACTAATTTGTTAGATAATAGATCAGGGAGTGCGATATAGTACAGTATGAATGGGCAGTATGAAAATGGAAGTGCATCAAGTTCCACTTCCACTTCCCGTGATACAGAGGATGATCATACCATCGCTGTTCTCCTTGCCGAAGAAGAAGAAGAAAAAGAAAGATCAAGAAACTTCAACAGACTTTCCAATAGACTTTCCCATGTGAATTCCATCCCGGTATTTCTCCTAAGGACTTCAATTTTTGCCCTTTCTTTCAGCTTTTTACGGCCACATTTCTACATTTTAAGTCCATCTACCTAGCTTTAGTCAGCTTGCAGATGGCTTGTGTTTGCAAATTTTCTGTTAATTAGAAGATAGGATTGCCAATTCAATGGTAACATATTGGCTAAAGGATGATGCTTTTTTGTTTCCTTTTGAGAATTGTAAATTCTTTTGTTAGTATGCTGATTGCAAGTGTATATGAGAATCAATTCTCCATTAAGCAAGAAAACTATGAGCAGATTTCTATTTAGGAAACTCGTGTGCCTGCAACATTTGCTACTTCACATTTACAAGGAGAAGTTCCATTTGAGAGGGTTATGATTGGTAATTTCAATAAGTTCTTCGGTTGTGACGACATTCAGAAATGATAAATTAGGAACTGTTTATGGTCCAAGTATCAAATATTGATCGAATTGAAGGCCAGAAGTTGTGGGATTGGGGGGGGGGGGTTGCTACCTGTATTTTTCTAGTTTCTGTTGCATCCCGATCTCATTGTTCTCGTTAATTCACCAATCCGGAAAAGGTTTAGTATAAATGGGACCGATGTTGTTGATTGTATTGTTTCTTTATCATGGCCCCTCATGTTCTGTACTACTGCCTTTTTACATCACAAAATAGAAATTAGTGTGGCAAGTTTTACATTGTCATATTATCTTATGGCAGCACATGCCTCGTGTTAATATGGTGATACCTGATGCAAATGATGCCACATTAGATCATGAAAGGCTTTCTCAAAGGTAATTTCCTGATCTTCTCAAAGTTCTGCCTTCAAATTTTCTATCGAGAAATTGACCAACTGGAAGTATTTCTGTTTGGTGGACTGGAATAGCAGTTTATCTTGTAGAAACATCATTGCCTGAATGAAATGGCTTCCTTTTCAAATTTACATAAATTACAAGGGTGAAAAAGGCTTACCAAATAACAACTCGGTTGGGTCCTAACTGTTCCGTGGTTGTTTTCTCATGTGATGTGGACATTAAGTGTTCCAGTTTTCAGGGGTGAGTTGTACCTTTTTCTTAACGTAGATAAATTCAGTTGATGAATAGACAAAATTTCCACATCCTGATCCATCCAGTCCAACCTACTCCTACGTACAATGCATTACATTACAAGGAAATAGGTAGAATGCTAGAGATAAGGAAAACCACACCAACTCCCTTTGAAATTGAGGTCTCCATGCATTATTCATGAGTCACTCCAGCATTTTCTCTCATTCTCACTATCACCGGGTACAAGGGTCGTTCTTAACAGTTTCGGCCGTGCTATCGTTGAGTAATGACAAGCAAAAAACAGGTGGTCATGAGTCTCTTGTGAATTCTTACTGAAACAGCAAGGATCCTCACTCAAAATACCCCTCCATTGTTTCCTATTTTGTGTACTGAGTCTCTTCCAACAAGCCACCGAAAAGATCGTAGCAAATCTTTGTTCGTTCCTCTTGAACCAAACAATTCTTCTCCAAGTCAAATCTTGGACTGGTTGCCTGTGGCAGTCCATTGCACTGCTGATTGACAAAGCATAGGATTGAGCAGGCTGCGAAATGAGTTCATCATTCAGATGAACTCTTATAAGAAGCTTATCAGGGATGTTATCAATAAATCTCCAGCTGATCAGGACTCCTACTTACAGAGTCACAGGCTGACGCTTCCATTCCTAATCACCTCTGTAACCTTTGGTTCTGTCTCCAGATTGAATTTTCCCATCGTTTCAAGCAGATTGCTAAGTTGTCCTCGTGAGTGCCATCTATCCTACCAGAAGTAGGTAGTCTACCTATTACCTGACTTGAACCCTGGCCGCATAGAAGTATCTCATTGGTCCGACATTTATGTTGGCACCTGGAGAGCTGTAAGAAAGCAAAGACAAAATTGGAATATTTGTGTTTACTGTTGCTTTAATACAATATATTTTTTCTAGAATGTAGTAGATCTCAGTGTTGTAATTTTGTGAGAACCTTATGACTAAACCTGTTACATGACACTATTTCATGATTTATGAAAATGTATCCCAATGACAAGTGAGTGTGTGTATGTGTGTGTGTGTTTCTGCACATGAAGGCCTTCTTCCGCTCTTTCAGACTGTTAACTTATTTTTCTTTTCTTTATTTTTATTTCTAGTATTTTTGGTGTCTTACCTAAACTGTATGGATGTATTACATGATAGATTTACCATCATTCAGGTTGGCCCACTATGGTTTGGCTGAGTTGCGGATTGAAGGAGACGGGAATTGCCAGGTTAGTCGTGTTTATCTATCCCAATAGTGATTAGGGTGTGAGAGGTGAAGCATGAGTCATGAAGATCTTGATGATGACGTGTCAACTACTATCAATGCAGTTGACTCCTAAGGTTTTTTTAATGTGTTAAAAGTCCTCTACTTTCTTGTGATGGACAGTTTCGAGCCCTTGCAGATCAGTTGTTTGGAAATGCTGATTATCATAAGCATGTAAGAAAGCACGTTGTTAAGCAGGTATGTGATACACTTACTTGATTGGCTACGACGTGATTCTCTTTGACTTGTTAGCTCCTAGCAAGTGTTTTGTATGGCTTTCTTTTCAGATGGGTTTAAAAGTCCATTAAGTTGTTAACCATTTTTTCTTTTCTTGTACCTGAGATTCGTTTGATCTTGTATACTTACTTGGAACCTGTCACAAAACTAAATTTAACAAAATAAAAAACACCAACTGCATTCTAGAAAAAAATCCTGGATAATGCCACCATTTAGCCATTTATGGTCAGTGAGAATGGAGGACATATATTTACAGGATCCATTGGTCACAGAAATGCAATTTATCCATTTAGATGCATCATTCCAATAGGTATAAGAGCCTGCAATTCCTAGTCTCATCCAGCAAATGTAGCTTAGAATATTAGGTGCTACGTTTTAGGAGCCACCTATTTGATTTTGCTGTTAACTGGTGTATTAAGTAATACACATGATTGCTTTTCCCCTCGTCATTTCATTTGGACGTCCATATTGTCATCTTGAGTGAAAGTGGAATTTATATGAAACATAGAAGTCCAGCTAGTTTGTTGTTCTTAGTGCTTGATTGAACATAATCTTGTGGCTTCATCAGAAAAGCGTTATAGCGTCCTTGATTCTAATGATAAAAGGTTTACATTCATGTTTTCAAGGGCTTATAAGAAGGATTATATACATGTTTTCAAGGGCATATACATGAAGAATTGAATCAAGCTACTCTGTGGTTTTGCAAAATTCTCGGTAGCATATGCAAATTGGTAAGAATGATACAAGATATATACAGCCTTTTCAATGGCTTTCTGTGGGAGACCTCAACTCACTGGACTAATTTTTGTCTCTCTTCCTCAATGTCTTTCAAGTGTGTTCCTTAAAGCCCACAGTACTTCGTAGCTAATGTATGATATATAGAGCTATAACTTGTCAGATAATGATACATTCTGCATGTGATGTGACTATTTGGATAGTTTCAAATCTCCCTGCAAATTCCGCTTTTGAGGCTTATGTCATTCTTTTTAGGTCTTTTTGGTGTAATTTCAAAATGTGTTTTCAATCTGTGGCAGCTAAAAGATTTCAGGAAGTTTTATGAGGCTTATGTGCCCATGAAATACAAAGACTACCTGAAGAAAATGAAAAGGTAAGACACCTTTTAAGCCACTTGATTTGTCAAGTCTCGTAATATTTGCGTATTTGAGTTTGTAAACTTTGATGTGCTCTAGGCAAGGGGAATGGGGTGATCATCTTACTTTGCAAGCAGCTGCTGACAGGGTAAGTTTGATCTGATATGCTCCGTTTCCTTTTAACTTTTTTTTTATATTTTTTATTTGCTGATTCTTTATGATTTTCGAAATTCAATTGAAATTATGTTATCGTCTAAATGGCATTGTAGTTTGGAGGAAAAATATGTTTAGTCACTTCTTTCCGGGACACCTGCTATATTGAGATCCTTCCTAAGGATAATAATCCAATCCGAGGTATGTATCTTTGCTTGTTTTGGGATTGTGTCACAATAAAATAAAGTGGGGCATAAACTGACTTAATTAACATAAGGAATTAATTAATTAAGATGCTGGTAAATGTCCCATTTGAACTTGTATAGTAAAGTAAGTGAAAAGAAGTTATGTGTTTGTTTTCCTGAAAGATGGACTAATAGTTATAGTTATTTGTCTGTTGTCCTCAGAAATATGGCTGAGCTTTTGGTGTGAAGTACACTATAATTCCCTCTATGACATTGGAGGTAACATATATATATATTGTATTAACATTAATCATTTCTTTCGAATATACTGTTATTATTATAGGATATGAGATGAGTTTCACTCATTGTTCATTGCTCTACAAGTTTGTTGTGGCACAATGCAGTGACTGTGTCGTTTTCGTGTTTGTTTGTTTTTTTAAAAAGTGAAGAGAGATAATGTGCGCACTAATACTTGCTTATAACCTAACCCCAACAGGAGTTCCTACGCGAGGGCATAAGAAGAGACACTGGCTTTTCTGAAGGCGCATGATTTTGATTCCTAGTAAAGCAGCATTCCGACGCTTTTGATCCCTTTTTCTGTATCACGGTTTTTACATGTTTATTCTCTCAGTATTGAAGGCATAAATGCAACAAAATTCTGAAACAAAAATGGACTAAAAGTATATCATTTTCATATCTATTGTAGGATCTGATGATTCTCACGCCCGTTTTTCCGAAATATATATATATTATTACTGCCACCCTTTGTTTTGATTTGTCTAGTGGTTATTTTGGTGGCATGGATATGTGTAAGTCAATATTATTGAGTTTGATGTTTCAAGCAATCAAGCAGCATAATGCCATATGTTGTTGTTGTTGTTGTTCTTTGGAGAATATGATGAGCAATTTGCTCTCACTGTTTGTATCTTTGAGTGCACATCAAGTGTTAAAGGAAGATAAACACAAGAATTTATTTTGGATCATCCCTTAGTTATTTGGTTTAAAGTTCAAATATTTGTAATATGATAGAGATAAACTTGCTGCTCCTTCAAAGTTGGAGCAGAAACATGAATAAGATTATAAATGAAGTTTTCTTTCTTATACTACCTCTCTCATATAAAAAAACATCCAATTTTTGTGCTACACGCAGATTAAGAAAACAATTTATATGTTGTATTTTAAATACTGATGGACATATATACCCCTATTTTTATAATTTATGTTTGTTTTGGAATATGAAAAATATATACAAACATTAAATTGTGAGAGGGTATATTTGGAAAATACGTATTGATTTTCTAAATGAACATTTTTTATGAGACAATTCATTTTAAAAAATGGACACTTTTTGTGGGATGGATGTAGTATTTTTTTTTTATTATTTTAAATTAATTTATTTACCAAAAACACTCTCAAATTATACTACAACTCAGTTTAGAAACACAAGATTCAACAAGTATAATCAGATTCACAAAGAGTCAATTCCTCAGATAGTATAGATTCAGATTCAAAAAGTCTAGCAAAGTGTGATATCTTACGTTGGATGTGAGAGAAGCGTATTACCTCTTTATAAATGTGCGATATAAAGATCTTGCCAATTCGGGTTAGCTGTTTTAGACAAAGCGAAGACGACGATTTAAGCAGTTGACCGGATATTTTATGGCGCAATTAGCGCTTCATAGCTGCATTTAGGGGTGTTCACTATTCGGTTTGGTTCGGTTTTAAGCATTTTCAAAACCAAACCAAATATTTTGGTTTGAAAAATATGAAACCAAAACCAATCATATCATAAACGGTTTGGTTCGGTTTTCCAATTATTTGGTTCGGTTCGGTTCGGTTAGTCGGTTTACACTACAAAGACTACCGCAAATTAACCATAGTAACTAACTTGATTTAATAACACATAATTACCCCATGATATACAAATTACTAAAGTTATTTTCTCATTATGTCATTACTTGTTCTAATTACCAGCAAACGAACGATAGAAAAATTTAGTCATCGAAAATGTGTCAGCACTAATTGAATTTCAACATACTTCAGCCGTCGTAGATACATAAATTCATATGTTGATAGAATCATAACGTTGAAGTGCTATATCTATATTATTCTCTCTCTCTCTCTCTCTCTCTCTCTCTCTCTCTATATATATATATATATATATATATATAATTGAAAATATATATTTTAACTATCTTAATTGTCGGTTCGATTTTTTGGTCTTAGTTTTTAAAACCAAAACCAAACCAATTCAAGTCGGTTTGGTTCGGTATTTACTCGGTTCGGTTTTCAAAACCATCTAAACGGTTCGGTTTGCATTGGTTCGGTTTGGAAAATGTTGAACACCCCTAGTTGCATTGACTACAAAACTTGCACTGACGATGCTAGAAATCGTCTTAACTAAATCCGGGTTTTTCTTTCTAGAGACAAACTGCCAAAGCTTCAAGAACAGTAAAAAAAAACGATAAAAACGGGGGTGTTTTTGTGGTGGTTTATACTGCACTTGAGATGCTATTTCTCAAGCTGCATACGTATCCAATATATAAATTAGAATCAAGTCTTCGTAGTTCTTTAGGGAATATTTATATAGAGGGATTTGTGCCCTAGCAATTGCGTGTGGCGTGTCCTTGGTGGACTCTTATGTCGTGTTCCCTAAGGAAAAGATAACTATGATTTGATCCCCTTGATTTTAGGAGATAATTATGGAATATTTGAATATCAGAAGAATCGGAGTGATTATGATTAAGGATTCTCCCAGTATTTATCCGATTTAGCGCGTGCGTAAGAGGTTATATCCGAGAAGGACCTGGACCGACCTATAGGATCGGGCCCGGGTGAGCTGACCTGAGGCGTTGGCCGACCTGGAAAGGTTAGGTGAGAGTGGCCGAGCTTGGGCAGCTCGGATAACGGGGGTTCTGATCCTTAAGGTGGATGTTTCTCTATCTTTATCTACAGTTGGATTATCATGGAGATGACACGTAGTTAGGTGCGGATTCGACCCTCGTCATGCACAAATCAAATTAAGCACAAACAATGTAGCAATGAATGACGAGTTCTAATCATAGATACTGATTCAAAACATCCAAATTTAAACAAATGTTTCGAGTCTTATATTTAAGATTTTTTTCCTTTACTTTTTATTTGATGAATTTTCATCTTTTTTTTGGGAAGGTATTTTCATCTTCTAAGCAGTACTATTACTTATTAAAAAAAACCCAGAGAATAAGAATAACACTGCATCAATTAATTATATTTAAGTTTTTTCAGTCATTTTTGGAGTTAAAACTAAAACATTATATCATCTACTTAATTGTGTTTTTTGACGACTACATCAACTAAAGTGTAACGGAGATAATATATATTAGGATCTGTTTAATCATGAAAACAAAGCACATTTTATGTAACGATTTTTTTTTCACAAGATCAATGGTGTGTACCTTAAAAAAATAATAATAAAACGATTCCTCAAAGAATAAAATAGGTGAAATTTCGCAACCCATCCGTTCTACGGTTGCATCCGATCTACCGTTTTTACAGAATCAACCTTTTGATTAAGGTTGATTCAGAATCAATTAGGCAGGAAGTCGGTTTTTGATCTGAGAACTGATTTCCACGAAATCGATTCTACTTTGATGTAAATAAGGCCCAAAAATAAAAATTTGGATGAAACAGCAACGAAAACTCGCATTTTCAGCAGCAATATTTTTGAACCGATTTACTAATTAATTAACATGTCTCACGCTTGCTTTAAAAAAAAAAAAAAAATGCTGCCGCTGGAGATTGTTTTGAGATCTAAAGATTATTATTTTGCCTCTTTGCTTTGCAGTGCAATACACATTGCAACATCAATGCTCTAATTATTGATTGTGAGCACCCACCTTTCTCCGATTTTGATTTCGTTGTTGACCTTTGACGAGGGTCGGACTGACCCTCTCCACGTGCCATCTTTATATTGGCTAACCATTGAATGAAGACATAAAAATTATAAAATTAAGGGCCAGGAGTCCCACTTCATGCCTAAAGGCAGATCCGAACCCCAGATGGGAGATCGGTCCCGCTTCCCAAACCACCGCAGGTCGGCTAGGTTACAACGGAGCTGGGATAGTGTAGTTCGGGCCGAGACGGCCTGGGGGGCTCGACGCAGGTCGGCCAGAGCTTCATTTATATGATAATTATCCCATGTGCTTATAAGATAATTATGGGAAGATCCTAAGGATCTTTAACCATTAAACTTTGATTTTGATATTTAAATATATCCATAATTATCCCTAAATTATAGGGATTTACTCGTGATTATCCTTAGGGATAAGAATACAAATCCTTGCAGGACAAGGCTTTGGACGAGATGTCCTATAAACAACCCCTAAGGAATTATGAAAGACTTGATTCAAGAAACATAACAGGATACGTAGACAACTTGGGAAGATACCCAAGCTCAGTCTAAAAATCACCCAAAAAATCATCCCTCGTTCATATTACCCTAGATTAAATGGCCCGGATTTATTCATAGACGAGATTCAGCATCGTCAACCTATTTTTTTTGTTAATAATAATAATAATAATAATAATAATAAATATATACAGGCGAATGAATGCTATGCAAAATAATTCTATCTTCATATCAGGCGAATGAATGCTATGCATTATGTATCTATATTTATTTATATTTATCTTGCTTATCAGCACAGGCTACTTAATGTGAAGGGATGGGATGATAGCCCATGAAAAATATCCGAAATTAATGGATCTGACCGAGCAGATTCTGCGTTGTTCACGTACATGTTCATTTTTTATTATTCCTGTAACGAATCAATCTGTGATCTATGATTGCCATGTCGAAAACCACGGGAAATTTTAAGGTGGAGTCTCTTATATGGAGAGACGCCTATATATCGCTTTTTATATCGGGCACATGAACATTCTCAGAATGTAATGGCAGATGATGATCGAATAAAGCGCGTTAGTGACTCGCTTACATTTAGAGTCTCCACATTAGAATTTCCCGAAAGCCACCCACTTTTAATTTGCAATAAATAAATAGAGATAAACAATGACGGAATCATGAATTAATAGTTGAATGGGTTAATTAGTGGACTATACTTATATAGTCGCGCACAGTGGCAGACCAAAGATTTTAATTTTGTGAGTCAAATTCTCACTAAATTATCGTAGCGATTTTTTTTTTTTGTTGAAAAATTCACAAATATATAAATATAAGATGGTGAGAATGATTTTGTCGGTTTAGATTTCATAGAAGAATTAGTTGTTTTTATTTAATACTAACAACAAGCACATATATTTTTTATTCAAAAAATTGATAGGCGCATACACCCGTCACCTTTATGTATGTGTGTTAGTCTAATAGACTAATTATGTAAGTTTATAATATATTACAATGATAAATTGATCAACACATTATGTAAGTTTAATAAAAGTTTTCTGTATAAAGACAGTATGACAACTAACGAGCCGAGATAAGCAAATAAAAAAAGTTTATCAAACAATCTTAATATGAAAAATGGAAAATATAAATAAAAACAAGACACACGTATCTTTATTCGAAAAATCAATAGGCGCATACACCCCGTGACCCTTATGTATGTGTGTTAGTCTAATAGACTAATTATGTAAGTTTACGATATATTAGAATGATAAATTAATCAGCATATTATGGAAGTTTAATAAAAGTTCTCTGTACATAAACTTATATGACAAATAACGAGATAAGAAAATAAGAAAGGTGCCCTAAAAAAAAAGGTTTATCAAACAATCTTAATAAGAAAAAGAGAAAACATAAATAAAAACAAAAAAGAAAGGATAAAAAGAATGTGGCTGCCCGTTTTGATCCGGTGCACAAAAGGACAATGATAATACATTTTACCAATTGAACTAAAGAGACAATTATCCTAAAGAAAGTTTCTGGAACACCATCCCCGGCCTCGGAGAAAGTTTCTAGATATGAGGTGTCACTGTGTAATTAGTAAAATGTATTATCATTCTTTAGTTCAATTGGTAAAATATATTATCATTCAGAAACTTTATTCAGAACACCATCGATCACAAGTGAAACAAATAAGTTAACATTGACTATATATGAAGTGTCACTGTGTAATTAGTAATATATGTATCAATAAATTTAAACGATTTATTCAGAATGTAACCAAACTCACATACCACATAAATAATGTTGCAGTCTCAATCTACACACGTACAATGACAAACCACTATGACACCACTTAAATCCAAGCTTACATTCCAAATTTCGTCACCAACGATACTGTGGATGTAACATTTGATTGTGAACATTTTCCAGTCAATATACATTTTCATATATGCAAAATGATGTTAGAATACTTAGTGTGCAACATGCAGTTGGCTTCAAGACCATCATATCACATAAACAGATTAACATGTGTAATTTCATGGTCCAAAGGTTCTCAATTTAGTGCGAAAGTGCCGCTGTTTGATCCTTACTGGTGGAAGAAGATCGAGTGTTTATCATTTTTATTGGACAACACTTTGGAAACAAAAGGAAAAACTGTTTGGAAATCTACGCGGGAACGCAGCGGAATTCAAAAAATTATTTCTTGTAACCAGGATCGACTTCGTTTAAGTAACAAACATAATAAGATAGTAGACGGTGGTTACCTTGCTTGATATAAAAGATCGGCGCTTTGACCGTCTAAGGAGAGTAGTGGTGCATGGAGCTGCCCAAGCGTTCGGCCTCTACCGCTAGTCCACACGAACAACCCGCCGGAATCCCGTCATAGATTGCTACCAGAAAAACTCGGTTGCAAGACCGACCTTTTCTCTCTCTAAGAAACTCTCAATTTTTCTAATAAATTAGAACTCTTCTAATTGTGATGTACAAAAGAGCTAGCCAAGCCTCTCCTTTTATAGAGTGACATGCGCCCCTAGTCAATCCCAATCTGATTGGGAGAAGCTTCCTAGGGAGAAAGAAAACTTTTTCCTAATAAAATAAGGAAAATACATTTGATTGATTTATCTAATTTAATTTAATATCTTATATTAAATATTTTCAATATATTGTCAATATCTAATATTAACTATCTTTATCTTATTACCATAAATCTATTTTCCAAAAATCAATTAATATCCAATATTAATATATGATAATATTATTAATTAAATTGCACAATCAAGTGTATCTTATACACAATTAGAGCTGCGCCCCATATAGCCTTTAATTGGCTTCCGGAATATTCTTTAATTAATATAATACTATGATTAATTGATTGAAAAATACATGTATATCACACACACACACACACACACACACACACACACACACACACATATATATATATATATTCGACATATACATATGCATTATATGTATATTTAATTAATCAACATAATTAATATCTTATATTATATTTATTCATAATAAATAAATACCACCATATTAATTTATCACTATAACACTTTATAGCCGAGATAAAACTTTTCTTATTTGGTTATCGCTATAACCGCATTTTAATCCGGCTAGATGTTCTTATGTGTGTGACCCGATAGACTTCTGAATATGTTGGCCGTAGGCACAAAGTGCAAATTACGAAAATGCCCTTCATACCTAACGATCACGGGATAGCGTCTAGCAACACACCGTGACCCCCAATCATCGGAAGAGTCAAATGCAATGATTACTACCTTTCATGTGAAACAGTTACCGTGTAAATAGAATCCTATCGCTGTAATAATATCCATACGGTCGTACGTCGAGTGTCAAGCATCAACGACCGTACCTTATAATCTGGATATCCTATTCTCTCAAAGTAACTCATTTACTTCCACTTTGCAAAGATTCACGAGAGTAAGACATTCCTTATAAGAAGGCCCTTTCGGATATTCACTCCTACTGATAGGGTACGTGATTCCCGGACGACCAAACATGTATACTGCGCATGCTTCAGTATCACACCCAAACACTATCGCATGATCGTCCCATGGCTAGGGGAAACCTCAATAGTGTCAAAGCATGACAATCCACACCATGATGCCATTTAGACTCCGGACCTAGGGATAATTACACAACCGTCACATTGTGTGACACTTAACAGTGTAAGTGGGTCAGTCTAACGTACACATTCTCTAATACACGTCCACGTACAGTCCAAGTGTCTCTACACTTCGATAGACGAGATCTATCCATGTCCTTAAAGACAGAAGACATCTAATACGTGCTAGCCTGTTTGTACTATCAATGCCCTGTTTAATAGTACATAAGCCTAGAGACATTTAAGTATCAAACTTGTTAAAGTGATTAGAGATCTCATCAACCATAATCGCCTATCATGTTTTCTCTATCACAATTTAATACTAAGGACGTTATCATATAACAATTCATAATTGGTTCTGTAAAAAGAACAAATATATGATAACAAAAAAGTCATTTATTATTATATATGTATAATCATAAAGAAATAGTAGAAATGATCCGACCCGGTTGGATCTGGTCCAACCCGATTGGGTTTAGGACACTATTTCAACAATCTCCTACTTGGCCTAAAGCCAATCACTCGTACACACAAGACCAAGTTGAAACACGAGAATCTCATGCAATACTCGCAACCAACCCCAAGCATGAACGGATCACTATCCGTGAAGACTCAGACTATCTTCATATCATGCTCCAAATGATCAACTCAAAAGAACCGCCTCAACACACACATGAATCTCCGACGAGACCCTGGTCCTTGCTTCAAGCAATGAATCCACTTACTATATCAGCTATATAGAAAAGGTGGAAGAACCATACAAGGTTCAGGAATGAACCTTATAGATCCATGTACTGCTCCCGTTGCGCCTCCAAGGCACTACTGTGTTTTGGCTTAGTTGTAGAATTTCCAGTGATTTCTAGCTAAGAACATTTCCATCCCACTGTATCACTCAATCAAAGTGACTTCAAACCCAGACTGTAGCTCCCACTCGCCTTCATGAGACTCAGGATATACGTCTGTATATCTATAGTTATCTGATTCCAAGTTTCGATAAACTAGGAAACCATCCTTAACTTGTTTAAGGATATTCTCGACATTCACCAGATTTACTTTCATACTTGCTTATGACTCTTCATGGGCTATGAATGGCATTACTTTTATGATGGTTCCTATCACAGTAGCAAAAGAAACCTTCCATAAGCATCATCTTTCACCTCATCTTTAAGACTAACGTCCTAACATAGATAGATCTTGAGAACACCGGCTAGCAGTATCTCCTGTCGCGATCTATGCTAAACTCTTTTAGCATCACATCTATACAGGTAAACTATAAACTAACAGCGGTTAAATCTATCATTATAGATTCTTATTTCAAAAATAAGAACTGCTAATCCAAGGGCTTTCGTAAAGACCTTGAACTACCAAACATTAATTGACCGTGACATGGGCTGATAATTCCCGAGAGAGATATCCAATACTGATATACTTAACCCGCAACAGGACACTGTTCCAATGGATTGGGCCAGTCAACCCGGCCCAATATAAATATCATGGGCCTCGCCGCTGTAGCCGCCCCCATTTATAGCAAGCTGGCCGCTAGGTCCTAGCCGTCTTTCTGTCCGCCACTTCCAAACCGGACGTATCTCCCTCCATCATATGGTTTCCTCTCCTTACAATCAAGGCAAGATCGTACCCGCTGCTCGCCATCACCACGCTATCGTCGCCGCGGACAGCGCATGCGGGCGCCTGGCATGACTATTTACTTGATTCAGTGCATACAGATATTTATTTAAGATACTTATGACACTTGTATATGTTACTTCTTATTATATCATTAGCTGTCTAATCAAGAGCAGTAGACCGACTTACTTGTCTATAAATAGAGGATCATATGTAACGAAGAAAGAGAGCTGAGAATTAATACACACAGCCAAACTCTGCCCTTTTGCCGCTAACCACCGGCCCAATCTGCTGTTATTTACTTTATGCTTATTCCGCCACCTTGTTCTAAATAACCGCCGTACCCTCTCCGGAGGAATCACCTATAACAGCCTTATATCCTCAAGATTGACACTGTTACCGCAAAACTGATATTCCACGCAACATCAGTTGGCTCCGTTACCGGGGAATAAGCATAAAGTAAATAACAGCAGATTGGGCCGGTGGTTAGCGGCAAAAGGGCAGAGTTTGGCTGTGTGTATTAATTCTCAGCTCTGGTCGCCCAGCTACCGGCGGTCATCATTAAGCCCGATAAACGGTATCGGCGATTAAGCCCGACAGAGCGTTGTCGGCGACTAAGCCCAACAGAGCGTTGTTGGCAACTAAGGCCGATATAGCGATTATCGGCGATCAAAGCCTGTTTCATTTGCAATGCCCGAAGAAGTTATTGATGGTTTCGATGACATCGATTTAAGCCCGACAAAGCGTTGTCGGCGACTAAGCCCAACAGAGCGTTGTTGGCAACTAAGGCCGATATAGCGATTATCGGCGGTCAAAGCCTGTTCGCTACAAGCACAGCAACTACAGGTGGTATTCATTTCTTTGATATACTTTCTACTCTCCGCCTGGGCGGGCACATCCAGTCGCAGAGTAGGGGGCCATTGATATACTTAACCCGCAACAGGACACTGTTCCAATGGATTGGGCCAGTCAACCCGGCCCAATATAAATATCATGGGCCTCGCCGCTGTAGCCGCCCCCATTTATAGCAAGCTGGCCGCTAGGTCCTAGCCGTCTTTCTGTCCGCCACTTCCAAACCGGACGTATCTCCCTCCATCATATGGTTTCCTCTCCTTACAATCAAGGCAAGATCGTACCACGCTTTCCGCCATCACCACGCTATCGCCGCCGCGGACGCGGCACGCACGGCGCTGGCATGACTATTTACTTGATTCGATCATACGAGATATTTATTTAAGATACTTATGACACTTGTATATGTTACTTCTTATTATATCATTAGCTGTCTAATCAAGAGCAGTAGACCGACTTACTTGTCTATAAATAGAGGATCATATGTAACGAAGAAAGAGAGCTGAGAATTAATACACACAACCAAACTCTGCCCTTTTGCCGCTAACCACCGGCCCAATCTGCTGTTATTTACTTTATGCTTATTCCGCCACCTTGTTCTAAATAACATCGCGTACCTCTCCGGAGGAATCACCTATAACACCTTATATCCTCAAGATTGACACTGTTACCGCAAAACTGATATTCCACGCAACATCAAATACCTTACTCAAAAATCGTAACACACTCTTACTATCCCTCTTGCACATTGGGCATATCCCATCTTTTGATTAAATCAAACTCCTTTGATTATCAAACAAAGAAATTGTCTAGAGAAACTTGTTTGAGTCCATAAATGGATCTCGTGGGCTCACATATCATGTTATCGTTTATGAACATCGAGCTGTTTGCCCAACGTCTTCAACACTATCATATAGCCATGATACGAAGTTATAAGAAGCATAGTCTGAATAGAACTGAGCTCAGTTGGCAGCATAAAGATACTTTCAAGGTTTACACCCCGCACCCTTCAGCCGTCACTATAGCCTTATGGTAATCATATTACCATCCATGTTAGCCTTTCAGGGACATTCCCTCTAGGTAATACAGACTAGGTTCACAACCTGGTTGTCACTGATGGAATCTAATTCAGATATTATGGCTCATGGCCATATCTCTCAATCTTGACTTTCAAACATTCCTTCATAAGTCATAGGATATTCATTCTTCAAGATGAACATACCAGCAGCCTTCTCAGGCTTGAGGTTATCCACAGACTTATAGAACATTTGTGTGCACTGAGCAGTGTTCTACACCTCATCATTATGTGGCGTCAGCTCACGTTCCTATGGTTGAATCTCTCATTGTGGCTCTCAAACTATTTTGAGATCTCACTTACTCCCACTATCTCTTTTGGAAGAAATACCTCCTTTAGAAGACAGCATGTCTGGAGACAAACACCTTTTGCTGCGCGGACAAGTAAACATTATCTAGCGTACTTGCTAAGATATTCCACAAAGTTGCACATGTCTTACTAAGCTCCATACCTTTCAGACATTGCCTGCTTGCTGGAAGCACGACAACCCTAAACCATCGGTTAAGGTGGATTTGATGTCATCGATTCCATATCTGATATGGAATTTATTCAACCTTTACTCTTTGGAACTCGGTTAAGTATATGTATTGAATAAGGGCACTATCCTGAAATGGGTAAGGGATACTTTGCATGGATTACCTCACACCTTTATCGTATAAAGTGTTGTTTCCATTTTAGAAGCACAATCTGAATGCGTATCCAAAAATGGTATCCTTCAAGAGGGAATCTTATTCCCTTTTAGACAACTTCTGAAACACCCTTAAGGGATTAATTACTTCAATCCAATTGAAGATTAATTCCTAAGTAGTTCATCAATCACATATTCGTGCTAGCTTGAACTTTTCGGGCTTTCCGAATTATGCACTTCACTGAGTACACTTGACTATTTCTAAAAAAGTCAAAGAGAGTAATAAACAATAATATCATTCATGGAATTAATTGTCATAAGCCAACAAACATCAGTATGTTTAGGTTTTAGGCAATTTTCTAGATCTTATAACTCTTTTCATAAAAGGGTATTTTAGTCATCTTTAAATAAGATACGTATTACCCACATGATTCATAATCACATGGTTCAGACATCATCTGAATGACATTTGATTACACGTTTCTCTTCTAGAGAGTCGACATCTAGAACAACCACAAATATCAAGGATAACAACCATACAAATATTTAGTTGAGATTTTTCACCTATATCAACCATATGGTGACATCAATATAGTATATTAGATTCATTGACGTTTTAACTTTTTCGGAATAACATTTATTTCTTACAATTAAATATGTCTACTAAATCCTAACAAATAACTGAGCTCGTGTTCTTCATAAGAACCGGAACACAATAACATTTATGTAGCTCTTTTGTCAGTTTACCAGACTCAAAAAACAAAGCTGAAAATGTTGCAACGTTTGCTTCATGTTAAGGGTGATTTTATACGTTTTATAAGGATATATTTTACATCAATTTTCCCCATATATAGATGTTTTTCATAGAAATCGAGCTTATAATCGATTAATTTAGTAAATGATGTTTTTAAGAGGTTAATTGCAAAACGTAACGAATTATGTGCTTAAATCATGATTTTATGTTATTTTGGAAATACGTTACGCTTTGGTATGTTTTCCTATTGTTGTAGATACTCATTGATGATGGGAGAGAGGATTTTAGAGAGCCAAATTCGTGATTGGAAAGGATCAATCAAAGTTATGGAAGATTGAAAGATATAAGGAAAGAAATCAAACAAGATAAATGTCGGAAAATCGGGATTCCGAGTAGTGACGACTTGCAACGCAGTTCTTGATATGATAACAACCGATTTGACTCTGGACCTCAAGAGAAGAGTTGTAGGGCTTGAAGAGAGGATTCTACAGGATTTTGAATCACTCCATTCCGACTTACGAGGCCCGAGATATGAGCGTTACAAGTTTGGATGCTGTTGCTGAAAATAGTGAACGGGCGTCCGACCTTGTGAACGGGCGTCCGGCACCGCTATCTTGTAGCAACCGCCTCGGATTTTCTATAAATAGCAGCGCGTTTTCAACCCTAAAACATATATTTTCGACTCCTATTGATCCCCATTCATAAGAGAGCAACCACTAGGTCGCCCCAACCCTTTTGGGAGGTGGGGTGTGCAAGTTAGATTAGGTTTTATTTCGTTAAAGCTTTTCTTTTCTTGTTCGAGCATGATGAAAGGCAGCCATGGACAGCTTTGTGAAGCTTCTTTTCAGCAGCACTTTTATTTCTTTTCATGGATGATTTTGTAAGTTTTAGTTCAATTGTTTCTTTTCCTATGATTATTTGTATCGTGCAATTTATATCGGAAGATTATTGTTTGTTGATGCTACCGTATGACGGAAGTCGGTGTAGTTTAGATCACCATAGGAAAGATTAGATTTTTTATCTATACATAACGGAAGTTCGTAGGTTAAATATCTAGGTTTACGAGAGAATCACAATTTGATTAATTTTCATTGCAAGATTATCTTAGATTGGAATTGAGGGATATCACCGTTACCGGAAAGATAGGATTTTTCACGTGTTTATTTCATTAAGTTGTTCTTGTTCTCTTTCATGTTTTGTATGGTTTATGTTAATCGAATTTAGATAACGGAAGTTAATAAATTCGTTAGATTGCCATGATAGAGATTAACAATTATTATTCCAACAAACGGAAGTTGAGGGATAAGGTTGTTAGATTAGGATTTAATCCAGTATCTTTGCTTCAGTATACATGTTAGTTAAGACCGGAAGGTAAACTAATTAATGGCGTGATAAATCGGAAGAGGAAACGCTTCTTTAGATAAGATAATAATCCAAGATAACTTGTGAATGAATATGTGTTGATCTTATTTATTTCGGTGAGATGATGGTTGTTGGGAAGAGGTTGATCATGGTTTGTTCATGGTTGTTCAGTAGATAGATTTACCGCTTTCGTAGATGTAGTTTTATTTATGTTTTTATCGCTTTTATCCTTCTTGGCTTTGGATTAACAACCTCTCATTCAGTTTATTTTCCGTTTTAGTTTAGGTTTAGGTTAATAAAGAAGGATTAATTAGATTAGATTCAATATCCACTTTTCCTCGAGGATCGATACCCGTATTTATCCAACTTTACTAGCAACTACCCGGTATTCGGCCGGTTAGGAGGTAGTTTTGCATGGTAGTATAGGTTTTATAAATTTTCTTTTGTTTTAATGATGCAAAATCTCCCCAACACTTCACTTTTGTATCTTTGTGTATTCCGCATTTTAATCTTTCTAATTTAATCATACTCACAAGATATCATATATCTTAGAGTCGACTTTGAATTTAGATAGATTTATCTCAACACACTTGCCTAGAATAGAAACTTCAATAATTTCTCTATTTAAGCACATGCCATAACTTTCCTTTTAATCCCTTACGCACTTGTAAATATTTCTCAATTTAGTCTTCATAAGGCTTAAGAGAAAATACAAGAGCCACGTCTTCAATTTTCTTTCGTAAAGAAAATCTAAAGTTTATTAAATAGTTTATTTAACCTTTTGAATCATATTCAAAACATGAACCATTTAATCTTCAAGCAATGATTAAAGAATTAAGTCGATACTTAAATCTTACAATTTTGAAAACAACCTTTCCAAAATTCGATGTGGTCATTCTTATCCATCGTTTGAATTAATTGTCATCGTATGACAGAATGATCATACTGGATTGTATCCAATATATGATTAATTCTTTGAAACTTAATTCAATTGATTTAATCATATCATGAGCTTTCACTTTTCATTAATAATTAAAATCTGGGTGCACTCCATTAAATATGTAGTCTCCTTGTCTCTAACTACTACTACAGGGTTGCTCATGTCATTGCTTATTTTAAAAGGATAAAAATTACTTAACCATATTTGAGAACGTTTCTCAAAAGGTAACAGTCATAATTTGGTTCTACTAATCGAGAATTAAAAACATAAATAAAAGTTTGCTAAAAACTACAACATAAAACAAAGATAAAAGGGTGTTATTGTTTATACATGCAAAATAAAAAATGGTCTTATGGTTTATGGTTTTGCTCCCACTAGTCAACTACTCCCAATTGACTTTCAAGAATTTTAATTAATTCTTTAGTGGATGGAATCCAATCTAGTTGACTCGATCCCCGACGAGAGCCGATCGACCGAGTTGGAAGTAGCGCCCGAAAGACAATTTCTGTAATTATTTTTATAATTAATAAATGACAGATTTATTCTCATCTTATTAATTGCTTCATGCTTATAAGTAATACACTGCTGAAAACCCCAAGTCGTATCATATGTAGCCAGATAACTTAGTGTGTGTCACACATGAGGATTAAGTTTATGGTGATACACTTGAAATGTTAGTCCGTGGTGAAGTTAATCAAAGTATGAGTCTATTGATTAAACCACCATTAATGCGCCCAGAACACTCTATGGTGTGACCGTCTTATCCGGACCGTCGATATTGGTTGTCTAAGTGGGGCATTTATATATGATGAGAGTCATATAGGACTAGACCGATTTAATCTGAGTTTCTCATATAATTCCGTGATTGAGATATCTTATTAAATCTCAAGATGATCATTTATGGATTAACCTTAATCCTGAAGTGATTCCATACTCCTATTGGTTTTAGGATAGGGTTTGATGTGTTCGTTAAGGATCGCTAAGAGGCGCGGTCGGAATCACTTTCACGTTGGCACTATTCTGGAATGAGTGAGAAGTGTGTGTTTCACAGATATGGAGTCCATTCCTTCCTGCGGGAAGTAGAAAGAGAATCCCCTTATTTGTTGATCCTAGAAACTGATCGATCCGCGGAGTTCGTATTGATTATGAACTAATCGATCACTAGTGGGTTAATGGTAAATAAGGATAAGATGTATTGAAGAAGGTTTAAGGAAATAATCCTGCTTCATTACGGATAGTCTATGGAGGGTTAGCTTATATGTAATGATTATATCAATGGACACTTATCGACTCGACTCGACGTTTTGAGAATAAGTTATATCTATAATCGATAGAGTGCAGTTTCGGATTTATGGTAGCGTAATTCCGGAATTAATGAGTTGAGTAGAAATATTCTGTTCGATGAATATTTTATTCAATTTATTGTAGCTACTGGTTATAGGTCCATGGTCCCCGGGTTGGCTCCTAACACGCGTGTGTTTTCTCGTTTTATGGAACCTCGAGAATAAATAGTTGATATATTTAATGAATATGCGGATATTATTTATTTGGTAAATAATATGTAAAATAGAAAAGATATTTTCTATTATCCCAAATAGCATAAAAATGGCGCCATATTATTTGGTTTTGGGAAAAGAAATTTTCTCCTAATTAATTATAATGCGGATAATGTAATTATTTATATCTTAAATAATTATAAATAAGAAATTAATTTTCTTATTGGATAAATAGAAAATTTATTTTCATATTGTATAAATGTTTTATTTCCTAAAAGGAAAAGATAAATTTGTGTATGAAAGATACACTCTTAAATTATTAGTTATTATCCTATATAAAAAGAGTTTCCCCAACACAAAATGGTTAACAATCCAACGCCATTTTAGATAAAAGAGGCGCCCCATTATGTGATAAATTAGGAAAAGAAATTTTCCTAGATTATGTTACATGTTTAATTAATTAATTATCTATTTGTTGGATAATTAATAGAAAATAAGAGATTGATTATTGGGAATTATCTCTTATCTTTTGACAAATATCTTTTCCTTATGGGAATAGGTAATTGTGGTGTGAAAAAGGATAACTCTCTTGACTAGTTATTTTCCTATATAAAGAGAGTTCCTCCTAGCACAAAAATACACATTTATTGCGCAACTTATCACCAAATAGAAGAGAAAAATTAGTTTCCAATGGCTCGACACCACGAATTTACTATTGTTATCTTTATTTTTGTATTACATTTTATTTACTTGACCACTACACCTCTAATTTTTTTTTAGGCAGTGTTTCACTTACAACGCAGAATCCGCCTGAAATTATTTTTAACAATTTTTTTTTTTTTTTTGTTGAGAAATTAACAATAACTTTCAAATGTCATAAGTAACACCAATTATATATCACAAATTTTAGTTTTCATTTTTTTTTATGGGAAATGAGGGATAAAGACACAATCTAGAATATTTTTAAGTAACAGGACAGCTACATATTTTTCATAGGGAGAAAGACAACTACATAATTTTTATAATGGAGAAGAATGAAACAGTGAATCAGAAAATCATTGAATCTCCTCAGTGAATCCCGAAATCAAATGATTTTAACGGTGAATTTTGAAAATTAGTGAATTTAAACAATTGAATTTAAACAATGAATTTAAACAATGAATAAATAGTTTTGTCTTTTTATCTGAAAAGTTTAAAAAGTCATTCTTCTACTCAATTGATGAAATATTTATGTCTTCTCTCTCGTCCGTTCTTTTTTTTTTTTTTTTTTTTTTTAAATCATCCCACTCGTTAGTTTGCTATATAAGATAGGCGCCATTCAAGCAAACACCCAGAAAAAGAAGAAGCTCTAATTAATTTTATATAAAACTTGGCTCCTCTTTCTTCTCTAAATTATCATCAATTTAATTATACAAATGGCCTCAACTGTTGAGGCATGTACCTATTCACAAAATGATCTTCAGAATGTCAAGAGCATTCTAGGAGGCGGATATTCCCCAAAGCCAATATCCATGGTGGCAATGAAAAGCAGAAGCAGCACTATAAAATGCAGTACTGCTAATACTACTACTAAAGGAGGCCAATGGTTAAGCGCTCCTCTAAAAGAAGAGCAAAGCGAACGTAAATCCTTTGATGAATCAATGGTTGGGGTGAAGGGGCTTGCTGATAAAAACCTGAGTAAAATCCCTTCATTTTTCATCCATGAGAGTATGGTAAAGGAGAACCAATCCAATAATAATAATAATACGATACATCAGGTCGAGCTACCCGTTATTGATCTTGGGTTTAAGGGCAATGCTGACGATGTGGAGTTTCGGGCCCACGTAATAAGCAAGCTTCGAGAAGCTTGCGAAACTTGGGGATTCTTTCAACTGGTGAATCATGGAATCCCGGTTGATGTTATGGAGAAAACGATAGCAGGCGTTGCTGCGTTTCACGAGCAAGATCCAGAGGAGAAAATGGAATACTACACGCGTGATAGCTCAAAGAGGGTTATATTTAACAGTAATAATTTTCTGTACAATACAGCTGCGGCTACGTGGAAAGATACCCTTGTATGCAAAATGGCTCCGGCTCAACCTGATTGGGAAGATCTACCCCATATCTGCAGGCAAGTCATGTTAATTACAGTATAATTAATGATCTCGATCTCTTGCCAATGTTTTCAAGCAGCTGGTTATATATATATATATATCTACTTATTATTTAAACCTCTATATTTTATATGCTGCATGCAGGGATATACTGAATGAGTATGCAGACCACACTCTGAGAGTAGGACGTGTACTATGTGAATTGCTCTCCGAGTCATTAGGACTTCACAAAAACTATCTACGTGACATAGGAAGCGTGGATGGACTCTACTTGAAGGGACACTACGCTCCGGCGTGTCCCGAACCCGAATTGACACTTGGTTCCGTCACACATACAGACTTTGGTTTCTTGACCTTGTGTTTACAAAGCGAATTAGGAGGTCTACAAGTGCTTTATCAGGATCGCTACATTGAGGTCCCTCACATTCCAGGAGCACTAATTGTTAACCTCGGAGATATGGTTCAGGCAAGTTCAATAAAAACGATACATATGGTTCATATATATATAATGTTAATCATGCATGTTGAATAATATTCATAAAAAGCTGCATGTTCCATTTCTTATTGCAGCTGGTAACAAATGGGAAATACAGAAGTGTACACCACAGGGCCGTGGCAAAGAAAGTTGGCCCTAGGATTAACTTGTCTGCTTTCCTAAGGCCGAGCCACGGAAAAGGATTTACGGATCGTAAATACGAGCCAATCAAAGAGTTGTTATCAGAAGAGAATCCGCCCATGTACCGGGCTGTGACTTTGGATGAGTACATTGATTACTACACCAACAAAGGAATAGAAGGATATGGTTCACTATCTTACTTCCAGTTGGAAAAGTAGGCTGGAATTGGAGAATTAATTAAGTTAGCCTGCTCATCAGTCATCGGCCATGCATAATATTTATTGTTATTTGTTTCGTTTGAATAAATGTCTTCTGCTATGTATTAATTAGTAGTATCTACTACATGGACAAACAAAAAATTACATATGCCGGCCGGGGAGCTTTGCCGATCTACCACTATTGAGTTGACAAAGGTCCCCTATTGAGACAAGGCAATTTCAGGCATACTACTCTTTTATCGAAATACCACTCTCATTTTTGTGTTTTAGGTGTTTTTGGAACCAAACTAAACTCTAATTGAGAAGGGGAAACCCAATAGGGGATTTGAAGACCTTAAGATCGTACACATTTGTGAAAAAAATTAGAGAAAATCACAAATCAAAATTGTTTTTTTTTTTGCCTTGGGTGGTATGCTCACAAATTGTTCCAGAATTAATTGGTGGTATATCACTGAAAATCCCTGCCGGGCGGGTATCCATATTTCGTATTAATTTTTAATCAATTATACGTACGTACCGACCATTCAATTAATTGATATCCTTTTATGATTCTTCCATGGCACCATGACTCTATGGAACATATGTGGTTGACCTGACGGGTTTAGTCCGGGAAGTCTTGTGAGCTGGTACTGGTAGTCAGCTCCAGGCATGTCAACACCATCAATGGCGGATCTACATACAACTAAATGGGGCAACTGCTAATTTGATTCGAAAGAAATTACACTAAAATTTGTACTATGTATACAGTTTGCTCACCCTTAAATTTTTTATTTGTCTTTAAAAAATTTACTGCTCCCGCTTGCCCGAAATCCTACGTCCGCCCATGTACACCACTGATAGTGGCCTTCTCGTATCCTGTCCGAGATCGTGCGTCCGCCCCTGTACACCACTGAGAGTGCAGAAGATTAGATGGGTTATCTTCGATTTGGGTTGACACTATTCTTAAATGGCCTTGTCGTTCTCGGCAGCTTCTTTCCCAAGCTTTGGAACCTCAACTACAAGGATGTTATATCTGTCATTTAGGGAAGGTACCATTGATGATGCACAAAGACTTGGATTTTCTTTCAGAATCTCCTCTCCTCTGTTAGAAACATATGCCGCTTCCTTATCATTGACTTTTCACCTGATATAGAATATTTTATCACTAAGATCTAAAAGTTAGGATCTACCATTCATTGCTGCTTATAATAAACAACAAGAACAATTAATATAATGTTGTGCTTACAAATGCGCACTTTTCTTTAAGCTCAATCAAATGGTCGCAATTAGTGACCTTGAAGCATGGTTCAAAGTCTCCGCCGACTCGGAGCATACCGGTACAAAGTTACAGATTCATCTCGATTTAGATTTGAATCGGGTATGTATCGGCCAATCTCGGCCAACTCGGCCGAGTCAATCCGATTTAAGTGGGAACATTAGTGATTCGATTGGAACCTTAAAAAAGAATAAAGCAAAAGCAACCCTATACAATATTCAGCCAATCTTGACAATAACCTTCACTCCAAAAGCATAGTAGCAGACAAAATCTTTACTATTTCTTCTTTACAGAAGAAATAGTACACCCGTGTCTTTGTCAATTGTCAAGAATCTAAACAACTCACATATTTCAATAATTATCGAGCTTTCCTGCCTCTTTATAATAAAAATTCATACAGAATTATCATAGCAAAACTTTACAACCCACAACATGTACAGCTTTGATTCACCACAACTCCTCCATTTTTTGGTTAAATTTCTTCAACTTTTGAAGTATACAAAACCTAATTAAATCTCTGTTGCTGATTACCCAGACAAAGAAACAAAACCAAACGTCAAAACCATAAATACGCATGTTAAAACAACAAATACGCATATTAAAACGTAACGCGAAAACTCGTATTTTGTTATATTTAATCAAAAGAAATGATCTTGATGATTGTTTTGGGACATTTTGATGTTGTGTTTAGTTATTTATATTTTTTTTATTGAATTTTTAGATTTTTTTCAAAATTTTTAAAACATTTTATATGGGAGAAAACCCGTCTCGCCCGAAACGATACCGATACGCGACGATTTATGTGACTCAGTGGTCTCCGAGTCGGTTACCGAGACTGCGACTTTGAACCATGCCTTGAAGTAATAGTCAGGGTATTAATCGACTTGTTTGACGAAATTGGGTGGGGTTGCAGTTCCGATGGGCCGGGAATACGGTGGCCAGTCCATCGGCCCTCTCAGGGAAATTATTGCATGCCACCTCCATTCATGCGGATATGTGAGTGGCTTAATCGGTAGCGTCAGTTTTCAAACTGAATTTAAATTGTGTGGTTCAGATCATTTTACCAGTCACTTCACTCAAAATAAACTCTCCCCCCAATCATTTCCCCCTCTCGGGTCTCACCGCCAAATTAGGATTTTAGTCTTACTCTGGCTTATTTTGGATTTTAGTCATATTCTCATTCCGGTGAGAAAAATGGTCATCTAAGTTTGCTTTTTTTTTTTTGGATTTTAGTCATATCTGCGGAAATAGTGATTGTGCACTGAATTTTAAAAATAGTCCTCTAACTAGGCTGCCACGTAAGCGTTTTTAAAGATTCCGGTCCGCCAATCACTATTTCCACGGATAGACTAAAATCCAAAAAAACCAACTTAGAGGACCATTTTCTCATCATCTGAGCTATGAATACGTGATTAAAATCCAAAATAAGCCAAGTAAAGATGACTAAAATCTAATTTCTTTGACGCCGTCTTGGCCATCAATATCACTACTCAAGTTGGAGACTGATTGAGAAATAAATTATGGCACAACTCTAAAAACGATACTAGTATTATAAACTTATTGAGTTGACATTTTGAATTTGCCTGGCAATGCAGTACGAGGTATATACACATTGATTTCCAAGCGAATTTAAAATAAAATGTTGGAGAACATGCGATTTATTTAATAATACCTTTTCTTTTTACCAACTAAAAGGAGTGTTTGATAAACAAATTAAATACTCTCTCCCTCCATCTCTAAAATTTAAGTCTACTAGGTGTGTCACTTGTCATTGTGCAATGATAACATCGCCATTGTAGAAAATATGGCTTATATATGAGATACTACTTGAGAGATGACACATGAATACGAGAATTATTTCCATGTCATCATGGTTGCTGGGTGATTGTGATAATGTAAGGAATAATCCTAATACGCATATCTCGTTGTTGATATTTGGGGGCTAGCTATCAAAGAAGTGGGTGCAACAACATGTTTTGTGTGATCAGTGGTGATATGTTAAGCACGAAAAAGAGCCAACAGATTCACATTGGGCCTGCACGTGGGCCCAATAACGAATAGAGTCCTTGGCCCAATCAGTCTGTACCTTCATAAGTCGGACTGGGCCAGGTATAATCCAGCCCGCCTTACACTATTACGACTTTTATCATTGGCTAGATAAACATGCATCGATCAACAAAGCATCCAGCTCGACACGAAGCATTGGGGGCCGACTAGCTCGCCCTCCCCAGCTCGCAATCCGTCAGCTCGGACCAAACCCGCTTGACTAGGCAACAAAGTACATACAACGACTAAGATACAAGCTCGCACAACTGAAGCTCGTCACATCAGAGCTCGCCTAACGGCCTTACTCTTATACCTTGTATATTATTTACCTCCTTGTAACTACCGACTCTTAGCCTCTATAAATAGCTGCATTTGTACCCCTTTTTGGGGATCCGGATCGATAAATTAATATAATCATACAACCTCTGCAAAATTATCAACATCTTCTGCATTCTTAGCATCTTCATATTTCCTTCATACGTGTTCTTCAATAATTAACACTAAAACCGGAAAATATTGCTCACATTCAATTCAAATATCCACCGCTCAATCAAACAGAATGTGCTTGTGATAATTCAGACACATCAAGTGGTATTGAGGCAAAGATGCTCTAGATGCAGTGAGATAAAGGCCCTAAGCCCTATCGTAAGTATGAGGGTTAAGGTTTGTTTCCGGATAGTAAGAGTGTCTGCAGCTTGCAGTCTAATAACATCTTAACATGCAAGGGTCATGGAGCCCTCATCTGCGGTGAGCTCATCCTAGATATCCACAGACCTCGAGCCCTGCAAGGTCTAGCCGGACAATGATGATATAATAAATCCATTGAAACCTTTCAAAGATCCAGGTAATATATCCATATTACTAGGCAATGAACACCGACACATATCAGCCGTACCGTGCATATTTATAGGTTCGGCTGCGAGCATGTTCACTTAAAGCCCTAAGAGAACTTGGTCAACTTGGGTGAAAACATGACATGTATCTCGTTGAAGGCTCTATGACCCTATACACCTCAATATGAGGGGCTAGGCATGTCTTAAACCTTATATGCGATTTGTTACAGGTCTGGAGGCATCTTTAAGATGAATGGTAGGTCAGAACCTCACCGTAAATTCAATAGCACCTATGGACTGAAACTCGAGGTCACGATGAAGCTCGAGCAAACAATCAATCATCATATTTAGACACAATATCTTTGAAATTGTGGAACAGGCCTTATAACGTGACACTATTATCATGAAGCAGATTCACTTCCATACACTCATATTGATATTACATGTATCATTATAGCCATACATGCTATTCTCTTTCAGGCACGGCAAAAGGCCTGCATAAACCTCAAATGTTCAACACCACCGTGCATGCTTGCTTTTTTAATTTACATTGTATCTACATTGACTTAAGTATCAGATGGCTTCCTTGGGGAAATTCCTTCTAATTAATTGCAAGCCTTGATTTGTAAGAGTTTGAGGTTTAATTTGAGGACACTCACACCGCATCGAAGGACTTCATAGCAGATAATCAACATATAAATTCCCATGTACGTAGGGTACTTAGGTAGGTGCCCCCCATCAAAGGCGATACATCTTGAATAAATATAAAATAACTTCGACACAGTACTCGTGATCTATAACCGTCCGTTAATAACCTATATATTGTCCATCAATCAGAGAATTGTGGTTCTTGGGTAAACATTCCTTAATATATAACACATTCTCCATCAATCAAGGACTTGCAGTTATTAGGTCCGGAAATTATTCGATGCCCAAGAACTAAAGGCAAAATTTTATGGTGGAATAGTTAGGTCGCGCCATCAAACGATCATAGCATTTCAAAAATAAAATTATTCTAGAGCATAAAATCAACTTCAAAACGTTGAAATCCCACCATCCATTGTCTAGAACTCGATTATATATTTTAGAATGGAATTTTAAAACATCGTTTGTAATAAAGACATCCAATAGCAATACATAAAAAAAAATGTGGTGCCAATCCAAAACCAAATATATTTAATTACTGAATAATTTCAAATAGTACTTTCACTTATGCACACAACCATACATATTTTACATATGACAGACTAGTACTTAAGTTTTAGACATACATAAAGCCTCATTATCTTATTGTATTATTAAGGAAACTAATACAAGTGGAACTTGCTTCTTTGTTTATAGCACCACAACAAAATAGTAGTCGAAACTTTCAAACAATAGACCATTCCCCTTTCAGCTTCAATATGAGCTCCATTACTTCCTCTTTTGGCAAAACCAGGGTCACAATTCTGCCATAACTGTCTTGTGTGGAAGCATCGTAGGGACCCGGAAGCACGAAAACAGCCCCATTGTCACCCACACCGTCGATCCAGTAAGATACCTTCATTGGTTTTTTACCCATAATCTCACAACCATAGAAATCGGCATCTTCATAATTCACAAATGTCAAATTCGCTCCATAAACACACAAGTCAGCTAATCCCTCTTCTCTTTCCATTGCATCTTCGATCTTTTTTCGTTCATCTGTCGTGTGATTCTTGATCATAGATGCTAGCTTAGAGGGACTTTCTTGTTCATGAATAGTAAAATCTGCTTTCACAAAACTAATCGCTTGATAGTTTCCCACAATCCCATTTGCATTGTCCACTGAACTTTTTTGGATGATGGTCACTACTTTTGGTTCGTCTCTTTGCCTAAGTTTGGCTATGTACTGCCAAAGGACAGCACAAAGGGACTCAAAAGGAGAAAATGTATCAACATTTTTGTCACTTACTTTTGATTGCATTTGGGACAAGTTGCCAGGAGTGACATGAAATGAAAATGCCTCCATCTTAGAATCATTTACAATCTTCCAATTGTCACCAACCGGGCTGACCCGTTTCACAGATAATAGATCATCCGCAACGTTTCTTGGGCTCGATATCTGCTGGTCTTTGGCAAGCGATTGCGGCATGTTGATAGGTATGGAAAGCTTATGTCCTGACATTATCTTGCCCAAAAAATGATAGTATTCTGAAGCTGAGAATGCATCGCCAAGAACATGGGCCATGCTAAAGCCCATTGACACTCCTCCACATTTGAATCTTGTGAACTGCACAAACAAGTCCAACATAGATGGGCTCATATAAATGATAACTGTGTATTTACCCCAATTATGCCTTGTTTATGTGCTTTACTTAAGGAAAAAAAACTACTTTAAAAATTAAAAAAATTAAAAAAATAAACAAAAGGCACGCAAAATATTTTCGAAATATTATTTTGGGGGCATACAAGACAAATATTTTATGGAAAATTAGGGATAAGGGCAATAATCTGAAATATTTTTAAGAATAGACAATTTACATATTTTTTATAGGGAGAAGAACAATCTGCATAATTTTATAAGCGAAGAATGACAGGTGAATCACGAAAATCGGTGAATCTCAAAATGAATCCCAAATCGATGAATTTAAACGGTGAATCCCGAAAATTAGTGAATTTCGACGATGAATTTTGAAAATTAGTGAATTTAACGGTGAATTTTGTCGGTGAATTTAAGCAGTGAATTTCGAACACAAGTGAATTTAACGATGAATAAATAGTTTTGTCGGCTATCAAAAGTTTAAAACTGTCCTTCTACTCAATTGATGAAATATTTACGTCATTCTCATAATTCACTGATATTTTATTCTACGGGCATATTTTTTTTAAATTTCCCTTGAAATAAGTCAAAAACACTCAACATTTCCTCACAAAAAAAAAAAAAAAAAAAACCTCAAAATTTTACCACGTACGCATCAGTATCATATTAATTGAAACGGGTATTATTTGCACCACAATTATTTTACTCGCCGACCTCACCTATCAAGTCACAAATCGACTACATAAAATTGATTTTCACAAAAACGATTTTACTATATTACACATGTAGTATGGAACACCGATATAATCGTGGTGGTGCGAATGTAAATCATACATATTACTGGGGGGTAAGAGAAAAATACTCACCTGTTCCTATAATCCTATCTGATTGAGGGATTTTTAAAGTCATACATATTTGACTTTAACACTGAAATTCCTCGTATATAATTAATATAGTATTTTTTTCAATCGCTCCTCTCTAGTAATAAATCGTAATAAAAAAAATAGTAATAAATAAAAATAATATAGTAAAAAGGATAATTAATATTGCTTTAAACCCTAAACAATACAACCTCCGGCTCAAAATATAAATCATTCTAGGTGTTTTCAGACAGATAGGTGTGATAGGTATTTTCACACATAATTTTTTTTATTGAATGCCATAAATTTGATGGTTAATATCTAAAACGCCCCTGACTATATATCATTAATGTAATAGTTGTTAAGTAATGAAAAGTGGTTGAATAGATAACAAATTAGAGGTAAGATAAAGAAAAAAATAATAAATGTTGCATTGATAATGTATAATGACTTATATTGTTGGATAAAACTAAAAGCATAGCATGACTTATATTTTGGTACGGAGGGAATATCAGATAAGAATGAATATTTTCCTTTTTGATATTTAGGGATCTATATTTATTTTCAGGTCGTGTCAGACTTGATATCGTGTAAATTTACACGGACGCAACTTGCTTTTGAAATTTGAACGTGGTTATACCACTTAGCACGTAGGATTAAGTTAAACAAAAAAAAAAAAAAAAAAAAAAATAAAAAAAGACAGAGAGAAAGAAAAGAGCATGGAATTTGCCCGGGCTCTCTAAAAATTACACGTACTACCTAATTTTCCGTATCAGATCTGACACCACTTAAAAATAAATACGAGCCGCCCCTCAAAAAAAAAAAAAAAAAATATACTATAATATAAAGATGGCTGACTTTTAACCCAATTACCCTAAAATATACCCGATTCGTCGATCCGAACCGAAATAATCACACGCAGGTGATAAAAATCTAACCTACCCCTACGGATTTTCAGAATTCCCCCATCCCGCATCAATAGGACGAAGGTAACTCCCCATCTCAACAAACAGCCGCATTATCCGATCTCAACAAACAGCCGCATCATCCCAAATTCACTTTTAGTTTCAAACCCATCTCTAATCCAAAACCAACAGGCCTTCCATCTTAAAATTTCTAGCGGAGAAAAGGATCAAGAAGACGTGAATCCCAGGCCATTCTAATTGCGTACCAAAGAGAATTCAAATTGTTTTGTAATCTCTGCTTTCATTTTTCTACAACCTAAAAGAATGAACATGAATCAGAACCACTATTCATCTTCTGCATGATACCCCTTTTTTTTGTCCCGACTATAAAGTAGTATCATTTTTAAATTTCAAAATGCAACGGTGGCTGGGAGATCCGGATCAGCCTCGCGTCAATAATTAGATTTTTTTGTGGCGTGTGTGAATTCTATAGGCAACGATGAGAAATCAAGATCATGATCGGGGCTTCTCAGGTGTCTGCTCCGTTGGGCAGACCCAAAGCAAGTACGTTAATTGATTTATTAATTCATCTTCCTATGAAGCTTGATATTTTGATTTGTTTGGGATGTTCAATTGATTTATTAATTCATTTTCCGATAAATCTTGATAATTTGTTTTGTTTGGGATGTGGATCGGTTGAATATAGATCGAAGCATGGCTAAGTCATGGTGAAACCTGCAGACCCCAAGCAGGTATGTTCAATTTATTTGTTTGTCAAAATAGCAGATTAAGGCATGGCTAAGTCATGGTGAAAAGAAATGTTGCTATGAAATAAACTATTTACCAACCGATACACGCGAAGTTACGATCTTTACCTACAAAACAAATAGAATCCAACCAATTCTTTGAAGAGGTAAAGAGTACTTATGCATTTTATTGCTGTTTAAAATGTGTTATATGGCTTTAATGTGATTGTAAGACAATCCCTAAGGTATTCCATATTTAAAATAGTTGTTTGTTTTAATTAATAGGTACACTTTTAACTGTATCATTTGAGTTTTGAGTATATTGCTGCAACTACATAGCTGTAGAACTTCCCATTTTAACAACAATGATAAAACATTTCTTTGTCTTTTGTCTTTAACTTACTGGAGTGATTAGTGTATCCATTAAACATAGCCTTTAGAGGTTTAATCTCTTTATCATTTGCACAGTACATCCTCCTTTTTTTGTGCGAGGACTAAGTTGTCATGGTTAATTCTACTTAGTGTTCGGGCTGTTTAGGTTTGTCAAATTGTACAAGTTATCATTTTTCTATGTTTTTCCTGTTATTCGTCATGTTGTCATTCTATTTCTTTCTTTTTTTTCCTATGATTTTTTGATTGGTATGGGTTACCTCTTAATAATTTTTCTTATTGGGATCAACCAACAATTACATTATCATTTTATTGTATTGGGTGATTGGTGATGTGGGAAGGAGAGTTTTTACTCCAAATATACATTACCGGAAAATTTTATCATTATGCTATTTTACTACGAATAGTCCTTCCTGTTCAACTAATACTCTATACTTTTCTTTTTTGTACCCACATTTTAATCCAACTGTATTCTTTTAGATGAAGCTTTAAGATGAAATTTATATGTCGACTTTAAACTGTGATCGTAATTGTAGTACATCGTTTGAAATATAGGTATATATGTTCATTGAGATTGGGTGTTTTATAAGCCATTGGTTGTTTGGTAAGGAATCTATATGCCTTTTATTATCAATTTATGTATGTTTGTGTATTGTATAATCTCTGTTTTCATTTTTCAGGAAGTTCAAGCTCAACTTTTTGTTACATCCTGTCAAAGTGAGTCTTCTTACATTTTTTTAAAGGCCCTACATTTTCTTAAGCTTGCTTATAGTCATATCTTTACTTCCATTGCATGTTGTTTGAATGAGTTTTTCTTTTAAGTTCTCGACGTCTCTGATAAGGGATTTAGTACAATCACCAAGTTGTAATTAATATAACGAAATGTTTTGCAGCCTTGAAGAAAGCGATATCCTCTTTGAATTGTTGTTACAGTAGTAATATCTATAATTTTTATCGTTGATGCAACATCAATGAAAGTGGCGACTATGTTTCGAGGTTTGAATGTCGCATTTTTTTTTATAAATTGGTTTGATTATCACGTTGTTGAATAAAGTATTTCCTCAGATGGTTTGTGTTATGTAAGATTTACATATTCAAGACAAATTCAGTGAACACGACTTGCAAAACAATAGGTATAACTCTATGAAATTCAGTATATATGCTGCTTACAGTGATTATGCCTTGGACAAGGGGATGATTTCAAAGTACGATCACCTTTAAATTGCATATTTGCAGGTTGTTTTTTTCTATCTTTTGAGAGGATGATAACGTTTTGTGGTAATGCATATCTTTCTATCACTGGCGGATCTGTGTATCACAGGGGTGGGGTCGCGTGGCGCATTGAGATTCGATTTTTTTGAATTATTAAAACGGTGTAGTTTTGTAGTGAAAAAAATGTAGTTTTGTAAAAATAATGTTGTTTAGTTAAAAAAAATGTAGTTTTGTTATTAAAAATGTAGTTATGGACTCCGATGACACCGGTGACCCCACTGAAACAAATTCTTGAATCCACCCCTACTTTAAAATATTGGTTTATAGTTTTTTTTTTTCTTTTGATGGAAAATTATTTCGTTTTAATTATTGCCGTAGAAAAATAAAATATAACATTCACACATTCACATGTGTCATGTCCTGGCCCCCTCCCCTTATGTATGCAATATTAGTTTATAGTTTTTTTCTTTGTTTTCTTCTTTCGCTTGCTTATGGGAATTTTATATGCTGCCTTCATAGCATCTTAACAGGGATAATTAACACTTCTATGGTGTTTTGTAATGTAATACTTAATGCTTCATGTTAATAACATAAGTTCCCGTTTTCCCGTGTATTGGTATATTTCAGATTGGTGATTAACGATCGGACACTGGATTATTTGGACTTGCTAGGTGTGTGTTCAAGAGGTGAATGGAAGCATGGATACATTGTTTGCCTTGAGGAATGGGATGAAGCCAATGCAATGAGTCAACCAATAACCCTCAAAATGCAGATTAATAAGTTGAAGCGCGCTAATGCAATATGTGAACCAAGAATCCTCGATAAAAATGTGGGTGCAGAGTAAAAATATACTAGCATACATTTACTAATTTTAATCATGTAAACCATTCACTTACAGTGGATTAAATTCAAAACTTCTCATGTTTTCTTCCCATTTAGCACAATATGCTTACATTAAAGTCGCCAAGAATGTCTTTGCATTTTCATAAGATGATTACGAGTTTGTTATAGATTAAATATATAGTTTATTAAATCACGCTATTGATTGTTTCATCATATAATTTCTTTTTGTGTTTTCACTTCATTGCCCTTAAGATTTGTATGTTGTGGGTCTAGGTTGTTGATTTAAGGAGATAATGCTCAGATTTGAGCTCCTTTTGGTTGAGCCAGGGCAATAGTTTAATATTTAACCCATTTACCTATTCTACCCTTGAGTCCTAACTAAAACTAAGACTAAGAAAGGAACATCTATCCCAGCTATGTGAGGCGTGGCCCTGAACCCGTCTAAACCCATTCCCTCATGGAACATATATAAGAATTTAAATGAATAAGAACAGGAAATAAAGAGAAAGACAAAATGGAAATAAAGAAAAAAAAACAAAATAGGAAGGAGCCGATTAGGAAGAACTTCGGAGCAGTAAAGGTAAAAAAAAAATACAGAAGAAGCAGTTAGCAGGATGCAGAAAATGAAGAAGAAGAAAGAAGTACGGCGTGCGTGGAACAAGTTAAAAAATAATAAAGTGCTGCTCTGGCTCTACCAAAAGTAGCGCGGACATTCTTGCACACTCCGACTTTTTGTCTTTCAATTGCATAATTAGTTTCCAGTATTTTTTCCCATATCCCTTCTTTTGCAACATTCTTTTTCTCCGATTAAGATCACACGTGAGTACACGATTGCTTTTCTCTTTTGGTGAATTTAACGCAATATCATTCAAATTTGTTTTCTTTTTTATTTTTATGTCTAACGGTTTGTTTAATAAAGTATCTTCGGAATTTTAATTCCCGTGCATTATGCACGGGTCTTTAATAAGTAAATAAATAAATACGAGCCCCTACCTCTACATGATTTTAATTTCTCACTATCGGAGTGATAAGTTACAACTGTGCCCCCAGGGCACTGGTACAGAGGTAGAAATAAGTCACTATCTTACCAGGTATATGACTGCACATCATAAATGAATATGAGTTGGGTTTTCTATTAGAAAGTAGTTGTAATAAAAACAATGGATGTACATAATGCTACAACAAAATGGTCATAAAACGTTGTGTAATCTTGCTGTGACAATTTTATTGTGTAACTGATGCCACTCATCGATTAATGGAAAAGAGTAGTGACAATTCTACAACAAAATGGCTACAAAACGTTGTACACAACACACTTTGGGGCCATTGATTATGATGTGAGAACTATTGAATCATATGTGTCTCAAAAAAATCAATGGTTTAAAAAGTTTGTTGTGACACGATCATTTTTCAATAGAAAAAATATTATAGCAACAAAGAAATATCACAACAAGTAGACAAGTCTTTGATTTTGTTAAGCTATACCCAGTGCATTATCAAACTGATAAACTTACAACCATTAGTTTAACAAATTATATTTAACTACATTTTAAAGCCCTTTTTCAGATCGACAAATGTAATCGTTTATAGTTGTGGAGTTTATTATCTAACTATCTTTTTCTTGGTCAGCTAATAAGTTTGATTTACTTCACTGTCCCATTATATGTTTCGTTTTGAATATTTGCATGTCAAGAAAAATAAAATTCTTTTATTTTACCATTAAAGTATTTCTATGAAAAGGATCCCTTTATGATGACATTCTTTCGAAAAGTCTTTGTGTGTATTGAACGATTAGATAATACTCCTTCTATTTCGAAATAATTAACGACAGTTGTTAAAAAAATTATTTTAAAATAACTGAGACAACTACATTTCCAATGCAATATTTATTGTATTTTTTCTACATATGCCCTTATTTGTTAAGAAGTGAGAGAATAAATACTCTACCCGTTCCAAAATAATTGATCCAATTTTCAAAATGTTTTGTTCCATTATGTGAGGCAATACAATTTCCAATTCAACATTTATTATGTTTTTACTTGATTTACCCTTATTTATTACGGTAGGAGATATGAAATAGAAAGTCGCATTAATCATATCCAATGACATTCTAGTCATTTCATTCTAAAAGTTAATGCATTAAGACAAAACCTTAAAATGCGTAATTTTGACAACTGTTTCAGATAAATTGGAACGGAGGGAATACAATATTGCATTAATTATAAGACTAAGGGTTTTTTTTTTTATAGTTATTTTGACATTCAAATTAAAGCATTAATTCACATCCAAAATATGTGTGTTTTTTTACAACTGTTTCAGTTATTTCGGAACGGAAGGAGTACATGATTTGTAAATAATAATATTAAGTAGTATATGTCACTATATGTCTTTTGGTCATATGTAATGCATTCAACCATTCATTAATAAAAAAGAATAGCGATAATGCCACACCAAAATGGTCACAACACATTTTGGGGTCATTGATTATGATGTGAGATCTATTGAATCATATGAGTTTCAAAAAAGTCAATGGTTTAAAAAGTTTGTTGTGGCATTTGTTGTGTAATTTTATTGTGGCCCAATCATTTTACAATACAAAAATATTATAGCTAAAAAGAAATATCACAACGAGTGATGAAATGAGACAAGCCTTTGATTTTGTTAAGCTATATCAGGAAGATGATGACCCCTCACCGCATTATCAAAATGATAAGTTTACACCATCTAGTTTAGATATATAAAACATATATACATACTTCACGATCACACAATGATCTGGTTTGTTAAGTTTTTATAGTTTCTATATAAAAGATGTGGTTCAAATCATGCATTTTACAAATAACTTTTTATGTAGACGAGAAATTTATTTTAGCAGACCGACAAAAAAGTAACGGATACCTGCATGTAGATTAAAGGAGAGAAAGGCAAATCAGGGCCTATATAATGCCTGTAAACAAGAAGGTTCTCAAGGGCAGCAATGTCTTTCATCTCTAACCACTCATCTAAACTCTTCACACACTGAGCTTCAATGAATCTTGCACCACAGTCATTGCATTTGATGTATGGCCTCCCGGTTTCTGATCTTCTAAACCGGCCCGAGGTTATGTAAAAGTGGTTCAACCAATTAAATGTTGCTTCCTTAATTTGTTTGATACTACTTAGACCTTCTTCAAATGCTTTGCTCTCAAAGTAATAGATACCCTTTATGTAGTGCAATTTCATGGCTAAGTCCATGTTACTTGGTTCATGAACTATATCTTGTCCGGTTGCTCGTCCCGGTCCAACCGACGATATTTTTATGCCGTAGATTAGACCATTATCTTCTTGGGAGGATACCATCTTCCAAGAAAATTAAAATGCTGGGTTTTTTTTAAAATTTTTTTTGTCAGTTAAAGAACGAGAGAAATAACAAGAAAATAATGGATGGTGGAATGAGCTTGAAATTACTAGTCTAAATTGAAAATTATTTGGGTACGTACACTCGCGCGTGAAGATGCAAGTTTGCAGGGAAGTAAATGAGGATATGAATGCACGAACAAAGACAATAGTACTATATAAAGCAGATGAAGATATTATTGAGAAATTTACAAATCAGGCAACTGTAGCGTGTAATATTTATTTTCAGGTGTGACAGTTTCTGACATTTTTTTTAGGTAAATCGTCCAAATTTGGAGGAAACCGTCCAAATTGAGTCAAAACCGTCCATTTTGGACGACTATCGTCAATTTTGGCCCAATACACTGAATTCGTTCAATTTGGAAGGTTTAAAGGAGACGCACTGTCCAATTTGGACGGATTCGTCCAATTTGGACGGTATGTCTCCTTTTCTATTTTTCCCTTCATCTTCCTTCTTCCTTCTCTCGTTTCTTCATCATCTTCATCAATCACTCTTCCTCTTTCATTCATCCCTCCAAATTCACCTCCAAATCTTTACCAATCCCTTTCTCAGCTATCTTCAATCTCAGCTATCTTCAATCTCATTACCAAATCTTTTGGTGTCTGTACCAAAAGCTGTTCAAAAAGGTTGTTCTTAAAAAATATACATGATACCCCTATTATTATTATTATTATTATTATTATTATTATTATTATTATTATTATTGGGGAAAGACACACTTATTTCACAAATGATATGTATAGTTTATTTCTTTTTTTGTACTCGATGATGAAGAAACGAGAGAAGGAAGAAGGAAGATGAAGGGAAAAATAGAAAATGAGACATACCGTCCAAATTGGACGGTGCGTCTCCTTTAAACCTTCCAAATTGGACGAATTCAGTATATTGGGCCAAAATGGATGGTAGTCGTTCAAAATGGACGGTTTTGACTCAATTTAGACGGTTTCCTCCAAATTTGGACGATTTACCTGAAAAAAAATGTCAGAAACTGTCACACCTGAAAATAAATATTACACGCTACAGTTGCCTGATTTGCAAATTTCACGATATTATTCGCAACACACTGATTTACACGATGTCTCACGTCTAACGGTGCACCATGTCATTTACACATAATAGACCCATATGAAATTAATTAAGTCAAATGTACGGACAACATGCATTCTCCCGCACTGTCGATCATAATTTGAATTTCACAATTTGAATTTCACGGGGTCGCATGTTGCTAATAAATTCAATTATTTCATTTTGGGTAATTCTTCCCTAGTCACTCTCCATTTGCACCGGAGACACATATGTATGATTCTGGACCACACAGTTTGACCTTGAGTTGAAACTGTGTGGTCCAGAATCATTGATGAGAGTCAACTTTACATGATTCCGGTGCATCTTTTACCCCCGTTTACCACACTTTTAGCATGTTTCTTGGTAATTTAGACCGTTTTAGGGGTAATATCGTGAGTTTATAGCACGGGGAGTAAATTCGTCACTTTGATGGTTTACTACCTCCTTTTATTGATATTGACCCTATTCTGAGCACTTTTACCCTCCGGAATGTTTTGGTTGTTTTTGGTTGTTGTGATGACGTAGGGTATTGGTGTCTCGAGAACCCGGAAGGCGAAGATTTATGATGATAAGTGTGATCAAGGTGCAAGAATGAGCCAAGAAAGAAGAAAGAATAGGAAAAGGAAGAAAAAGAGTTGGTGCCCGAGTGACTGTTCTGATTCAGAAGCATTTTTACCCATGATGGAGGCATTTTCTGGTCATGACTTCTTCATGAAAGTTGTAGATAATTGAAAGAGCTTTCCAACGCATCTTGAATCACCCCAATCGGAGCTCGGACGAAGAAGTTATGAAGGTTTTACTACAGCGAAAAAGCTGCATCATGCGAAACGCTGGTTCCAAGCTCCCAAACCAGCGTTTCAAGTGCAAAGATTGGAAACAGAGAGTACACCCCTCCAAACGCTGGTTCCAAGCCTTCAAACCAGCGTTTGGGTCGTTCTCCTGCTATAAAAAGCTGCAAATTTCACGAGAAAAAGGAGAGGCGAATGGAAGGAGTTTAAGATCAATTTGGGCGATTTCCTTCGTTTTTAGGAGTTAGAATTAGTGTAATATACCGTTAGAAAGCTCTTTCAATCCTCTCTTTGATTCTCTAACTCTTAGCTTCGATTTATAACATTTCATTGGGCAAAATTCGATCTTTTGTATTCAACTTTTGTGCTCTTCTTCTCCAAACTCGAATTTCTACACTTTAATGGTACATTTCTTCTCTCTTTTACTTATTATGTCTTTAATTCATTGTTTCTTTCATGTTTTAATTAGTATAATGAGTAGTTAATTCCTCCCCATAGCCGGGTCATGTGATATGTGATGAAATCACCCTTTGGTGTGATGAAATGGGAGTGGGTAGTGTGTTTTATTGTTGTTTCTTGCATGTTTCACGTCTTAGAACTTGTTATAACAGATTTGAGCTAGATTAGCTACCTAGGTCAAATATCGCAAACATCACTCTTGAGAGTTGTTCGAGAGAGAGGGTGTGAGAAAAGGGTTCTAGGATCGTGGTGTAGTCTCGGTTTAGTTGTTAAGCCGAGCTCGTTGTGAGGTTACTCGTTTATACGTTTAAGCGGCTCGAGTTCAAAACATGACTTGTTAGGAGAGAGTTGTTCGAGACCTTAACATGGCATAAGGTGTTAGAAGAGAGTTGTTCGACGCTTAGCACCGGGTTTAGGAGTTCGCACCCGTGAAATTGAATGCAAGAGTTCGTTTAGTATAATGCACACTTCCGGTTTTGTCTACCTTAGGGTTGAGATTAGTCACATTGATCATGGTTCGGCTATGTCCCTTTCTCCTCGTTGAATCTAGTAGTTTAATCTTCTCTCTCTCTTTTATGTTTTAGCATAGTGTAATAACAACCAACCAACCGCTTGTTTGCTAGACTAAGTTAGAAGTTCACTTTGGTACTTACAAGCACATCTTCTCTCGTGGGATCGACCTCGGACTCCTGTAGCTTTACTCATGATCGACCCGGTACACTTTGCCGGTTAGAGAGCTTGTTTAGTCACCGTTGTCTTGAGTATTTAATAAATTTGTTTGGTGAAAAATAGAGCTCATCAAAATGGCGCCGTTGCCGGGGAAGATGTGTGCTATTTGTGATATCTTGCAAGTGAACCGAAGGCTTGGGCCTAGGTTTTATTTTATTGTTTTCTTGTTGTTTGGTGTTTTGTAGTGCATTTCCCGGAGTTTTTGAGAACCGCTTGAACCTTACATTGCTAGAATGGAGACATTTGCTAAACAAAGAGGAAGGGGCCTTCTAGTTGGGAATTTGATTGCTAGATTTGAAGGTTTGAGTCCGGAACAAACGGGAATGGACCAAGACACTAATCAAGTTGGTCGTGGAGGCCAAACTTTTGTGGAACACCCTTCTATCGGGGAGGTCAAGGAGTTACTAATCGAGCTCAAGGCCAATCCTTAAGTAACAATGTTCAACAAAGGGTAAATCGTCAAGGAAAGGACAAGGTGGAGCAATGCCACCGATGGACCCGAATGCTATGAATTGGCTCATGAATCAAGTACAAGAGCAATTTCAAGCATTAATGCAAGCTCATATGCAAACTCCCAATCCGGCACCGAATCAAGGAGATGTGCGGACTTGTAGAGATTTGGTCATGCCACGGCCCGATTTGGTGGGGCATAGTCCGATAAGGTTGCCCTACAATCACCGCCAACACTATGAGTATTGGGCAAAATATTATCAATATGATTAGGGACAACTCAACCTTTAGAGGGACGGCAATCGAAAATCCTTACTTCTTCTTGGATCATTATCTCGAGGTGTGTCGGACTATAAGGATGGACGGTGTTAGTGAAGAGGCAATCAAGCTACTTTTGTTCACATTCACTCTAAAAGACCAAGCAAGGCGTGGTATGACTCATTAAGGCATGACTCCCTACACACTTGGACCGAGGTGGTGCGCGCATTTTTGCTTAAATACTATCCACCGGGAAAAGTTTTTGATTTGAAAGAGGCAATCATGACCTTTGATGCTTATGAAGGCGAGTCACTACTCGAGGCATGGGAGCGGTATAAGGCCTTGTTGCGCCAATGTCCCATACATGGAGTCACTCTTGGGGACCAAGTCCATTGTTTCTTGAGGGACTTGATCAAGATATGCAAAACCGACTTCATGCTTCAAGCGGTGGTGATATAATGATGTTACAACCTGATCAAGCGTTTGACCAAATTGAACGGATTGCGGAAACTTCAAGACTTTATGTTTCCGAGACAAGAAGAGGGCCAAGACGCAAGAAACCGAGTGAGATGAAGTCGGTAGGGGAAAAGATTGAAGATGCACACCATGAGAAATTGTTGGACCAACAAGAGGAATCTTTGCAAAATCTTGAAGATCGAGTAGTGCAACTAAATGAAAAGAGGATGTTTGAGAAAGAAGAAGAAACAAGAAAGGAGCTAGAAGCCGTGGGAAAAGAGCGAGAAGAGGCTCATTCAAGGAAAACGGAGAGAGATGATGATGATTTTTATCTAGATGAAGCGTTTTCCGAGCTAGAGATTGAGTTGGGATCGCCCATGTCACTAGAGGTTCCTCTCGTGGAGTTTGACTGTGGTAAGTTTCACATTCTTCCGATTACACCCTCACTTCCTGATGTGAACATTGATGATGCCTTGGTGGAATGTATGGTGGAACCAACCATTGCTAAGACTCAACATGAAATCTTTGGTGATGAAAGTAGCTCGTTTTGGGATGAAGAAGAGATGGAAGAGGTGCAATGTTTGTCTATTACACCGCCTCCAAGAAATGCAAGACGATGACTTGGAGGAGTGTATGATAGATTTGAGCGCACTTTTTGAAGAACCGGATTACGGGTTTGAAGAGAAGACGGATCGCCCATTTCACCATCACTCCCGATTGAAGTGTATGATGATGCAATTTTGGAGTGTGTGATGAAATCTCATGAGCTTGGTATGACATCCGTGGTTGAGCTACCGGAAGAGTTGGAGGTTATTAGCATACCGGTCCCGGACTACTACATTATTTACTCTCCGGTAGACAAAGCTCACAAGATTTATGAAAGGGAACAACTACCATGGGATGGTAATTTCAAGAAGAGGATGATGGCGGATTTCAACGAAGGGGGATTCCCAAGAGCCATGTGCGGTAAGTTCTAGTGAACTCGTTTTCCCCTATGCTTGCTATGCTCATTCTCCTTGAATTGTTGATATTCTTGAGTTCGGATTTCGGTTGATGGTTTTGGTGATTTTGATTGAATTAAAAGTGTTGTCTTGAGTTGGTTTGAGTCCTTTGTGGTTTGAGTCCGTTTGGTGCCACTTGGTCGAGCCAACGGCGTAAAACAAAGGCGCCTTTGTGGGAGGCAACCCACCTTTTTGGTAATAATTATGTTTTTGAAGTAGTTTTTGGTTGTAAGAGGAGAGTTTTGCTTAAAAGAGAGTGTGGGATGAGAATTTCCTTTTAGTTCGGCCTTTGTACATAGAGCGGGGATGTTTTTATGTGCGCCTCTGTGGCCTTATTTTATGCGTGGATGCTCTGTGTTTCTTTTGATTATCTTTACATCCAAAGTGCACTTCCGTCTAGTATGGTTGATATGCTTTGATACCTTGATTGTGGCATGGCTTCTATTTTTAGATATCTCGTGTCTATCACCATCTTTTGGCACGTGGATTTTTCCGTGCATGTGTTTGCCTTGTTTTACTGCCTCACATGGTGTTCGGTACTCGAGATGGAGCTTACTAGAAGATGTCACGTGGGCTAAAATGCGCTCTTTCTGCGGGTTTTGGTCAAACAAATAAGTCTTTTACTCTTTTTATCTCTCACACACCGAGGACAGTGTTTCGTTTAAGTGTGGGGTGGGAGACTTAGTTGCTTTTTGCTTTCGTTGTTAAATGTGCTATAAATGTGGTATGCTTAGCCTATGATCGGGCTCTCGAGTCGATTTTTGGGTAATTTTAAAATTTTTCAAGGTCTTAACACCGTGTTGTATGTGTTATTTTCACATTTGAGGGTGATCACCTTAGTCGGGACCCCGAACATGTGCATTGAGGTTTGATATTATCTTGAGAATGAAGTTTATTACTTTCACGAAAAGCTACACTTTGTGCACAATTTGATTGCTACCACCTTTCATATCACTAGCCTTGAGGCGAAATGTCATAGGTTTACCTAAGTAGGACATGGGATGACGGTTTTGGCGTTCTTTTGACCTACCATAGCCAAATAAGCCTTAACCGAACATTTACCCTTCGTAGCCCCTCTTAGCCTTGATAGAATGGTCTCGACCACCATTCGCTTGATAGCCGTTTTGTTACATAGTCGAAAACCTACCCTTGAGCCTTATTTATGGTCACATTTCCTTCATTTTTACCCTACGAGTGGACTTAATCCTTTGTTAGACCACACTTGCTAAGGCAAGTGTGGGGTAGAGAGATGATGTTTTGATTGGGTTGTTGTTTCTCGTTTTGAGCTATAAAGTGTTGAGGAGCTCGTTTGGGCTTGGTGTTCGGCTCTTGGGCCAAAATAAAGAAAATCTCTTCTTCTATCTCTTCCTTAAAATAAAAAAAAAAAAAAAAAAAAAAAAAAAAAAAAAAAAAAAAGAGAGATGTACATAGAAATAAAGGCGTGGAGTCAAAGTAATGAGCTCAAAAGTTTTACTTATGATGTTGGAGTTGGGATAGTGAGATAGGTGCTAATGTATTCGATCTCACCTCATAACACTTGAAATATAGTCGAGTTTGGCAATGAGTTCGGGTGCGTTAGTATCCTATGGTTCCCAAGGTGTCAAAGTTGATCAAAAAGGAGTTTTGGGGTGGTTTGTATGATAAAGTTGAGATGGTACTTGGTTGATTAGGTTCACTCGTGCTTCTTTTCTCCAGCCCCAAAATACCCTTTCGATTAACGAAAATTTCCCTAGCCTAACGTTATAACCCTTCAAGTCCTACCCGATCGTGTCCAAACTTAGTGACCTTGATTAGTGGAGAGGCTAGTGATTATGAGGCGGTTGGTAGACTTTTGGTTGGGATTCAAGCCCGACAATCATTTTGAGCATTTGGTTTTAGCTTGGCACCACACACACTCCATTTTCTTGATAATGTTGTACCAATGTATTTATGTTCGTGTTTCTTACTTTGGGGCCACCTCGAGAGTGAGAGTAGTAGCACCTACATCATAAAGTTGAATCCCTTGGTTTGTTTTAAAACGCCTACTTTACTCGAGGACGAGCAAAGGCTAAGTGTGGGGTGGTTGATGAGAGTCAACTTTACATGATTCGGTGCATCTTTTACCCCGTTTACCACACTTTTAGCATGTTTCTTGGTAATTTAGACCGTTTTAGGGGTAATATCGTGAGTTTATAGCACGGGAGTAAATCCGTCACTTTGATGGTTTACTACCTCCTTTTATTGATATTGACCCTATTCCGAGCACTTTTACCCTCCGGAATGTTTTGGTTGTTTTTGGTTGTTGTGATGACGTAGGGTATTGGTGTCTCGAGAACCCGGAAGGCGAAGATTTATGATGATAAGTGTGATCAAGGTGCAAGAATGAGCCAAGAAAGAAGAAAGAATAGGAAAAGGAAGAAAAAGAGTTGGTGCCCGAGTGACTGTTCTGATTCAGAAGCATTTTTACCCATGATGGAGGCATTTTCTGGTCATGACTTCTTCATGAAAGTTGTAGATAATTGAAAGAGCTTTCCAACGCATCTTGAATCACCCCAATCGGAGCTCGGACGAAGAAGTTATGAAGGTTTTACTACAGCAGAAAAACTGCATCATGCGAAACGCCGGGTTCCAAGCTCCCAAACCAGCGTTTCAAGTGCAAAGATTGGAAACAGAGAGTACACCCCTCAAACGCTGGTTCCAAGCCTTCAAACCAGCGTTTGGGTCGTTCTCCTGCTATAAAAGCTGCAAATTTCACAGAAAAAGGGGAGACGCGAATGGAAGGAGTTTAAGATCAATTTGGGCGATTTCCTTCGTTTTTAGGAGTTAGAAATTAGTGTAATATACCGTTAGAAAGCTCTTTCAATCCTCTCTTTGATTCTCTAACTCTTAGCTTCGATTTATAACATTTCATTGGGCAAAATTCGATCTTTTGTATTCAACTTTTGTGCTCTTCTTCTCCAAACTCAATTTCTACACTTTAATGGTACATTTCTTCTCTCTTTTACTTATTATGTCTTTAATTCATTGTTTCTTTCATGTTTTAATTAGTATAATGAGTAGTTAATTCCTCCCCATAGCCGGGTCATGTGATATGTGATGAAATCACCCTTTGGGTGATGAAATTGGGAGTGGGTAGTGTGTTTTATTGTTGTTTCTTGCATGTTTCACGTCTTAGAACTTGTTATAACGGATTTGAGCTAGATTAGCTACCTAGGTCAAATATCACACACATCACTCTTGAGAGTTGTTCAGAGAGAGGGTGTGGGAAAAGGGTTCTAGGATCGTGGTGTAGTCTCGGTTTAGTTGTTAAGCCGAGCTCGTTGTGAGGTTACTCGTTTATACGTTTAAGCGGCTCGAGTGCAAAACATGACTTGTTAGGAGAGAGTTGTTCGAGACCTTAACATGGCATAAGGTGTTAGAAGAGAGTTGTTCGACGCTTCAGCACCGGGTTTAGGAGTTCGCACCCGTGAAATTGAATGCAAGAGTTCGTTTAGTATAATGCACACTTCCGGTTTTGTCTACCTTAGGGTTGAGATTAGTCACATTGATCATGGTTTGGCTATGTCCCTTTCTCCCTCGTTGAATCTAGTAGTTTAATCTTCTCTCTCTCTTTTATGTTTTAGCATAGTGTAATAACAACCAACCAACCGCTTGTTTGCCTAGACTAAGTTAGAAGTTCACTTTGGTACTTACAAGCACATCTTCTCTGTGGGATCGACCTCGGACTCCTGTAGCTTTACTCGCAATCGACCCGGTACACTGCCGGTTAGAGAGCTTGTTTAGTCACCGTTGTCTTGAGTATTTAATAAATTTGTTTGGTGAAAAATAGAGCTCATCAATCATCCACGTGTGTTACTCCTCAAAAGACTCATCATAGAAGAACTTCCAGTTTCACATGATTGATTCTAGTGTGATGTACAAATACTGTGGTATACCGATAGTGTAACGTCCCGTTCCTAGACACCGAGTCCTTATCCGGAAAAGGAACGTTCGACACGTATAAAATAAAAATAAATTCATTTTATACGTAAGCCTCTACTACGTCGTATCAAAATAAAGCAAACGGAAGCAAAAGACTCGGGTAAATTTTTTTCTCAAATAACCAAGAATAGAAATTCACGTCTAGAGATAGAAATGTAACATTATTACATTGGGGAAAAGAAATCAACGAATCCAAATGTGTACGAATTCCAAAAGTACTAAATGTAAACTACAAGTTCCAACAATAATCCAAGTCTATGAAATAATTAAAACAGAAAATAATGAAGGCCTTCAACTCCGGCGTCCTCAAACGTCGTTATCAAAGTCCTCCTCGAAATCTTCACCAACCTGTTCGTCTTCTCTCCCCCGAACACATAAATAAACATGCATTTGAGGTAAGTACATTGTACAAGTAAGAAGTAGAAGCTACAATACAATTAAGGTTTATTATCAAGTTTTAATAAAAGATTATCTTTGTAAGACCGACTCCATCTAGGGTTTATTTCATGCCCATCGACATTTCATGACTATACGTTTCTAACTTAGCTTATCTTGGTACATCATTACTCAAGGACACAATGCATGGTGAAAATTCCACCACGAGATATACTTGCCAACTACGGTGTTTAGCACCGGTAGTCCCGGGATCTCCCCGGTATGCATATACGCTCGATGGATTTCCTCCACTACCCTTCAGCCTTTTGAGCCAGTAGCGTTGTCCACCTTTTATGAACGTATCACATCGCCGATTTGAATCAGTGTCTAACAGAGAATAAATGACGTTTTAGCTTTTACTACACATATGTAATTATTTACCGTTGTTATCTAGCCACCTATGTGTTTTCAAAGTAAAACTCACCGTATCAACTCTACTCCCTCACTTAGACAGCTAGACATTTCAACCTATCAATTACACAGACATTGATGAACTCTAGTTCATCAAAGCACAAGCCCTTTCATGCCCTTCCGACGAATCCGAACTTCAACTCTCTTTAAGAGTACATTCGGTGTTTTAACTGAACGAATCGGAAGTTCAATCGAAGCTTGTTTATGTTTAATTAATGTTATTAGATCAAGACACATCATTTAGAACTCACCTCGTAGCTTAAAATATAAGAAATAATCATTCAAACAGTGTTGGGGGGAGCCAACACCTTTAGCGTGCGCCAAAATGCACCAGAGGGTGCTCGAAACTCTCTGTTTCAGGTTCGGGGTGCGCCAAATCTTTCGTCGTGCGCCAAAACTGCTCCAGAAAGTCACTGAACTCTCTGGTTCAGGTTTGGGGCGCGCCAAAATGGCCAAAATCTGCTCTAATGTGATTTTCTGAACTCTATCGATTTCTACTCGATTCCAAACATGTTCTAAACGATTTTCCTCATAAAAACACCAGAAAAACATACCCTTTATGATCCAAAACAACTCTTAATCCTAACCATCATATAAGCATAATATTTGATACAAAAACGCACCAAAACACAACCTAATCACTCTAAACCATAATCGAATTGTAGGAAGAGCTTCTTACCTTTAACCAAGCTAAAAACCAGTCCAAAACTCAGAAAAACAGCAGCAAACGATCCTTCCTCTCACAGAAAACCTATGTGATTAATCCATCATTCGCATTAGAATCGATCACAAGATTCCATCAACACAAAACTATAAAAGACATGAGTTTTGATCCTCAAAACTCATCCAAAACAGCAGGTAGGTCAAAATCACATACCTCAACAAAGCTCTGAACTTTGAGTATTGAAACGACGCTCTCTTCACGACGATTCCAACGCTCTACTCGAATCTGAAAACGATTGAGAAAAGACTGAGTAATTGAAGAAAGTCTCTAAGCCCTTTCTCTTGTTCTTATGCGCTCAAAGCTTTCCTCCTTATGTAAAAGGCTAAAATTCTGAATTGTAATTAGGTTATGGAAAAAATCTGAATATATTTTCCTTAGGGTGGTAGGTTGTTGCATTGGCATCTACACACCACTATTGAAGATTGCACCCTCAAACACATTGAGAGATGATTGGTTGGTAGGTTGGTTATGCTCATTTCCAATGAGTCGATTAGAAGGGGAAACTAATCAATTAGATTAAGGTTTGACTATGCCTTCTTCTTTTTTTATCTTTAGTTTATATTACATTTTAGTGTTAATTATCATTGTTCCATTCTTGGTTGACCTAAACTAAGTATGAAAATGACTTTGGTATTCGATTGATTCTTCGTGGGATCGACTTTGCTTGCTACTATAGTGCATCCGACTCGGTACTCTGCCGGTTTAAGTTGGACATAACTATTTTGGCCATCATATACCACCAAAAGTAGCTACGTATGCTGAAAAACAACTTGCCTATTCTGCATCGAAGTATGCCATGAGACTGGTATTGGATGAAGCCTTAAGAGAAATACCAAGATCAATGGTGCCTTTGACATACCTGGGAAGTCTGTGTACCAATTTGAGATGACATGAGTAGCTTGTTGCACAAACTGAGAGATATAGTTGACACTGAAAGAGATATCAGGCCTGGTAAATATAAGGTATTGGAGTTCCCCAACAAGGCTTTTACAGTTAGTGGGATCTTGCAGAACTGAAGAGGTTGAGTCTTACGTATGCTTTCAGGTACTTAGGTATCATCATTAATCAAATGTGCCCATCAAAGGTGATACGACTAGAATCAATATAAAATAACATTGACACGCTCATTATCTATAATCGTTCGTTAAGTACATATTCCCCATCAATAAGGGAATTGTGGTTGTTAGGTTACATTCATCATCTATAACCGTTCGTTAATTACATATTCTTCATGAATAAAGGAAATGTAGTTGTCGGGCGTTAACAATCTATCTAGCACAAGAACAAGAAGGATAAATAAAATACGTCTTACAAGAAACTGAATAGTTAGTAGGCACCATCAAACAATTAATCCCATATCATAACAAGAAAAAAGAGCATGTAACTTTTAATATTTTGATTCTAAATCATAAAATCAACTTCAAAACGGTAGAATCCCACAACTGATTGTCTAAAAATCGATTACATACTTTGTTTTTACAAGGTATCGCCAGACAATTATCTGAGACTAATCCTTTGAGACCATCAGATATCAAATGTGGAGTCCTCTCTCAACAAGTTTCTTTGAATCCACAAGAAATTCGAACTTGGGGCATAACTACTTAGCGGACCTGGGCTCTTTCCACCGTTAAAATCAATTATATACTTTAGAATGGACTTTTAAAAGATTGTTTGTAATAAAGACATCCAATATCAAAAAAAAAAAAAAAAAAAATGTGGTACCATCCAATACCAAATATATTTAGTTATTGAGTAATTTCGAATAGTAATATTCAATTTTCCAGATATTTCACATATGAAAGACTTGTAGTTAATTTAGTCATACATAACATCTTTCATTATTACTTTTATTGTACCAAGTGGACCTTGTTTTTTTCTAGCTTCCTTGATAATAGCTAGTTCACTCTCTGTAAATAGTAGTCGAAACTTTCAAACAATAGACCATTCTCTTTTCAGCTCCAATATGAGCCCCGTTACTTCCTCTTTTGGCAAAATCACGGTCACAATTCTGCCATAACTGCCTTGTATGGAAGCATCGTATGGACCCGGAAGCACGAAAACAGCCCCATTGTCTCCCACACCGTCGATCCAGTAGGACACCTTCATTGGTTTTTTCCCCATAATCTCACAACCATAGAAATCGGCATCTTCATAATTCACAAATGTCAAATTTGCTCCATAAGCACACAAGTCAGCTAATCCCTCTTCTCTTTCCATTGCATCTTCGATCTTTTTTCCTTCATCTGTCGTGTGATTCTTGATCATGGATGCTAGCTTAGAGGGACTTGCTTGATCATAAATAGTAAAATCTGCTTTCACAAAACTAATCGCTTGATAGTTTCCCACAATCCCATTTGCATTGTCCACTGGACCTTTTTGGATGACAGTCACTACTTTTGGTTCATCTTCTTGCCTAACTTTGGCTATGTATTGCCAAAGGACAGCACAAAGGGACACAAAAGGAGAAAATGTATCAACATTTTTGTCACTTACTTTTGATTGCATTTGGGACAAGTTGACAGGAGTGACATGAAATGAAAATGCCTCCATCTTAGAATCATTCACAATCATCCAATTGTCACCAACCGGGCTGACCCGTTTGACAGATACTAGATCATCCTCAACGTTTCTTGGGCTCGATATCTGCTGGTCTTTGGCAAGCGATTGTGGCATGTTGATAGGTATGGAAAGCTTGTGTCCTGACATTACCTTGCCCAAAAAATGATAGTATTCTGAAGCTGAGAATGCATCACCAAGAACATGGGCCATGCTTAAGCCCATTGACACTCCTCCACATTTGAATCTTGTGAACTGCACAAACAAGTCCAAAATTATGGTTGCTGATTCTGGTATACATAGATGGGTACATTATACAAGCGAGAAACCCGTGTATTTACCCCAATTATGCATTGTTAAGGTGCTATATTTAAAAATAAAAACAAATGAAGGACTTTGTTTGAATTTGAATAGCCAAATACTCGGTTTAATAATTCATCATTAATGAGTAGGATAACTAAAATGTGATGATGAAATAACAAAGCAAATTTTATGTAGTAGTACGTTCATTCATCACGTTTATAATTTCTAAAATCTTGCTTTTTGAAGTATGATTAGTAGTTATTATTTCTTTTTATTTACTTTCAACAATCATGTCTGCTTCGATAATGAATGCGTTGTTCAATGAAAAACTGACCGGACCTAGTTACATTAAGCCTCAAGTTGTTAAGAGATAGAAGAAAGTTGATCAGGAACATTGCACCAAAAGCTCCAAAGAGAAAGTGTTTTCACTTCCAATAGGGACATCAGGGGCGGCTCCAGGAATTTAGTGATACGGATCGGAAATTTGTCATATTTTATAATTACTAAACGCAATGTTACATATTATAGTTCAATACGGGTCAATAGGGATCAATATATAAAAATAAGAGGGTCGGTACACATAAAATGTGTATATAAAAAAAAATTCCGCTGTAATATTTTTTTTAGCGGGTTGGGTGACCCATATCCTTATACATGGAGCCGCCCTTGGGGACATTGGAAACGCAGATGTCCGGTCTACCTTGATGTGGAGAGGCAAATGAACTGGCCGAATAATACAGGCAAAGGCAAGGAGAGGACATGTAAATATAATTTACTTGTTCTTGAGTCCAATGTAGCAGCAGCAAAATGTTTATCTACATTGGTACTCGACTCTGGTGCTACTAACCATGTTCACACATCATTGCAGATGCTTAGCTGTTATGAAGAGCTTAAGGATGGACCGATGGAGGATCAAGGATGAGAGTCGGCAATGGGAGCTTAGTCTCACCTAAAGCAGTGCGAGAGGACAATATCAATTTTGGGGATAGCTTTTTGGATCCTAAGCCAATTTCTATTTATTGTAAACTTTTGTAGAAACATTATTTTTATTTCCTATTTTAGCAAGGGCTCTTATGCACATTTATTTGCTATGGATCATGTTAGAATTAGGACCCTCAAGGATCAAAACGGATTGCAATAATCAAGATGCAAACGAGAAAGCATAAATCACTCAAGAATAATAACACAGGATTTAACGTGGTTTCCGGCATATACCAACTACTCCACGGGCGGAAAGAGGAGAATATATTATCACTGGAGATTTTACAGACTTTGCAATTGCTTAAGGCAATTGCTCATGCTTCTATTGTTTGACTGCAAATGTTCTATGTTACAACAGACGTGCATTTATAGCCACAAAAAACTAGACCTAGCTGCCATAAAGACATACTAGCAGAATGACTAAAATACCCCAGATGTGGATCCATCAGAATGTAACCATGCTGACATTTGCCCAAACTGAGATTTGCCTAAAATTGACTTTCTCAAAGCCGAATTCTGCTAAAGCTCACTTTCCCAAAGTCGACTTACGCAAAGTGACTTAAAAAGTCGACTTACGCAAAGCTCATACGCTCAAAGCTCACTTTACTCAGCTTAGTACTAAACTCAGTTTAGTACTCAGCTCTAAATAAGAGGTCAAGTCACATTTCCTAACAAATCTCCACTTTGACTTGAACTCTCGTTCAAATAGATGTATAACCAGATGTACTGTACCAGATGCATTCGTCAATGCCAGGATGTACAGTACCAGACTTCTCCTTAGAATCCACTCAGTTGATCTGCCCTCAACTGAGTATCCAGATTTCAGTTTACAAGCTTTGAATATTCAGCAAGTCCAGACACAACTGAAACTTGCTCTGCTGAGCTGGTTTTGTGAACATATTAACAGGATTATCCTTGTTGCTGATCTTCTTCACTACAACCCTCTTCTCATTTCTCAGAAAATGATACCTCGCATCAATATGTTTGGTTCTCTCATGATGAACCTGATCCTTAGCTAGACAAATTGCACTCAAACTGTCACAATAAATCTCAGCTTGATCCTGATGTAGCCCCAAATCACTGACTAGTCCCTTCAACCAGATACCCTCCTTGGCTGCTTCAGTAAGAGCCATAAACTCGACTTCAGTAGTTGGTAAAGCCACTGTTGCCTGAAGATTTGCTTTCCAGCTGACAACTGAATTCCCCAATGTGAAAACATAATCAGACATAGATTTTCTACTGTCCACATCACCTGTATAATCAGCATCACAGTATCCTGTGATCAGTTCTTGAGTATCACCTCATAAATGAAACCAGCATTAGCTGTACCTCTAAGGTACCTGAACATTCTTTTCATAGCTATCTAGTGTTCCTTTCCATGTTGAGCCATAAACCTGCTGACAACACTGACTGCCTGAGCCAGATCAGGTCTAGTTCACACCATGGCATACATCAGACTGCCAACTGCACTAGCATAGGGAACTTTTGACATGTACTTCTTCTCTTCTGCTGACTGTGAAGCCAAAACTGACAAATTAACATTTGATGCCATAGGAGTATCTATTGGCTTAGCAGCTGACATGCCAAACTTTGACAAAATCTTATGTATATAGCCTGCTGAGATAAAAACAGTTTTTTCTGACTTCTATCTCTCCAGATCTCCATCCCCAAAATTTTCTTGGCTGCACCCAAATCCTTCATTTCAAACTCAGCACTGAGAAGGTCTTTCAGATACTGAACATCAGACTTCTTTCTTGCAGCTATCAGCATGTCATCCATATATAACACAAGATAGATGTATGATCCATCTTCCAACTGACTATTGTAAACACAAAAGTTTGTTAAAACACAGATGAGAAGCTTGCAGTTTAAGAAAGATAAAACAGAAGCAATGCAAACGTAAAGAATGGCGGAATTGATAAAACACATAAACAAAGAGAACACAGTGATTTAACGTGGTTTCCGGCGTTGTACCGACTACTCCACGGACAGAAAAAGAAATATATTATTATGCACAAAGTTACAAGGTATTTCTCACAAAGTGAAAGACACACTCTTGAAAGACACACTCTTGCATTGATTACAACATTGGTATTTATAAGCACAAATCCCAAACCCTAACCGCCAAAGATCTTTGTCAGAATGACTAAAATACCCCATATGTGGACCCCAGCTCCAACTATTATCCAACAGAATGTAACCATGCTGACATTTGCCTAAACTGAGATTTGCCCAAAACTGACTTTCCCAAAGCTGACTTCTGGCAAAACTGACTTCAGCCCAAAGCTCACTTCTGCTCAAAGTTGACTTTTGTCTTTTGCTCAGTTGACTTTACTTAGCTGACTTTGCTCAGCTTAGTACTAAACTCAGTTTAGTACTCGGCTCTAAATAAGAAGTCAAGTCACATTTCCTAACAAATCTCCACCTTGACTTGAACTCTCGTTCAAACAGATGTATAACCAGATGTATAACCAGATGTACTGTACCAGATGCATTCGTTAATGCCAGATGTACTGTACCAGATCCCTCATCTTCTTCAAACTTGATTGAGTTGAGAACAGATGTGATCAACTTGATCACCAGACAAGATGTTACTACCAGATTCAGATGTAATCACCTCAGTTGAGCACACTCAGCTGAGTTCTTCAGATTCAACTTCAACCAAATAGATTGTAGATTCAGTTTTAGATTCTGAGCTGACCAGATTTGAACTCAACTGACTCCAAGTTAGGCTTCTCCAGACGAGACTTAACACTGGATGAGAACTCCTCCTCAGACATGTTCACCAAATGCTTAGCTGACTTCACTCAACCAAACATATCAGATTTGTCTTACTCAACTGACTTCACTCAGTTGAGGCTTCTAGACACAGATGCTGAACCATGGCAGACATGTTCAATAGACTCAGCAGACGCCACTCCACTGACAGATGGACTCAACTGACTCTTCATTCAGCTTACTTCCCAGACTTGAACACTCCACTATACACAACTGACTTTTACTCAGCTTGTACTAGATCAGTTGAGCCTTACTTAGCTAATCCCAGATTTAATTTTTTTTGGTTCCACTCAGATTCAGCTCTTGATTCTTCAGGTTCAGATGCACAACTAAGTACCAGATTAGTGTTGACTATTCTCAGCTGAGTTCTGCAAACTCAGCTGAGTGTGGACTTGAAGCTCCACCTGCTTGTCAACACTCCAGATTCAAATTCAGACCAGATTTGCATTAGGGTCTTTGAAATCACCCTTCTTGAATGTCTCATTTCCAGGATTTCCATTCCCTTTGCAACTGCTACTAGCAATTAAACCAGCAGCCCGATTGTCTGCACCTGTGCAAGTTGAATTACGCCTTAGCTCTTGATTATGAAGAGATGCTCTAACATCCTCCAGTGACAATGTGCCTTTTCCAACAATAAAAGACTGCACAAAATTCTCATATGATGTTGGGAAAGATACCAACAAAATTAGAGATGCATCCTCATCTTCGATCTTAACACCAATACTCCTTAAATCAAGCAATATTGTGTTCAGCTTTTCTAGATGATCTCTGAGAGGCTTTCCTTCATGCATCTTTAAACTGAACAGACGTTGCTTCATAAGCAACTTGTTGGTCAACGACTTTGTCATATACAGACTCTGAAGCTTCAGCCACAGCCCTGCTGCTGAATCCTTTGACAACGGAGCCCAGAGCCCCAGTTTCTTCAACAGAACATGCATCTTGATTTGCCACAGATTGAAATTGTTCATTCCTGTGAATTTATCAATCTCTACATTTAACCGAGACATCATGATCTTGTCAAAGAACAAAACTTTTATCACAAAATCCTAGCACCGGTGAAGGTCTTGGTGAAGATAAATTTTTGTTCAAACAGATGATTCCCAAACAGAACCTCAGAATCCTTGATGATACCCTGAACGCTCTGATACCAATTTGTTAGAATTAGGACCCTCAGAGATCAAAACGGATTGCAATAATCAAGATGCAAACGAGAAAGCATAATCACACAAGAACAATAACACAGGATTTAACGTGGTTTCCGGCATATGCCGACTACTCCACAGGCAGAAAGAGGAGAATATATTATCTCTGGAGATTTTAGAGACTCTGCAATTGCCTAGGGCAATTGCTCCTGCTTCTACTGCTTGACTGCAAATGTTCTTGGTTACAACAGACGTGTATTTATAGCCACAAAAAACTAGACCTAGCCGCCATAAAGACATACTAACAGAATGACTAAAATACCCTAGATGTGGACCCCAGCTAAGCTGTTATCCACCAAAATATAACCATGCTGACATTTGCCCAAACTGAGATTTGCCCAAAACTGACTTTCCCAAAGCTGACTTCTGCTAAAGCTCACTTTTCCAAAGCTGACTTCTGCTAAAGCTCACTTATGGCAAAACTGACTTCTGCCCAAAGCTCACTTCTACTCAAAGCTCACTTTTGCTCATCTGACTTTACTAAGCTGACTTTGCTCAGCTTAGTACTAAACTCGGTTTAGTACTCAGCTCTAAATAAGAGGTCAAGTCACATTTCCTAACAGATCAAATTGTTATTTATAGAAATGATCGTTACATTTGTTTAGCATATTTAGATAACGGATTATACTTGATTAGATCTAATCAAACCTCTCTGATAAACGATGAAATATTTAGAGTAGATTATCCAAAACATAAGAGACAAAGTGTGTGCAAGATGAGAAACCATATCTTTGACATCTAAGGTTAGGGCATATATTCCTAAAAAGGATAAACAGATTGGCTAAGGTTGGTGCCTTAAGATAGGAAAGAGTGGGGTCTTTTCCGATTTAAGAGTTTTGTCTCATAGGGAGAATGGCCAAGAGGCCTTTCTCTTCTAAAGGGATTAGTACCACTTAAGATAGTTCATAGTGACCTTTGTGGTTCGATGAACAAACACGCTAGAGATGGATTTGAGTACTTCATTACTTTCATAAATAATTACTCTAGATTGAAATATGTTTATCTCATGCATACAAAGTCTAAGGCTTTTAGAAAGTTCATGGAATTTCACGCGGAAAACAAAAGGCAACCAGGTAAGACGATGAAATGCCTTTGATTAGATCGAGGTGACGAGTATATGGCTACTAATTTCAACGACTCTTTGACGGAGCATGGCATCTTATGCCAAATATCAGCACCTAGGACATCTCAGCAAAATGGTGTTGCTGAGAAGAGAAACCAAACTTTGCTAGATATGGTTAGGTCTATGATGAGTTATGCGTCCTTAGACGTCTATTTTAGGGCTATGCACTACAAATGGCGGTTAACATTTTGAATACCATACAATTAAGAACATTGACAAGACATCCTTTGAGTTGTGGAACAATGACAAAGTTAGTCTGCGATATTCCCGCACACGAGGTGTCTAGAATACTAGAACATGTCCTTAAGGACAATGCTAGTAAGTTGAAGTCACCTTCAGAAGTATGTAAGTTCGTGGGATACCCTAAAGCCATGAAACATTGTTGCTTTATGATCCTTGGGATGACAAGGTAATAGTATCGGCTAATGCGGTATTCCTTGAAAATGTTTATATGACTAACTACAAGACTCGAAGTAAGGTAGAACCGATAAGGGTGTGGTACCTCAAGAAAAGCCTTATTTATATTTTATAAGAAACTAATTCTACTACCACATTGAAATATCATAATGTGTGATAAAACAAGCATAAAAAATCGTAGCAAGGTGTCGCAAATCATTGCAAGACACATATAGCCAAGGACGGAGCCAGGATTTTAACTTGGGGTGGGCTAATGGACTATATCGAATTCGTCGGGTGGGCTGGATTAAGAATATTTTATGAATCCGACTAGACTACACATATTTTCAAGTGTAATATCTTTTTGCCCCTAAATATCTATACTAGCTCCGTCCTTGCATATAGCAAACAAAAATCGTAGCAAGGTGTCGCAAATCATTGCAAGACACATATAGCAAACAACGCGGGACGTAACAGAACATTGCATTGGCCTTTCCTCCTCCCCCCTTATGCTTTGACATGATCTCTTTTATGCTCGGTGTGACATTTCATGTTTTAGTTTTAATTTTTCATAAAAAAAAATTATCACATCAAACACATGATCTTAGATTTTGTTGACCATATAACACCATTACATTAATAGCAAACACATTGGCACCACAAGTAACAACTAGAAAAGTGTAAATAGTATATTAATTTGAAATCTTTGAAGAAGACGACACATACCTGCATGTAGATTAAAGGAGAAAAAGGCAAATCAGGGCCGATATTATTACCGGAAACAAGAAGCTTCTCAAGAACAGCAATATCTTTCATCTCTAACCATTCATCCAACCTCTTCACACAGTGAGCTTCAATGAATCTTGCACCAGAATCATTGCATTTGATGTACGGCCTTCCGGTTTCTGATCTTCTCAACCGGCCCGAGGTTATGTAAAAATGGTTCAACCAATTAAATATTGGTTCCTTAATTTGTTTGATACTACTTAGGCCTTCTTCAAATGCTTTGCTTTCAAAGTAATAGATACCCTTTATGTAGTGCAATTTCATGGCTAAGTCCATGTTACTTGGTTCATGAACTATATCTTGTCCGGTTGCCTGTCCGGGTGCAACCGATGATACTTTTAGGCCGTAGATCAGACCATCGTCTTCATGGGAGGATACCATCTTGCAAGAAAAATGCTTGTTTTTTATTTTTTTTTCAGAGAGGAAAGAGAGAAATAGCAAGAAATTAATATTGAAGGTGAAATGAGCTTCCAAAGTAGGACCGTAAATTGAAAACTTGGGGTACGTACCCTCGTGAAGACATAATTATGTTAGTTGGAGGTAAGTTAGAAAGGACAGACTCCTAAATATTGTACATAGGATTGACAGCTCAGAAGATCAAAATATCTTGAGGTTTCGGACATATGGGAGTGCAAATTTTATCTTTAATTTTATAGTGGTCGATGATTGTCAATTAAGACACATTTAAAAAAATGTTATGATTTTAAAACTATGTGAAAGTAAAAATGATTGTGAATTACGTTGGTTTTGTGTTGAAAATCAACGTAATTCACTTTCATTAGTGAAATGTATGTCCTTTTTGACAAAAATATTTTCTTATAGTCATTTTTGTCTGACATCTTTCATATTGTGTCCTTTAGAACCTTTATCCCAAAATATAATTCATGTCAAAAATCATGACGTAATTAGCTAAATGCATGGAAGAAAGATGTGGTATATGTGTTTTTCAATAGTTGGGAGGCAGAAAGAGTTTTATCAATTCCATTGTCTCCTTCTTTGAAAGAAGACAAGCTAATTTGGCACTACACGTCTAATGGAATCCTCTTTGTCAAAAGCGGATATACGCTAGCCCTAAAGCTCAATCCCTGTGATAAGCCAAACACATGAGACCTCGACTTCGAGTAAGAGAAATCTCTGGAACCTATTATGGGCCATTAAAGTGCAACCAAGGATATCACATTTCTTTTGGAAACTTTTAACTAATTCACTCCCTACTGCTGCAAACTTTAAAATTCGAGGAGTGGGTGATGACACTTGTCAATTATGTCAACAACATAGCGAAACTGGCCGCTTGGCACTGTCTATCGAGTGTGATGTCCCTCGTACGGGCTGGAAGGCTTATCCGGGTGATAAATTTTTGACTAGCTTGCGTTTTCAGTCCCTCTTAGATCTTTTTGACGTGTTGATTCGAAAACAAGAGGAAGAAGTTTCCCATTTTATATGCATCCTTTGGAATATTTTTTTTTTGAGGGTATCCTTTGGAATATTTGGAATGCTATAAATTCTTGGCTTTTCGAGAAACAAGTTGTCCACATCCAATGGATCATCTCTCTCTCGATTACGGAAGCGGATGAATTTCGGTTTGCTTTGGGGGCTCAATCCCAAAAGAATGTCCCCTCCTTCACGGCAGGGGCGGACGCGAGCGATAAATTTTTTAAAGGCAAATAAAAAATTTAAGGAGGGGCAAACTATATGTATCGTACAAATTTTAGTGTATTCTTTTCGGATTAAAGGGGGGCAGTTGCCCCTCCCCCTGGCTGTATGTATTAGGATCAAGCGCTTAAGGAAGGCGCTACTATATTTCCTTATATCACTCTTAACAGTATGTAGGTCCGCCATTGCTTCACGGTAATTTGGCAACCCCCGAGTGATGGGTCTTAAAGTTTAACGATGACGCAACATTAAGGAATGGTTTTGCGGCGGTATGAGGGATTATTCGAGATCACCAAGGGAAGATCATAAATGCATTCTCCAAACGATTAGAATGAGCCTTTGACGTCTTGACTGGAAAGGCATTGGCGATCTACCATACTATGTTCTTCGCTATGTTACAGTGCTTCCCCAAAGTCAATTTCGAAGGAGATGCATTGCTCATTCATCAAAAACTTACGACTGAGTCCGATGACTTGTCATCGGTTGGTAGCATTTTGAAGATTGCAAAGTTTTAATACCTTATTTCTTCTCCATGTCATTCTCGTTCATCAAAGGGCAATAGAATGTTCCTACCTTTTTTTTCTGTGTGTGGCTAAAGAGGGTCATAGCCTAGTAGGATGTGTGGAATGAGGCTCAAATTTTTCCCCTTATATAGCTGCTGCTATCTTGGCCAGTTGTAATCATGATGTAATTAAGAAAATTATCATAATAGCGATGCAAATGGAAATTAAGGGGCTGAGTAGATTAATACTCAATTAATAATCAGACAAATTAATACTCAACCAAGACTCTTTGATTTCCGATCACTTGTCCACAATTTTGATTTCCCTATAAAGAGTCTTGGTTTCTAGACTGAGTAGATTGAAAGCTCTTGTTGGATAAAGCAGAGAATTGTGTCAAAATAAATCTCATCATTAGTCATCTGCTAGTGCAAACACTTCTTTTTCCTTTACATTTTGGTAGAGGATTTGAAAGAAACAATTGGGATTTAAGGGGTCTAAAATTCTTTATCTACATCTGGCTTTGTGATGGTTCCATCAATGAATTTCACTTTGTTCTTGGTGATTAGCATCATACACATGCATAGCTCTTTTCACAATGTTATAAAACGGATGGAGATAACTTCAGATGCAAGAAACAGAAACAGAAGCAATCAAACATAAACAATCAAAGGAGAAAACAGAAACAAGAAGAACACAGTTTTAACGTGGAAAACCCTCGATGGAGAGAGGTAAAAACCACGGGCGAAAAGAGATATTTTATTATGCACTTTGAATTTTACTGATTTCAACACACACAGATAATGAGACAACAATCAGTATTTATAGGCACAAATCCACAAACCCTAGCCGCAAGGAATCTTTGTCTGATGCACCATAAATACCCCTACACGTGTCCTCCTTTTAATGACATCAGATAGTACATTACATAACGTAATTATCGATGTGGGACCTGCGTATTCAAAGATTTCAAGCAGACTATCACCTGGCCGATAGTTACCTGCCGACGAAGCTCGATGACTCCACCCTACTGAAGCACAGAATTGAATACCCTTCTCAGCTGCCCATCACACAGCTGAGTCTTCAGATTGGTTCCACCAAATGTAGAGTTCAAGTCACCTTACTGACAAATCTCCACCTTGACTTCAACTCTCACTGAGAGTCAAACAGTTGCATGACCGGATGTACTTGTACGGATGCATTCGTCAATGCCAGATGTACTTGTACCAGACTATCTCCACAGCATCCACTCCACTGATCTGCCCTCAGTAGAGTTTCCAGAAACAGATTATAAGCTTTGAATATTCAGTAAGTCCAGGCAAAGCCGAACTTACTCTATTTGAATCGGTTTAGTGAACATGTCGGCAGGATTATCCTTGGTCTTGATCTTCTTCACTACAACCATCTTCTCATTCCTCAAGAAATGATACGACATCAATATGCTTGGTTCTCTCTCATGATGAACTCGATCCTTGGCTAAACATATTGCACTAAGATCATCACAATATATATAAGCTGATCCTGATGCAACCCCGCATCACCGACTAGCCCTTCAACCAGATACCCTCCTTAGTTTGCTTGAAGAAGAGCCATATATTCGCTTGATGGTTGATAAGGCTCACGCGCTTTGAAGAGTAGCTTTCCAAATGACTCATGCATTTCCCAATGTAAACACATAACCATCATTGATTTTCTCTCATCAACATCACTGCATAATCAAGATCACAAAGAGCCTCGTGACTGCACCGATATCACCTCCATAAATGAGACCAACATCAGTTGTACCTCTCAGGTACCTGAATATCCTTTTAACAGCTTTCCAGTGTTCTTTTCCAGGTTGAGCCATAAACCTGCTGACAACACTGACTGCCTGAGCCAGATCAGGCCTAGTGCAAACCATGGCATACATTAGACTGCCAACTGCACTAGCATAGGGAACTCTTGACATATACTCCTTCTCTTGGTGATGTGAAGCATAAATGACAAATGAACATTTGATGCCATAGAGTATATATTGGTTTTGCAACAGACATGCCAAACTTGGCCAATATCTTCGCACATAACCCTCTTTGAGACAAGAACAATTTCTTCGACTTCTATCTCTCAGGATCTCCATCCCCAAGATTTTCTTGGTCGCACCCAAATCCTTCATTTCAAATTCAAAGACTAAGAAGGTTCTTGATTTTGAACATCGACTTTCTTGTCGCAAATTATCAAGATGTCATCCACATACAGACAAGATAGATATATGATCCATCTTTCAAATAGATCAGAGTAAACACAACAAATCATATGGACTTCTGTTGTAACCTCATTGAAGCATGAAATGTCAAACCTTTTATACCACTTGCCTTGGAGCTTGCTTCAAACCATACAAAGATTTCTTCAACTTGCAAACATAATTTTCCTTTCCAGGGAACTTGAAAACCCTCAGTGTGTCATGTATATCTCCTTATCCACCTCACCATGTAAAAGCGAGCTTTCACATCTAATTACTCAAGTTCCAGATCTGTTTGTGCCACCATTGCTAGTAACACCACGATTGAAGTGTGTTTGACCACTTTGTGAAAATATTTCATCAAAGTCAACCCCTTCCTTTTGATCAATCCTTTTGCAACCAAACGTGCCTTATACCGACCCTTACGCTTTGTTATTCCTTCCTTTTTCTTGAAAATCCATTTACAAGTCGAACTCCTTTGTCGAGAGGGTCGCTTGACCAATTCCCAAGTCCGATTCTTCAACAATGACTCCATTTCATCTCCCATGGCAAGATGCCACCGAGATGCTTCAGACATGTCATCGCTTCCTGTAAGTAGTAGGTTCAAAGAACCTCTACTTCTTCCGCAACTTGGAGTGCATATCCACCAAATCATCATATCCATTTCTCCTTGGAGGTATCCCAACATTAGATCTTCTAGCTGTTTGGCGCCTAGACTCTGGCGATCAATATTTGTATGACCCTCTGCTGAGATCTCGGTAGGTCGGCTTGAATCGATTCTGGTTCATTATCATCGAAGATATAGTGTTGATTTTGGTCCACCGATTGTTGCATATCGATGAGACTCCACCACGAAGCTCCACTGCTTTCTCAACACTATCGAGTTCAAGACTCGGTTTCGCACTCGGTGAGACCTCCCCACTGATGAGTTTAACATAGAATTTTCATCAAACACAACGTCCTGGCTTGAGGATTACTCTGGACTCTGCGATGACCAAATCCTATATCCTTTCACTCCATCACCATACCCCACAAACATTCCTTTCTTGGCTCCAACTTCCTTCACTTACATGATAGTAAGTCAGTACTTCCAAAAAACCCTAGAATCGAGTAGTCAAGAAGGGCTTGCGACCCACATCTCAAATGGTGTCTTGAGATTGATTCATGTGTGAGGGCTCATGTTGATTAAGTAGCAAGTCGCCTTAACAAACTTCCGCCCAAAATCTCCTTGATAAACCCGACGAGAAAGCATACATCTTGCCCTCTCCAATAGAGTTTGATTCATCCTTTCAGCTACACCATTCTGCTGAGGTGTATTCCTTACAGTACGATGTCTAGCAATACCCTCAGCTGCACAAAATGAATCAAAATCCGTCCAGCAGAATTCCAGACCATTATTTGTACGAAGCTTCTTGATTTTCTTGCCTAACTGATTTTCCACTAGGGCCTTCCACTGCTTGAAGTTACTGAATGCATCACTTTTGTTCTTCATCATTACCACCCAAGTCATCCTTGAATAGTCATCTATGAATGACACAAAATATCTGTGACCACCCAATGACTCAACTTTTGATGGACCCCAGCAGTCTGAATGGATATAATCAAGTGATGCCCTTGTGTTGTGCAACCTCCTCTGAGAGACTTACTTACTTATGTAATTTCCCAAACACACAATGTTCACAAAAGTCCAGATTTTTAACCTTATATCCCCAAGAAAACTCTTTGAAGAAAGAATATGCATACCCCTTTCACCCATATGACTAGTCTCATGTGTGCCAAATTGAGTCTGTTGAGAGGCTGAGTGAATCTGCGAGGATGCAACAAACAGCATGCAGATCTGATGATCCTTGTAATATATACAAGGTTCCTCTTGATGCCTTTGAGGACTACAATCAATCTTTGAAGACATTCACCGTCCACCTTCACCCTTGAAATTGAACCCTTGTCAGTCATCAAGAGATCGAGAGATACCAAATTCTTGGTCATCTGTGGAACATGTCTTACATCTTTCAGTGTATAAAATTTACCATCCTCTGTCCTTAACTTTATGAGCCAATTCCCACAACTTTGCAAACCTTGTTGTTGGCCATATAGATTTGACCACCATCCATCTGCTCATAAGTAGAAAACCACTCCTGTTTGGACAAATATGATAAGATGCTCCAGAATCAAGTATCCACACATCATTGTGGTGTGTAGAATCCCCTGCAACTAGAACCAGATCCTCATCAGATTGCTCAGTAGCCAAGGCTATTGTGCCAGAATTGTCTTCCTGGTGTTTCTTCTTCCTTGGACAATTGGACTTCCAATGTCCCCACGCTCCTTACAATAATTACGGACATCGATGACTTCTTAGGACCTTTGGACCCCGACTTCTTTTTCTTCTTCTCATCCATCCTTTTCCACTATTGTTTGCTAGCTACTAGCCCAAAGAGCACTTTGATGTCTGTCCAAAGCACCTTGTGTTTAAGCTCCTGGCATGTAAGGCGGACCTCACATCCTCCAAAGCTATCAGATCCTTTCCAACTATGAAAGACGCACACAAAGTTTTCATATGATGCCGGTAATGACACCAACAGGATTAGGGCTGCATCTTCATCTTCAATTTTAACATCAATATTCCTTAAATAAAGTAATATTGTGTTCACCGAATCCAGATGTTCCCTCGGTGGACTCCTTCATGCATTTTCAAACCGAACAACCTCTGTTTCAACAACAACTTGTTGGTCGCTGACTTGGTCATATACAAGCTTTCAAGCTTTTTCCACAACTTAGGTGCGGTGTCTTCCTCAAAGAACCTCGGTGATAACATCATCGAGATAAGCACAACATGATGGTTGAATGTGCTTTCTCTTCCAGATCGCATAATCTGCTTGACTGTATTTGGTTTGTCGGATAAAGATTCCACAAACCCTGTTGTTTCAACGATTGCACGCATCTTGATTTGCCACGCAGACCAAAAATGTTCCTTCCTCGTAAATTTATCGATTTTTACGTTTACGACATCTTTTCTTGCTAAAGATCACAACTTTATCACGAGATCCTAGCACCTTGTCAAGGTCTTGGTGAAGATGAAGTTGATCGTCTGTGATTGTTTTCTCGAAACCTGGCTCGATACCACTTGTTATAAAGCGGATGGAGATAACTTCGGATGCAAGAAATAGAAGCGAAGCAATCAAACATAAACAATCAAAGGAGAAAACAGAAACAAGAAGAACACAGATTTAACGTGGAAAACCCCTCAGTGGGAGAGGTAAAAAACCACGGGCAGAAAAGAGATATTTTATTATGCACTGAATTTTACAGATTTCAACACACACAGATAATGAGACAACAACTGTATTTATAGGCACAAATCCCTAAACCCTAGCCGCAAGGAATCTTTGTCTGATGCACCATAAATACCCTTACACGTGTCCTCCTTTTAATGACACTGTATAGCTGTCACATAACAGAATTATCAGATGTGGGACCTGCTTTGTATTCCAAGATTTCACAGATATCACCTGGCGATAGTTACCTGGCGACGAAGCTCGATGAGACTCCACCCTCTTGACGCATGCAATTGAATACCGCTTCTCACCGCCCATCACACACGAGTCTTGATTGGTTCCACCAAATGTAGAGTTCAAGTCACCTTACTGACACACAAGAATTGTAGTACGTTGTTCCCTTCAAGAAGATGTTGCACCAGAATCACAGATGGATTCTCATTTGGATTCTCCGAAATCAAAATTTTATTAAAACTGATCGTCAATGGAGTATGACAGATTGTGTTTTTATCATTTGATTGAATACCCATTGCTACTAAGAACTTGGTTTATATAGTACTAAGCTGTTAGAGTAGTTACAACAGGAAACTAGAAAACAAGCTTAATAACTACCTACTAACTACCTTTGGCTACAAAGTGTTCGATTGGAGTCTCAAAGAACAAAACCAGAAGAAAACATCAATTGGACTGTTGATCTCTTCAGCTATGAATCAACTTGAGTAATGTGGGTTGTTTTCAGCTTATGTTCTTCAGTTCTTCAGGGTGATGGTCTCAGCTAAATGCTCCAAAGTTAACATAAGCTAGCTTTGGGATGTTCCTAATAGATATTATCCTAAACATATACATGGATTTTTGCCAAAAATAATATTGCATGCGTGATTTCAGTTAATTTGCTTGGTAACAATTTTGGGAGACTATTCACACATGTATTCGATACCACAAATAGATTGAGATTAAAATGTACTTGTAGACCTCATATGTTAACTCATGTCATTATCTAGTTAACTAATTGCCTTCTAATCCAGTTATCATAAAGGATTACAGACCTATCAGTTTAATCCGTTGCTACTACAAGATTGTTTCATAAAATTTAGTAGAAAGGATGAAAGCAGTTATCTCTTTGATGGTTGGAAATTGTCAATCCGGGTTTAACAAAGGTCGGCAAATTCTTGACGGCGTTCTCATTCTTAATGAAGCGGTGGATTTCCTAAAAAAGAAAGGTATGGCCGGTTTTATCTTTAAATTAAGTAGACTTTGAAAGAGCGTTTGATTGTGTTAATTGGACCTTTTCGAATAATACTCTGGAAAATATAGGCTTTGTTTTGAAATGGAGAAGGTGGATATAAAGTTGTATTTCTTCGGCTAGACCATATGTTTTGGTGGGGGAAGCCCGACTAAGGAATTCAACTTAGAACGAGGTTTAAGACAAGGTGACTCATTGTCACCTTTCCTATTCCTTGTTGCAGCTGAAGGGTTGATATTTTAATGAAAGAGGCAATTGCAAAAGGTAAATTCTCGGGGGTAGTTATTGGTAAGGATCAAATTCCGATTTCACATCTTCAATATGCCGATGACACTGTTTTCTTGGGCATTTGGAGTATGGAAAATTTTAAAAATTAAAAAAAATCTTATCAGAAAATTTCGGGTTTGAAAATAAATATGGGGAAAAGCTACTGCGGCAGAAATCTTGAACTGTAAGAAGGTTGGTATACCATTTAAATACTTGGGGCTATGGGTGGGGCAAAACATGAAGAAAATGAAGGCTTAGGAAAAAGTTAATAAGAAATGCAAGGCAAAATTATGTGCTTGGAAATGGTCTTCGTTGTCGGAAGGCGGAAGACTGGTTCTCATAAAAGCTGTCTTAAGTGCACTTCCGCTCTTTTTTTTCTCTATCTACAGGCATCTTGAATGTGTAATAAAACTATTGGAAAGCGTGAGACCTTCCTTTTTTTTTGGAGAGGGTGGGTCACTTTAAAAAATTTATTGGGTTGATTGGAAAAAGATTCAAGCTCCTAAGTCATTGGGGGATTTCGGGTGGGTAGTTTGATGTGATCGAAGATGAGACGTTTTGGTTTGGAGTCTATTTATTTTATCATCTATCTCACATTGTTTCCGTGAAAAAAATTTAATACACTTTTATTATTATTTATTAGGTTCTTAATTTATTTTTATTTCTATTATTTAATTTTGTCCCACATCGGTTAAGAGTTATTTTGTTTCTTTCATTATAGCCTATAAAAATGTTTTAGTTGTAATCTTCTATAGACAGACAAATTTTGATATAAATATATTATATTTGTAATCTTTAGCTGAAATTTTTTTTAGACAGACAAATTTTGCTATAAATATATTATATTTGAAGCTTTTAAGCTTTGGTGGATTCCAAACCTGTGTTTGATGGATTCCAAACGGGGCGTATCGAGGTTGTTTGATAATGAACAAGAAAAAAACGAGGAAATTAATAGGTAAAACGGGATATTTGGATATCATCAATGCCGAGCTCTGATACCAACTGATGTGATCCGTGAACGAATAAAATCTGAAAATGCCCGAGGACTTGACTGTAGGGCCCAATAAAACTAGCACCGCGACCCTTAGCTAACCCGTAGCCAAAAACCTTGGTATAAATGGACACACACAAGGTTCACTCACAACATCGATAAGTCCCGTTTAGAATCCACCAAACACTAACGTGAAAAAACTAAGATTTTGATATAATATATTTATATCAAAATTTAATTGCCTGTCTAAAAAAATAAAAAAAAAACCTAATAAATAATAATAAAAGTGTACTAAAATCACGGAAACAATGTGGGATAAATGATAAAATAAGTAGACTCCAAATCAAAACATCTCATCTTCGATCACATCATAGTTTAAGGTTGCAAAATTAGTCCTTGATTTGTATGGTGGAGGTTCATTTCGGAATCAAGTGCTTTATGGAGGAAAGTGATAGTGTCGATTTATGGGTTTGCAGGAGCTTGGAGTTTAAACCAGGGGTGGGCGCATGGACCCCACTCAAATTTCCGGGTGAAGTTATTAATATACCTCCCTAATAATATTAAAATTGTGTATGTATATTATTTCAGACAATTGATAGATCATTTACCTCAACTGGTTAGAAGCTTTAATACATATATCCTAATGTCATTGATTCAAAACTTGGCTCGGGTTGTTGAGGTTGTTGATAAAATTAAGACATATATCCTAACATGGGTTCAAAACTTGGCTCTTGCATTTTTTTCATTTTTTTTTTTTAATTTGGCCCCAGCTGGAAAAATTTCTTGGATCCGCCACTAGTTTAGACAGCAACCAGAGGGGATTTGGGGGGGGGGGGTGGAAAGGTTGATAAAATTAAGAGGGCTGGTGTATCATTTTGAGCGTAATCGCTTTCCTTTCATTATAAAGGATCGATGTTGTTCAACAGCTTCTACATGTTAATAAATATGCAATGTACTTACCCTCTTTGCATGTTTGTATTGTTTCCCTTGTCGAGAAAATATGCATGATCTGAGGACGTTGAATGAGCTATGCTATGCTTGGAGTTTTACTCTCATGTTTATATATATATATATATATATATATATATATATATATATATATATATATATATATATATATATATGTGTGTGTGTGTGTGTGTGTGTGTGTATATATTACTATATTTTAATGATTTTGTACTATTTGCACTTTTTTTTTGTCGAAACCGGATATTTTATTAAAATTTCAACGCTGTACAAACGGACAAAAACATATGTACAAAAATACTAAGGTACACCTTATGTAAGTAAGAGACAAAGTAAGGATCAGCTCCAAGCTAGTCTAAGTTCTCGTGCTCGGCGGATAGCTTCCGAAATAAATATCAACCTTGGGGGCCGTGGTCGCTTACCTTGGTGGAACTCATGATTGCGCCAATACCATAGGCCTTGCACAATTTCTCGGAAAAGGAACCTCCATAAGTCAATGGTATCATGTTTGTACATATTTATTTTCAAGTAGTCTCTTAACCATACCGGTGTCGCGTGGGAACAGAAAAAGAGTGTCCAGTTGTGCTGATGGACAACTTGCTTCCACATGTTGGTAGTCCAGGGGCAGTCTGTCATCGCATGCATCATAGTTTCAAAGTGGGTGCCACAGACAATGCAGGTGTTGTCATCACCTATGTGTCGTGCTGCAAGGAGAGCAGCAGTCGGTAGAGCATCACGGTAAATTAGCCAGAGTAGCATGTTACCTCGAAGCGGACCCTTTATGTCCCAGATTAGTCTCCAAGTATCATCACACGTTGTATCCTGATCATGGTCAGAGGCTTGAATTTCATGGTATGCCGAACTGACCGTAAATTTGCCCGAAGTAGTTGGCTTCCATACAACGCTCCCATTCTCCCCAATTTCAAAAGCATCACGTAGGCAATTTGCCGCATAGCAGATGTGTCGACAAACAAAAGAGCAATTTGGTTTGGGCACATCAAGAGGGGATCCTTATTTTTGCTGCAAAAGTTGTACCCAAAGCTTGCCACGCTCTGTCAACATCTGCCAAGCGAGTTTATCAAGGAAGGCAGTGTTCATGTCTCGTGCATTACGAATACCAAGGCCTCCTTTATTTTTTGGTTGACAAATAAGGTTCCATGCCACAAGGTGAAGTCCACGTTCTTTCGTATCATGTCCCCAGAAAAACGAGCTGACTATCTTATCAAGATCGTGAGTTATGAACATAGGCAGCCGTATAGTTTGCATGTGATAGTATGGAGTCGTAGATAATACAGTCTGGGAAAGGATGGCACGACCCGCTCTGGATAATGTATTTGCCTTCCAAGGTTGGAGCTTCGATCGGGTTTTGTCGACTATGCCCTGAAAATCTTCTTTATTCATTCGCATATGGTGATGGGGAACTCCAAAGTATTTGTCTAGATGATTTGTATGTGACATGCCCAGGGCCGCTTCAATGAGCCAAATAGTATGTTCATCTGTATTCGCGGACGTGGCAAATTTTGATTTGGCCATGCTAACTCTTTGGCCCGAAAATCCGCAGAAAGTAGAGAGCACATGTTCAATTTCAATTGCCTGCTCAACCGAAGCCTCCGAAAAGAGGATGAGATCATCCGCAAAGAAGAGGTGTGAGACTTTAGGGCCACCACGAGAGACATTAATCGGTTTCCAACTCCCCGCAGCAACGGAACGGTTGATAATGCAGCTCAGGACTTGCATGACGAGGACAAAAAGATAAGGTGCCAGGGGGTCCCCTTGTTTCAGGCCACGACGCGGTTGGAAGCTTTCAAGTGGGGATCCATTCCAGAGAATTTCCAGAGAGGTGCTTGACAGAGAGTACATGATGATATCTACAAGCGCATCATTAAAGCTCACTAGATGAAGAATGTGGCTGAGAAAATCCCAATTAACTCTGTCGTAAACTTTTTCTAGATCCACTTTTATTACTATTATCCCTTTGGTACCCTTCTTATGCCGCATAGTATGGAGTACTTCTTGCGCCACAATTATGTTATCAGAAGTTTGCCTGCCAGGGACAAAAGCACTTTGGCTATTATCTGCAATCTTCCCGATGATTAGCCGGAGCCGGTTCGCAATGATTTTAGTGATGATTTTTGCCGTGACATTTGTGAGGGCAATGAGTCGAAGATGAGAGACTGATTCAGGAGGGTGAATTTTTGGTATCAGCGCGATGAAGGTCCGGTTCATAGCAGGATCAAAAGTACTATTTGCACTTTTATTGGATTGTGTTTTAAGACATATGTTTGTAATATAAGTTTTTTTTTTTTTTGTAAGTCATATCGTATGTTGTAAGATTCGACTTTTCGTCGTTGTAAGTTATTGTTTCTATTTTTAGTTGGACATCATTGTATCTCGTTTTAGATTCTTGCAAGTTATACCCGAGTCCTTTTATCTTCCGCGACATTTTACTTATGATACGATGACGTAAGACTTACGTATAATGTTAGAAGTAAGTAATGTTATACATACCGGATGTTGTTTTTCAAATAAAAACTCGGTATCTGTGAACGAGAGGTCAAATACAATGAATCATATGTAATATTATTTCATAATTCTTGAAATTTAGTAATGCGTCTTATTTATTTTCAAGTATATCCTTGACTTGTTCCTAAAAAAAAATATCCTTTTAATTAATTAGTTGTTGGCTTGTTGCTTGCAAGAATAAAAAATTACTATTGAGTTATTTTCATATTAAAACATCTCTCTATATATATATACATATGTATATATAAAGTCGTCTACACATATCTCACTACAATTTTATATATACTGCTTCCGTTCTATATTATCTGAGCTAATTGTCAAAATGACGCATATTAAGAAAATGAGTTAATGTATTGAATTTAAAATAAAATGACTTTTATCTATCCTATTGCAATAAATAAGGGTGAAACAAGAAAAAATATCATAAATATTGTATTGAAATGTAACTGCCTCAGATAAAATAGATCAAATAATTTTAGCAACACATGAGATATATTGAACGGGGAGAGTATATAAAATAAATAAATAAAACTAAAAACAACTACAAGTCATAAAAACTTTAGGTGACCTTTCATTTTCTGTAACATAGTCAAAGTAATTTTTTTTTATTTAGAGGAGTCCGAGTACTTTTGCTTGTAAGGTTGTATCAAATGTTGCGTATCACCAACCAACAAGAGGTATGTAAGAATGTTTTAAATAAATAAAAATTTAAATGTCAAAAAAAAATTAAATAAATTTTTTGAGGAAAAAAATAAATAATTAAACAATTATAGTTTTCCTTTCATGATTACGTTTTAGACGCGCCAGAAAGAATAACTTGAAGCTTGAAAACTGTTTTGCGTTATATATAAAGCAAAGGTGAAATTAAGTTAGTGCAGAAAGTGCAATATGGATGAAGTATCTTCTCTCCTGCTTGTCTTCATCACTTGCATAATCATTTACACCTTCACTTCACCGTTTATCTTCCGGCGAATACGTAGGCTTCCTCCGGGGCCTTATCCGTTCCCGATAATCGGAAACATCCATCTGTTTGGTAAAAATCCACATCATTCACTAGCCAAACTGTCAAAAATATATGGCCCTATTATGTCTTTAAAACTAGGGAGCCAAACAACAATTGTGGTTTCTTCACCTGAAATCGCTAAAGAAATACTTAAAAAAAATGACCAGTTTTTCTCAAGCCGACCTATACCGGATGCAGCTTATGTACACGATCACGAGAATATGGCGATCGTGTGGCTGCCACCAACTAGCAAATGGCGAAATCTTCGAAAAATCTGCAAAGAGCAAATCTTTTCGGTGCAAAAGCTTGATGCAACACAAGGGCTTCGTCAAAAAAAGCTTAAAGAATTAATGGAATATATGCATAGTTGTTCCCTTAAAGGTCAAGCTGTAAAGATTGGGGAAGCTGCTTTTACAACAACTCTCAACTTGATATCTAACACCCTTTTTTCTATGAATTTTACTAGCTTTGATTCAAGTACAACTCAGGAATTCAAGAATATGATTTGTGAGGTGCTTGATATCACTACGGAACCAAATCTTGCGGATTTCTTTCCGATTTTAAGTTACTTTGATCCACAAGGGATTCGACGGAGGAGCAAGTCCATTTTCGGAAAATCGTTAGGTATGTTTGAGAAGATCATTAGAGAACGGTTGCAAGAAAGACGCAGTATTTCTTCTTATGCAAGGAAACAAGATGTATTGGAAACACTCATCGATGAAATGGAGAAAGACGAGTCAAAGTTCGGCATGACTGAAATGAAGCACTTAGTTCTGGTGAGTTGTTATTATTTTTAAAAACCGTTGAATTTCATATTTTCTGCACACACATGAAACTAGCTCCCAATGTCTTTTACAACCCCCCGATTCATATGATTAATATGTTCAGGTTCTTTTTGTGGCTGGATCTGATACTGCTTCGGTGATGGTGGAGTGGGTAATGGCAGAGTTACTACGTAACCCAGAGATGCTGAAAAAAGCAAAATCTGAACTTCATGAAATGATAGGACAAAAGGAAATAATCGATGAATCGGACATATTTAAATTACCATACTTGCTAGCAGTGGTTAAAGAGACATTCCGTCTGCATCCCTCAAATCCATTGCTCATACCACACAGAGCTGATGCAAATGCAGATATTCACGGATATCAAATTCCTAAAGGCGCTGATATTCTTGTAAATATCTGGGCTTCAGGCAGAGATTCGAAAACATGGACGAATCCAGAAACGTTTGATCCCGAACGGTTTATGGAGAGTAATATTGAAATGAGTGGTCAACATTTTGAGCTTATTCCTTTCGGTTCGGGGAGGAGGACGTGTCCAGGACGTCCTCTCGGTCACAGGATGGTGCATTTGATTCTTGCCTACTTTATTCGAAACTTCGAGTGGAAGCTTGAGGAAGGTATAAGAAATCAAGATATCAACATGGAAGAGCAATATGGAGTGACTTCTAAAATGATTGTTCCTTTGAAAGCCATTCCAGTTGAGAATTTGAGTTAGAATAAATGGCTCCTATTAAAAATCATTTTCGTTTTGAGATCTTCATCTAAACAATTCCTTGTTTTTCCATTGTATAAAAAAGTGAATAATTTAATGTGCTTGATTAACATGGAAGAACTAAACTCACGTGGTTTTCCTTCATAATGTCAAAGCATTAATATTTCTTGATTAAATTATAAAATATCATGCATTAAGATTGTTTTTTTCTTCTTCTATTCCTTGTGGTATTTATTCCTTCTGATATGTTGTTCCTTCTACCAAACAACTAGCTGATGTGTTTACTACTAAAGCTCGTGTGCAAAGGCTCCAATTTTCATTATTGAGAGACGCCAAATTGAGGGAGGATGAAAAGACAACCACAACAATTCAAGATGAAATTTCATATAAAGATGAATATGCACAAGATAATTACACATTTCTCAAAATAAAGAAAAGGCTCGGCTAATCACTAACCTAGACAGAGGATGAATCCGTTCCCAGTCCCGTTCCCATTCCTGGATTACAAGTGGAATTCTTCATTTTTGTGTTACAAGATCAACCCGGGCGGCAGCCACCTTAGGGGCGGAGCCACAGCCACTGTCCCAGTGACAGTGAGTTCGAACTTTCAACGATCATCACAAAGATAGTTTAGTTGATCAGATGCCACATTTTATTTACAGATTCAACGATCATCACAAAGATAATTTCATTCATCAGATGCAACAATTATTTAGTAATAAATAGTACAAGCAGATATATATTGCATGCAAATATATAGTACGTACTATATATTCTCATGAACGAACCCAGCTCTAAATATCGACACTGCGTAAAACGACAGTCTCAACCGTAATCCCTGGTCCAAGTCCAAAGAGCACACCCCACTGCAGGCCATCTCCAGTGGTTTTGAGTCCTTTTTCAACCGACAATTTCCTAATTTCATCTAGTATGAAAAACACACTGACACTTGACATGTTTCCATACTCCCTCAGCACATTTCTTGTATGACTTAGTCTCTCAGGTTGTAGAGATAACTTTTGTTCTAACTGGTCCAATATCGCTATCCCACCTGGATGTACAACCCAGAAAATGGAATTCCAATCCGAAATTCCCAACGGTTTGAATGCATCCTCCAAACATGTATCAATGTTGTTGGAGATAAGACTAGGGATGTCCTTGTTTAGATGAAGTACAAGGCCAGACTCACGGATATGTCCCTTCATAGCACCGTGGCTATCAGGGACAATTGTTTGAGCTGTTGAGAACAGCTCAAACAACGGTGTTTCTACTCCGGGGATGGGGTCTGAGCCAACAACATTTGCGGCTGCCCCATCCCCGAATAAGGCCATACTGACTAGACCACCATCCATATAATCTTCATTTGGGCCTATGAAATAAATCGAGGTGATTTCAACACATACGACAAGGACTCGTGAACCTTTGTTGTTCTCAGCAATGTCCTTGGCCACACGGAGCACGGTACCACCAGCAAAACAACCCTGATGGTAGAACATGAGGCGCTTCACAGAGGGGCTTAGGCCAAGAAGTCTGGTAAGCTCATAGTCTGCTCCAGGCATGTCTATTCCACAAGATGTACCGAAGATGAGGTGCGTGATGCTTGATTTTGGCTGACCCCATTCGGCATGCAATTGCTTTCTTGGAAGCTTCTTGCCCAAGTTTCGGAACCTCAGATACTAGAATTTCTTGTCTTGCATCAAAGGAAGATGCCCTAGGTTCACCAAAACTTGGATTTTGTTTCAAAATGTCTTCTGTCAGATATACATAACGTTTCTTTATTGATGACTTATCACCTGTATGTGCATGATCAGAAGAAAAAATTGTAGCTTTTTTGTCAAATTAATTAGGTCTAAGAATTTAATTGGAGCATCAATTCAAGATTGATAAACTCCATTCGTTAATGATAACTCTAAGAATTATCTAGTATTAAAAACTTTTGGGATCGTAATATGATTATGATGGCGGACCCAGAATAATTCTTAGTAGGGGCATCGGCCGGGGTAAATTGGAATATCATGAGAATATTAGTAGTGTTGGTATATATATATATTTTTTTTAGCAACAAAACCATTCGTTTTAATATAAAAAATAAAAAATAAAAAATCGGATCTCAACGAGGCATTGGCCTCCACCCTATTCAATTTGAGTCCGCCCTCTTAGTCTTTTGAGTAGAGATTCGGATCTCTGTGGGGCACTAACACTGGCACCCACCCTATTCAACTTAGGTCCACCCTCTTCGTCTTACGCTCCAGTAGAGATTCAATGTCTTTAGGTAACTTTTAAATATGAGATTTAATGTACTAAAAAAACTCATTGCAAAGACATTGAACCTGGTTTCAAATTTCTTCTCATATTATGATTTTTGTTTATGATGATATCAGTGCAAAAGGTCATTGATTCAAATTAAACATCATGTACAACATTCTCTTCCCATGAGTAATTAGACCTCTTTATGTCTTTGTATGCCATATAGTTTGATTATGAAGAAATCAGTGAGCTGCCATTGAAGGCATGAACTTGGAGTTTTCTTTACTATCTTGAAGAAGAAGATAATACAAAAATTATCAGATAAGGATTACTACTTAGAGAATAAAAGCTAGGATAGATCTTGTGTGTATATACTCTACACACTGTCCAAGATCTAACTAACTGATACACATGTACCACAATGACTAATTTACCCCTTATCCATTATTACTACTAATACCCGTAACATTTTCACCCCCTCTCAAACTAACATGTGGTTCAACTACATTGAGTTTGTCCCTGAATCTGCAAAAAGCTGTAATAGGTAAGGGTTTAGTAAACACATCTGCAATCTGAGCTTCAGATGGTATATAACACACTTTCAACTTCTTCTCAAGAACTAGATTTTTGATGTAGTGAACATCCATTTCAATGTGTTTTGTTCTAGCATGGTACTTTGGATTTTGAGCAAGTGTAGTTGCACCAGTGTTATCACACCACAATATAGGCATAACATGTAACTTGAACTTGATCTCCCCCAGCATTTGCATCATCCATTGAATCTCACAACCTAGATTTGACAGAGCTCTATACTCTGATTCACAACTTGATCTTGCCACCACCGCCTCGCTTTTTTCCTAGGTAGAACTCCATGTAATCAAGGATTTTCCTAGGTAAACACAGTAAATTGTCACTCTAAAACTAAACCGAAACGGAAAACTATAGACTTTCTATCTGCAGAGGGCCATTCAAGTTAACTTCCGTATTTTAGAACCTAGCAACCTAGATAATTAACCAATTAATTTGTCACGGATTAACGGTTAAAAATCCTATCTTTCTATGGTGATCTAGTTTGCGCAAAACTTCCGTATTTTGTAAACTATCAATAAACGAACAATTTGCATCGATAAACCCTGCAAGGATCAATTAATTGAAAAGAGATCAAACTCACATAGTTTTGCACTCAAATTCTTGCTTTTTGAGGAATGAAGTGCGATCCAGTCTCGATATCCTTGGACGGAGTGTGCCTTGCAAAAATCAAATTGTAACGCTCATATCTCAGGCCTCATAAGTCGGAATAATCTCTTTAATGTCCATCTTTATCCTCTTCCAAGTCAAAAACATGTATCCAAACACCACAAAAACGTAACAATATCCAAAACCATATGTTCGATATATAGGCTCCTGCATGAACCGACTCAAGGTGTTAATTTAAAGTATATCGATCGGTGGCTGCATAAGCAATATCAGTCTTGTCAAGGTAAGATATTGCAAAGGCTGCCCTATAGCACTTATGTAGATACTTGGATTAACCAAAGGTTGACCTTGTTTAGGTATAAGATGCTTACCAAAGAACCATTGGTGTGTAATGTGAGGACAAGGTTTTAGGTACTCAAAATTCAACCTTTTCAGGAACTGAGATGCATAATAAGTTTGAGTCAAGGACAGACCTGAGTTATTCCTAGTAACTTGCATTCCCAGGAAGTGTGAAACTGGCCCTAGATCTTTAAGGGAAAACTTAGAATCCAGAACCTTGATGAATTTCTGTATCAGATCTGTGGAATTCCCTGTAAGAAGAATGTCGTCTACATACACAAGAGCAAACAGAACTTTGTCACCAAGTCTAAACATAAACAGAGAAGTGTCACACACAAATTGTGTGAATCCCCAATTCAGCATTTGAGTTCTTAGAGCATCAAACCAGGCTCTAGAAGCTTGTTTCAAACCATACAAAGCCTTATTCAACCTGCATACCAAATGTCACTTTCCAGCATCTATAAATCCTTCAGGTTGTTCCATAAAGACAGGTTCATTCAGGGGTCCATTGAGAAAGGCATTATTTATGTCAATCTGATTTATAGGCCAGTTCATGGACACTGCCAAGGTTAACATGATCCTGATGGTTGAGGACTTTGCCACAGGACTGAAAGTTTCATTATAATCTATCCCATAATTCTGACTGTATCCCTTAGCCACCAGTCTTGCTTTATGTTTCAGGATGGTACTATCAGGCTTGAGTTTAAGTTTGAATATCCACATGTTCCCAACCACACTTTCTCCTGGAGGAAGATTTACCAAGTCCTATGTCTTGTTATGTAACAGGGCCCAAAATTCTTGAAGCATAGCTTCTTTCCACTCTGAACTCTGCATAGCCTCATTCACACTAACTGGTTCAATAGGCAAGGAGTGAGCACTTGCAATAGCAGCAGAATAGACTTTAGGTTTATAGATCCTACTTTTGGATCTAGTCTGCATTGGATGAGGTGTGTGGTGGACAACAGATTGTGCAGTACTAAGAGGTGGAGGACTAGATGAAACACTTTCAGTGTTTGGTGACAAAGATGCATCATCAGGACTTTGTCTTTGTGGTGAATTAAACACAAAATTGTGAGAAGGTGTATGTGAATATGTGTGATCAGGGGTATGATCTGAACCAGGTGTGTGTACTGGAGTATGATCTGAAACAATAACAGGTGTGCTAGGGATTACCTTATCAGTGGCAGAAGTAGCAGCAGCAATGTCTCCTCCAGGCAATCTGCTCAGGATGTCTGTATTACCCCCCTCTTGCTGAGATATTGCCAAGGTAAAAGAGGAAGAAGGAAGGGTAGGATCAACCAGAATTTGTGTGGATGGACCCTGAATAAAGCCATGTTGAAAGGGGAATATAGATTCATTAAACACTACATTTTTTGATATGTAAACCCTACCAATATCATCAAGACACATATCCTTTATGAGACGGACTGAGACCAAGATTCACACATCTTTTAGTGTGAAATTGAAATTTGTGTGACTGATAAGGTCTGAGATTAGGATAAACAGCACAGCCAAAAACTCTAAAGATTTTATAATTAGGTTTGACCTGGAAGAGGCATTCTAAGAAAGATTTATGTTGCAGGACAGGAGTAGGAAGACTGTTTATAAGTTGAACACTAGCCTGAAAGTTGTACCACCAGTATCTTAAGGGCATGCATGCTTGAGCCAGGAGTGTCAATCATGTCTCGACAATGTGTCTGTGTTTTCTCTCTGCCCTACCATGTTGAGCATGATCATGGGGGCAGGGGTGTCTGAAACTAATTCCTTCAGCATCAAGATAGGTCTGAAGGATCCTAGACTCACCTCCACAATCTGACTGCAGACACTTAATCTTAGTTGAAAACTGAGTTTCAACAAGAGCCCTAAATTTCTAAAAGGCATAAGGAGTATCAGACTTAGACTTTATTGGATAAATCCAAGTAAACCTAGAATGATCATCTATAAAATAAACATAATAAGAGTACCCTTCTACAGATTTGACTGGTGCAGGCCCCCACAAATCAGTGTGAACAAGATCAAACTGTGCTTTAGCATGAGAAGTGGACATAGGATGAAACAAACTATGACTCTTTCCAAATTGACAAGATTCACAGAAAGATAAACTACCAGAAGGTTTAACATTATAGCCATTCAAAACATAAGACGAATTTGACTGGAAGGATGTCCTATTCTCCTGTGCCAAGTATCAGGATGCATATCAGACTTATTACAACTCACAAAATGTTTAGAAACATGAAAACAAACAGCCAAGGATTTGGAGTGAAGGGAGTCCTGATCTTCAAGAGGCATTGCTATCTTGTACAGACCATCCTGCAACTGACCCCTGAGAAGCATTGTCCCTGTGGCTTTGTCCTTCACAACACAAGACAAACCATCAAACTCAACAAATATAGGATTATCTGAAACTAATTTAGAAATACTTAGAAGATTTTTTGTAATGAGAGGGACATGAAGGATATTATTCAAGTGTAAGTGTCTGTGTGGAGTGTGTAACACAGTATAGCCAATGCTAGCTATTACAAGACTCTCACCATTTCCCATAATAAGAGTATCTTTACCATTATACCTGCTGTCAACAGTCATATTACCTGCTTCTGAAGTTACATGGTTAGTAGCACCACTATCCATGTACCAAGAGTGATCAGAGACAGTGTTGGGAGTGGCCACAAAAGCTGATATCTGCTTGGGGCTTCCAGTTTGAGCATTGTTGTTACTAGGACCCTGGAAATCCTGCTCAAACCTGTGCCAACAGTCAATAACAGTATGACCATTTTTACCACACAATTGACATGTAGGTCTGCTGCCATTTCCATTTCTTCCACATCTAGAGCCCCCTCTACATCTATAGTTATTTTGACCATTGTTTGACCTAGGCCTGGCATTAGTCCTGCTTCCTGAACCACCTTGATTATATGAAGCAAAATTTGCAGTGGGGTGTGCTTGATTTCCTCCAATAGTTATGTGAGGATTGAATCTAGCTAAGAGCCTTTCATGAGTCAAAGTTGAGACTGAACTTCAGGCCAGGTGAGAGATCCAACCCTAGAGGTAATGTTTACTATCACAGCTTCATAATCTTTGTCCAGACCTCCTAAAACAACCAGAATCAATTCAGATTTGGACATAGGATATCCAGCAGCAGTTAAACTATCACTGTAAGACTTCATTTGTGCAAGGTAGTCACTCATCGATTTTGAACCTTTCTCAGCTCTAGTCAAAGCACTTTTAAATTCAAGCATCCTAGCTTCTGATTGACTATTAAACAAGACTTCCAAAGTAGACCAGATTTCATGAGAGGTAGAGCATCCCATTACCTCAATTAAGGCCTCTTCTGTCATAGAACTGAGTAACCACCCCATCAAGAGTTGATCATCAGTATTCCATTCTTCTAGAGGTGCATTTGGAAGAGCACTGAATCTGCTAGTGTCCGGAGGTCGCGGTCTGGTTCCAAGAAGAAGATCTTCCATCTTACGACCTCTAACAATAGGTAGAATGGTGCATTTCCAGAGAAGATAGTTATCTCTCTTCAGTTTTACAGTGCATGTCTGACTGAGATGACCTTGAAAGGGTGAATTGGGTTGCATGTAAGATCCAGGGGATGGTGACCGGAACGGAGACGACATCACCGGAAAGGACGGTGGAAGGACAGAACCACTTATCTGAGTAAAAGGCAGTCCACCGGAGAGCTCTGGAGGTGGATAGAGAAAACCATGATAAGGAAGCGATCCAAAAAGAGTTTGACGATACACATTTGCAGCTGTAGTTGCTGCATCAGCTCCGATTGATGCCGGAGTATTGATTGTCAGTGTTGTTGCAGCAGCTACAGAGGTCATTGTCGGACTATCAGTCCCAGAACTTGCAGCTACAGTGGTCACAGGCGGAACAGCGGTCCCAGAACTTGTAACACTCATGACGTGGGTCTATTAGCTCCGATACCAAGTTTGATTATGAAGAAATCAGTGAGCTGCCATTGAAGGCATGAACTTGGAGCTTTCTTTACTATCTTGAAGAAGAAGATAATACAAAAGTTATCAGATAAGGATTACTACTTAGAGAATAAAAGCTAGGACAGATCTTGTGTGTATATACTCTACACACTGTCCAAGATCTAACTAAGTGATACATATGTACCACAATGACTAATTTACCCCTTATCCATTATTACTACTAATATCCCTAACATTTTCATGATTCAGACTAACTTTTGGTAGCTATCGATCGTAATTCAATATGTTAGACATTTGAACAAAATTCATCAATAAGTATATTATATATATATATATATATTTTAAAAGAGAAAAAAAGAAGAGAAAACTTAAGCTCGATCTTACAAATGCGCTTGAACTTGTTCTTAAGCTCAACCATATGTTGACGGTTAGTGATCTTGAAGTAAAAGTCCGGGTACGTGCTTTGTTCGATACAGTTTTGTGGATTTGCAGTTCCAATTGCCAACACAGTTGCCATTCCTTGTGCTCTTTCCGGTCTGCTCAACTCCTTCTCTGCCACCATTTTCGCCCGCCGGAAATTAAAATATGGGAAATTCTGGCTGTGATAATTTAGTAGGAACTAGGAAGGTGATTTTGTAGTACGTAGAGCTTCTCCGTTGAGTACGTAAAATAAATACCTCGCCTTCAAAAAAATTGTATTTCATTTTAGTTTTTACAAGGGTAGAATGGGGATTCCAAAAGAGAAAAGGAAAAGGGAAATTATATGCTTATCAACAAGCTAATACACTCGCTACGTTTAGGATAATGATTAAGACACAAAATTTTGTACATAAAAATACACAGAAAATGTAATCTCATGGCTGTTAGTCTTTTTATTTTCTTTTATTTTAGATCACAAATCATATTATACGGTGTAAGATGGATTTTCTATGTATTTTTCTATCCAAAATTCTTTACCTAAATCATTATTCCTACGTTTATAAGCTGACAGCACATCACCCATCTATCATCCTTATCACCCACTATCACCGTTCTTTAAGATGTTAGTGTTGAGTAGTCGCAGTTTTTTTTTTGTCGAACTTTTTGTCTAAAGAAATGTCTGCTACAATTGAAAGAAAAAGATAGCATGAAGCACAGTATTGTTGAAAATTAATAATAGGCTTGCAATAGTAAGCAATCTATCATGGTTTTTTCTACTTCGTAATGAATGCTGCCCAATAGAGGCATTTTGCTACATGGAAAATACATGAAAACTAAATATTCAGCAGTAATGAACTCTGTCAGTGTATAAAAATAGAATGAAAAGTGTGTGTCTAATTGTTGTCCAATTGTAAGAATATATATGTGTTATAAAACTGGTGGAGATAACTTGAGATCTGAGAAATAAAAAGCAGATCTGATCAAACGTAAATGTGGAAATATTACTCGAAATATTACTCAAATTTCGATCTGCGAGGCTTCAACAGTGCTCAGTGATTCTTGAGCCTTAGGATTCGTGCATAATTTTTGTACACCTTATTTAATTGTAAAATTAATTGTAAAAGACATATTAATTGTGAGTCATATAAACAATTAATATGTCAAACTCTAGTTTACTTTATGTCATAGACATAACTTTTACTTTTTACTTTTGCATGCTTGCAGCCCACATCTACATACTCAAGTGGCCGCCAAGCATTAGCTAGCTAATCTCTCTATCTCAATTGTATCTATTTATACATCTTTTACTCAATGAATAAACTAAGTTGAAGTTTACTCAAGTATTATTACTTTCTCAAACTCTCTTCATGGTATCGAGCCTCACTTGAGTTCTAATATTCATTTGCAAAACTCAAGATCTTTTTATCAAGAATGTCTTCATCTGAAGCATCCTACTCATTAAGTAAATCTCAACAGATAGAGGTTCTGACTCCACTCCATATACAAATCACAGACTTGATTACAACAATAATCTTGGGTTGTCAAGATCTATGAAAAGTATAACTCGAGGACAAAGCAAGATGGAAGACTTGTCCGAGTCCAAACACTCTCGGCAGATTGGAATCACTTGGTGATATTATGGATTCTCGATTAGCTCTCTTCAAAGAGTTTCTCAAATGGCGGAAGGCGATAACTCTCTCACGAGCATTGCCACTCATACCAAGACAGGTATATCTTATTCCCAACTCAAGAATGGCACTGGATAGTTGATTCCGGGCCTCATCTCATATGATGAGAAAATAAAACACATTATATAACCTCAAACCCTGTCGTGAGACTCATAAAATTAAAATCTATTTGATGGGTCTATTTCATATGCTCAAGGTTTTGGAATTGTTCAACTTATTGATAAGGTTTATCTTAAAGATGTCTGTTTGTGCCAAAGCTAGATCAGTAATCTTATATCTCACATAAACTCACTAAGGACCTTAATTGGGCGATCACTTTTAAAGACAATCGGTGTATTTTCCAAGATACTTATTCACAAGAAGTAATGGAAAGAGCCAAAACTTGCTCAGATCATTTATTGTTCACCTCACTTGAAAATGAAACTCAAGAAGTGAATCGCCTCGAATGCTCTCAAGCTCAAATTGTAGACAATATTATGTTATGGCATTATAGATTAGGACATCCTAGTTTTGGTTATTTAAAGACTTTAACTCTGAATTATTTAAAGGATGCAATCTTAATGATCTTCAATGTGATATATGTCGGTTTGCCAAACTCACCAAATCAGTATATGCTAAATTACCTCACTTACCCTCCTCACCTTTCACCCTAATTCACAAAGTGATGTATGGGGGCCCTCAAGAGTGAAAAGTATAACAGAGGAAAAGGTGGTTTGTCACCTTCATTGATGATCATACCGAAACACTTGGTTATTTCTAATGAAAGACAAATCAAGTTGGACTATCTTCCAAGATTTTTATCATATGGTCTCCACCCAATTTGATACTAAGATCAAGATCTTAAAGACGATAATGCTCGAATACTATGAGTCTAACCTCATTAACTTCTTGACAAACAGAGGAATTGTTCATATCGGTAGTTGTGTGGAAACACCTCAACAGAATGGGGTTTCTTTGAAAGAAAGAACAGGCATCTGTTGGAAATGGCCGGATCAATCATGTTCACTACACATGTTCCTAAATACATGTGGGGTGAAGCTATATCTTATCGCAACTTATTTACTCAATAGACTTCCCAGTAGTGTTAGGTTTCAAAACTCCACTCCAAACCCTACCGACCACACACTCCTCGCCATCATCTTGTTTCCCGGTTGCCTCCAAAGATCTTTGGTTGTCTTGTGTTTGTGTATATCCATGCTCAACACGTATAAACTTGATCCTAAAGCTCATAAGTGCATTTTCCTTGGATATGCACAGACAGAAAGGTTACAAGTGTTACTCTCCTCTTGAAAAGAAATTTTACAATTCTATGGATGTGAAATTCTTTGAAAGGACTCAATATTACAAAGAAACCTCTCGATCCAGTCCAGCGATGGAAACCTGATTGAGATTGAACTAAGTCCGTTCCTCAAAGAAACCATTTACCCTCAAAGAGAGTCCTAACCTCGGAAACCTGCGACATTGAGTCTGGCGACTCTCAAAGAACCTCTTGACCCAAAACCTCTTGATCCTCGGCAGATGAACTTGATGCCTACGACTCTCTACAACCTACTACTCTCAAAGCAACCTCCTGGACAAGAGTCTCATCGACTCGAGCCTCTTTGATCCCGAGCCCACGACACTCGGCAATCTGCAGATCCTCGGCAATCTACCGACATTGATGGCAGACCTATTGCTCTGGCGAAAGGAAAAGATCATGCACTCGATCATTCTATTCATACTTATTTATCTTATGATCGGTTGTCTCTGTCTTTGCCATGTTTACACAGACTGGACTCTCACTCTATCCCTAGAAATATTCGGAGGCCCTTCAAAATGATAAGTGGAAGAATTTCATTGTTAAAAGCGAGATATTTGCTCTCCGGATAATCATACTTGGGACCTCACAACTCTTCCCAAAGGCAGAGAAGGCAGATTAGGCTGCAGATGGTTATTCACTATCAAATACAATCTTGATGGTACAATTGACAAGTACAAAGCCGATTGGTAGCAAGGGGATTCACTCAAACTTATGGTATTGACTATAAGGAAACTTTTGCACCATGGCAAAAATCAACACCGCTGGTTACGATCTCTCTAGGTGTCCAACCGGGTGGCCTCTACACCAATTGGATATCAAAATGCTTTTCTCAATGGTGATTGATAACGGAAAAATTCACCGTTATTTTTATAACTTTTCAACCCGTTTCTGATATCATTTCGAGTATTTTTATATCAGTTTGAGTCATTAATTCCTATGTTTCATCTAAATATGTTAGTAGTAGTTATTATATAAAATATCGTATTTTTAGCGTGTTTTTATAAGTTTTGTACCGGTTTAGTAACGGTGTGTAAATGTTAGTTCGTTTGGTATTTTGGTGGTTTATTGCGAATTATAGGTTAACCAAAATCCCGAGTAACGACACGTTTTGAGGCCTAAAAGAGGTGTTTATGGGGATATAAGAGTGCCACAAGCTTAAAAGGTCAAGTGGATCGGTGGTTCGTGAGTGTCACTAACGATTTATATCTTCGACGAACCAATGGCCCATTAAAACGGCATTTTCTGAAGAGGTGGCCTTAATGAAAGTTGTAGATCTTTGATAGAGCTTTCCAACGTATTTTGAATCATGTTAATTGGAGGTCTACAACTCAGAGAGTTATGACCAAGTGGCTAATCGATTCGTAATAGTAAAAATCAAAAACGACACGACATACGAATGGCTCATCAAAACGGCGTTTTCTGAAAAAGAATCCTTCATGAAAGTTGTATATCTTCAAGAAAGCTTTCCAATGGATTTTGAATCAAGTCAATCGGACTTCTACAACTCAAATGGTGGTCAAGTGGCTAATTGATTTGTATTAAGGAAAATGTCGCATAAACGACACGTAATGGGAATGGCCCATCAAAACGACGTTTTCTGAAGAAGTGTCCTTCATGAAAGTTGTAGATTTTCCCGAGAGTTTTCCGATGCCTCTTGAATCATGATTTTTGGAGATCCGTAACTCGAGATATGAATTTTATAAGTTATATATAATTATAATTATAATTATATATACGATCACATCTTTGAGTGATCAAATTGGTGGACATAATCATTGCACGGACTGGTCCGGCCCTTACCCGGACTGGTCCGGCCCTTGACATTTTCTATATAAGGAAGCATTCAGAGCCGAGATGAGATGCACCATTTTATATATACATTGCGTATATATATCTATCCCCTCATTTCTTTCTTTTAGTTTTAGTAATAAGGCATTATGCCGGAAATAATTTTGATAGTAGTGCATCGTTGTAATGCTCGGGAAATTATCGGTAGCTTCGGATGATCTTTGTAGTCGTTGTAATATCCGGAAGACTACGATCTCTGGAATCAACAAATTGTAATCGGGTAATTTTATATATATATAGATCTATTTCCGTTTTCTTCCTCTTCTTTTTATCTTATTCGGGCGTATATATATATATATATATATATATATATATATATATATATATATATATATGTTAAAATACCGTTGTAATAGTATAATTATCAACATTCGTTGTTTTGATTTTTATTTACTTTTACGCATTTTACTTACGCATTTTATTTACGCACTTATATATATATATATATATATATATACTTTTACGCATTTACTTACGTTATTTACTTTTACGCACTTATATATATATATATAGTATATTTACTTTTATGCACTTATATATATTATTAGCTATATAACTATATATCTATATATATAAATATATATATATGTACTTATAAAAAAATGAATTCGCTTTTACTTTTAAATCGTTAATATAATTTCCGTTAATCATTCCGTTATTATCGCCAAAATGAATAGCTAAACGTCGTATAGTCGAATTATGTAAAACGAGTAAAAGCATACTAAAGGGATTAAGCGGGAGTTGTGTAGCACGTAATATAATGTTTTAATGATTAGTCCACGTCCTAAAACTTATTTTAAGCGTCTTTGAATTAGGCGATCATCTAGTCCACCACACACACACGTCGAACTTATAAATGCATTTTGCGGTGAGATGTGGGAAAAGGGTTTTGGGATCGTTATGTAGATTCGGCCTAGTTGTTAGGACCGTTTCCAATACAGAGGGTTTGTCATCGTTGTTCGAGCGACTCTAAGAGCGTAATCATGTTAGGTTAATCGGTTTTCTAAAGGGAAAATTAATTAACTTCACATAGGGTGTTAGTGAGAGTTGTTGAGATCTTAACACCGCATTAGGAGTTGGCACCCGTGGATGTCGTTAAAATTACTTGTGGAAAGGTAGGTTGGTTAAAACACGCTCCTGTCAAGTTTTCCCTTAGGGGTAAAAGTAACTCGTTGGATCATAATTCGGCTATACCTTTTAATAACTAGAACTACAACCGTTAGCTAATTTTTACTTTACACTAGTGTAATATCTCTCCACCGCAATCTTGACCTAAACTAAGTTCTACGTCAACTTTGGTACTTAAACGTTGTTCCTGTGGATTCGACCTTGCTATCACTATACTACTGTTGATTCGATACTCGCCGGGTTAAAGTTAGCGATTAGTTATTTTGCTATCAAGAATTTTTTGGCGCCGTTGCGGGGAACTAACGTTTGATATCTTGTAAGTTGACCGAAAGCCTGGCTTAGTCGTTTTATTTTTTTTTTTCGTGTTGTTTCTTGTTCGTCGTGTGAATGACTCGAAGCTCTAAAGAACCTCTCATCGAACCCATCCAAGAAATCGAAAGCTTACGCACGTCATAGAAGCTTGATCGGCGCCGAGGAGAAATCCTAGTCGCTAGTCCAAACCCTTTGTTTGAAGAAAGAGAGACATTAGAAAGATCACTTTCTAATTCCTCTGCAGAAATGGATGATATAATAACTAGAAAAAGCGGTAAGGATCCCGGTGATGAGCAGGACTTCTGCAGGGCAAACCTCAACCACTCTTCGTGGTAATGCAACGATACGCTTTGCAAACTCCACCGAGGACCCTCGTCATGAACCAACGAGAGAAGACAACACGAGGCTCGTCGGTTGGGATCTGCATAGTTTAATCGGAGGCCGGGGATTGGACAATCTGAGTAGGACAAGATGCTCGGGATACACGGGACTTGGACCGAATTAGACCAAGAAGCGGTAAATCGAGTACTTGGATGCTAGAGATGCAAGGAAATCAACAGGGGTTCCAAAACCCGTATAACCCGTATAATCCACCTCCTCGGCGACCGATGGCTCGGCAAGCACATGGGTGAGGGTTTGTCGAGATTACGTCACTACCCCACGAGAAGTTATAGGACACAACCCAATTAGGGTACCCCATTAATGCAAATAACATGGATATTAAGCAAAATATTTTGAACATGTTAGGGGAACATGCCTTGTTCCATGGGAAGTCGATCGAGAACCCGAGCGACTTTACGGATCACTTTCTCGGATCTGTGGGACAATGAAATATAACGGGTGAGTGATGAGGCGGTAAAATTGATAGTTTTTCCGTTTGCATTAAGAGGAGTCTGCTAAGGATTGAGTACGACTCTTTGCCAAATGACTCGTTACATACGTAATGTGGCGTAACGAGTATTCTGAAAAGTACTTCCTCCGGCAAAGATTTTAGATCTGAAAGAAGAAATCTCTTCGTTTGATGGTCTCGAGGAGAGACACTAAAAGAGACTTATGAAAGATTTAGGGGTTGCTAAAAGATGCCCCCACACGGTTTTTCTATGGTGGAGCAAGTTATTATATTATTCGGGGCCTTAGAGCCAATGGACCGAGAATAAGGTGAATGCCTCCGAGTGGCGGAGATATCATGAATCGCCGCGGAGCAAGCTATGAGACAGAGATAGAAAATGCGGCGGATGGAGAAGGACAATGGGGATCGAAAGCGAGTAGAAAGAAGAAAGCCCCAATGGAAAGTGTAAAGTCATTTGAAGAGGAACTCGATCGAGAATCGCCATGCATGACAAGATGCAAGAAATGGTACTAAAGATGGACCGAATGGAGTCGAAAGAAAGAAGACACATCGATGCCAACTCTGTGGAGGTGGACATTACGCCATAGAATGTGCATCATTGAAAAAATCCACTTATCCACAACGATTGACACCTACTCCATTACAACAACGATCGCAATCGGAATGACCAACAAATAATGAATGTCTATGCGATGGGACGATGGATATGAATCGGCAAGAGTTTGGCGAAAGAACAGTGGAATCAAAACTTTAATAATCATCAAGGGCCACAATTGGATTATGGTATGAATGATGGTTCACAACAATATGATGTGAATTATGTTGGACAAGGTTGGAATCGAAGCGAAATCGAATTGGAATAGAAACAATAATCGAATCAAGACTTTAGGCAAAACCAAAGCTCATACAACCGACCTTGGAATCGAATCCCCGAACGAGTTCATACGAGAATCAAAACCGAGGCTATTATCGAAATAATCGAATCCACGGTCCTCGATCCACAGGATACGACAAAATCGAGTTCATATTGGAATCAAAATCAAGGTGGAATCGAGAATCGGGATTCGACAAAACAATCGAGAATCGACAAGTGAGCGACCATCTTTGAGAAGTAATAATTCGCACCTATCAACATCCAAGCGCTCATCCGCACGAGAATAATCAAAGCAATCAACAACCAAACAATTACGTGTTCAAAAGATGGCCACCGAGATACTCCCGGAGAAATTAGACAGGAATGTTTACGAGTTAAATAAGAATGCTATAGAGCAAAAAGTGGTCACACATTCGCCATTCGAAACTTGGAGACCCAAGTAGGTCAAATAACCGACACTCTACGAAGACAAATCTAAGTGGTGGACTCCCGAGTAACACTGAAAGGAACCCAAAGGATGTGAATCTTTGTGTTCACACGAAGTGGTAAAGAGGTCGGGCTTGAGTGACAAAAGAAAGAATTGTGGGTGAAGAGGCGGCGAGAAGGCGAGAAAGAGAAAGCGGTTGGATGTGAAGGAGCTATGTATGGTGAAGTCGAGATCGAAGATTTAGAGACTGCAATATCAAGCAGAGAATGGAAGCAATGAGGAAAGAATTGGAAGCCGGGAAAAGGCTTTGGTGAGGCAAATAAGAAAGCATTGGAAGGCGACACCGAAGAAAGACTATGTGGTCTTGGACATCAAAGAAGAAGAAGCCTCACCGCCTAAAGAAAGAGGTAAGAAAAACAAATTCCTCCTCCTCCCCTCGATTTTGATGTTAATACTTTACCCTATCCTCCTAAGGGAACCAGAAAAGGACATCCCGACCCAGGGTCGCAAAATTCTGAATCTTTTAAGGAAGGTAGAGGTGAATATTCCCCATTAGAGGCAATTTCGAGCATTCCCCATACTTTAAGTTTCTAAAAGGAATGTTGTCGAGTAAGGAGAAGATGCAACAGATGGTGCATTTGAGTGGGGGAATGTTCTGCAATCTTTGAGAATAAGATACCCCCAAGTTACTGAGGATAGAGGTAGCTTTACCATCCCAATTACCATTGGCAAAACTGTGTTCAAAAATGTGCTATGCGATCTAGGGGCTTCTGTGAGCCTGATGCCTAGAGGAGTTTATGAGAAATTGGGATTGGGAGCATTAGAGCCAACAGAATGACCTTATAGATGGCGGATAGAGTCTGTTAGGAAACCTCTGGGGTAGTGAAGATGTGTTGGTGCGAGTAGACAAGTTTGTTTTCCCGTTGACTTTGTAGTTTTAGATATGGATATGGATTCTAAAACCCCACTTTTGTTAGGTCGGCCTTTCTTGAACACAGGAGAGACCTTGATAGACGTTAAGAGGAGAGATTATACTACGAGTCGGGAAAGAGAGTGTAGCCATAAATGTGTATAAGGCGATGAAGCATCCTAATGATGAAAAGAGTGATTGTTTTTCTGTTGATGCTATATATCCTTGTATTGTGGAGCACACTAACCTGCAGGGATACCAAGAACCAATGGAAGAATGCTTGATGAAGTCAAGCACCGCAGAGGATGATGATTGATGAGAGAAAAATACACCCACTAAAATATTGGTCCCCGGCAACGGCGCCAATTTTTGATGAGCGAAAAATTCACCCACTAAAAATACATTTATAAAGACTCGCAAAACCGTGGGTAAACTAACTCTCTAACCGGCGAGTACCGGTCGATTGCTAGGATAGCTACAGAGTGCGAGGTCGTCCCAAGAGAAATGTGGTTGTGAGTACCAAAGCGAACGTGGTTCTTAGTCTAAAGCGATCAAAGTTTTAGGTGGAGTTTTTATACTAATGCGAAAAATAAATTTTAACTAACGAGATTAACTAGGTGATTAAAAAGCATAGCCGAGCCATGATCCAACAGTTATCTCCCCACAGAAAAAGCGGATAAGGAGTGTATTTTATCTCGATTCGATTCATATGACATTCACGGTGTCAACTCTTTATTCTTGCGTTAAGATCTGAACAGCTCTCACTTAACCCCCACATTAGGCTTATTAACCCTCCCTTTAGAGAGATAACTTACCTAACATGGTTGACCAAAATAAAATACCGCTGAAAAACCTCACAAAAGCATAGTCCTAACATGTCACTTAGGTTGTCAATCTAACGATTAAGGCTATGTTTTAATGACTTTAATACCTGTTTCTACATCTCATAGCAATGAACAAGGTTGTCAATCTCATTCAAAACTATGAAAATGATCAAAACAAGTTTTAGAACATGATTTTATCTTAAGAACGTTTAATTAAGCACACACAACTCCCATCTCGTTTTCCGAGGGTTGATTTTACCCGTTTTCACATAATTCGGCTATGTTGAATTTAACTACTCATATTAACGAAAATAACAACGAAAATAACAAAACGAAAGAAAACAAAACGAAAAAGATAACTACAGCTATATAGATATACGTATAGATGTATATATAGATATATATAGATATAGATATATATATAGTATACGTATATATATATATATATTTATACTAATTGCATAAAATAAAAGAAAGCAATAAAAAGCGAAAACGAAATTATATTAAAACTATAACTAGTCGGGTTATTACACCGACATTATAACGACATATATATTACATATAGGCCCCCCCAAGACAAATAAAAAAAATTAGACGGAAGAAAGATGAGAAGAAGAGGAGAAGAGGGGCAAAGGGTCTCTGCATCTGAGGCTCCATATATATAGAAATTGTTCAAGGCCGGACCAGTCCGGGTAAGGGCCGGACCGGTCCGGTACAATGATTATGTCCACCAATTTGATCACTCAAGCGTATGCGGCTGATTTATAATATATATATATAATTATATATTAAACTTCTAAAATTCATATCTCGAGTTGTAGACTTCAAAAATCATGATTTAAACGTCATTAGAAAGCTCTCGGAAAACTCTACAACTTTCATGAAGGTCACTTCTTCAGAAAACGCCTTTTTGATGGGCCATTCTCATTACGTGTCGTTTTCGGGATTTTCACTAATACAAATCGATTAGCCACTTGACCACCATTTGAGTTGTAGAAGTCCGATTGACTTGATTCAAAATCCATTGGAAAGAGTTCTTGAAGATATACAACTTTTATGAAGGAAACTTCTTCAGAAAATGTCGTTTTGATGAGCCATTCGTATTACGAAGATATTTCGGGATTTTTACTAATCCGAATTGATTAGTCAATTGACCATAACTTGAGTTGTAGAACTCCAATTGACGTGATTCAAAGTGCGTTGGAAAGCTTATGTGAAGATCTACAACTTTCATCAAGAAGTCATCCCCTGAAAATGCCTCTAAGCTGGGTCAAATCTCCGTCGAAAATATGTAACGATTCAAGTACTTAGGAAAAACGACCCTTTTGAACTCGTAAGCTTGTGGCACCTTCTTCTAACCCTCTAAACACCTCTTTTAGGGCTCAAAACATGTCGTTACGTAGGATCTTGGTCTACTTATGATTACGCAATAAACCACCAAAATACCAAACGTAAATCCGACCGACACTCCGGTTACTAAACCGGTACAAAAACTAATAAAAACTTCTAAAAACACGATATTTTACATAATAGTTACTACTTATATATTTTTATGAAATTTAGGAATTAATGACTTTAATTGATATAAAAGTGCTCGAAATGATATCAAAAGTGGGTTGAAAAGTTATAAAAATAACGGTGAATTTTTCCGTTATCAATGATCCACAAATGAGAGTTCAGGTATATCATTTGGAGGCAACTCCTTTTGTTGACGCAAGCTGGAATAAGAAGCTAGAGCTCGGTTTGGTGGCAAGTTGCCAAAGCCGTCAATCGAGGAACCACCTACTTGATCCGGAGTTGAAGCCACTTCCTAAGCATTTAAAGTATGTGTTTTAGAACACGATGAATTACTTCCTCTTATTGTTTCATCTGCACTAACCATTTTGCGAGAAGCTAAGTTGATCCACGTTCAAAAAAACAAAAAGGCCTTGGATGGAAGATGGTTGACATAAAAGGGATCGATCTTTGATATCTGCAAGCACAAGATCATTCTGTAAGAAGATGCCAAACCGGTCGAGCGGTTTCGAGACGACTAAACCCACATATGCAAGAGGTGGTAAGAAAAGATGTGGTAAAGATGCTTGAGTTAGGGATAATCTACGCAATCTCCGACGGTGAATGGGTGAGCCCCACGCAAGTCGTGCCTAAGAAAGGAGGCATTACAGCTTGAGCTTAATGAAAAGGTGTGCCTATTCCTACTCGTTTAGTTCTTGGTCACGGGGTTTGTATTGATTTTCGCATGCTAAATGATAAGACTAGGAAAGATCATTTTCCCCTACCCTTTATTGATCAAATGCTGTGAGCGTCTAAGTGGTCATGCATTTTATCGCTTTTGGATGGTTTTAGTGGCTATTATCAAATTCACATCGATATACATGACCAGGATAAAACTACTTTTACGTGTCCGTATGGCACCTTTGCATTTAGAAGAATGCCGTTTGGGTTGTGTAATGCACCTGCGACATTCCAGCGATGCATGATGGCTATCTTTGCCGATATGATAGATAATTTCATGGAAGTTTTTATGGATGACTTTAGCATTTTTGGTGATACTTTTGATGAGTGTTTGTCGAACATTGATAAGGTGCTTGCACGTTGTGAAGAGACAAACTTGGTTTTAAATTGGGAAAAGTGTCATTTCATGGTAACTGAGGGAATTGTTTTAGGACATAAGGTATCGGGGAAAGGAATAGAGGTCGATAGAGCAAAAATAGAGGTAATTTCTAAGCTTCCTATGCCTACTTAATCAAGACTCTACGTTCATTCTTGGGACATGCAGGTTTTTATCGTAGATTCATTCCAGGTTTTTCCCACATTGCTAGACCTCTTACTCTTCAATTGATGAAGGGAGCCCCCTGTGTTTTTGATGCGGCATGCCTAGATGCTTTTCGAACCCTTAAGAAACTTCTTACTTCGGCTCTATCTTAGTAGCACCGATTGGTCTAAGGGGTTCAAGTGATGTGTGATCACAGTGATTATCTTTGTAGGAGTCGTCCTAGGTCGGAAGATTGACAAGTTGTTTCGCCTATCTACTATGCGAGTCATACCATGAACTCGGCTCAACAAAAGTATGCCACAACCCGAAAAGGAACTTTTAGTTGTTGTTTTTGCTTTCGATAAGTTCGGTCATACTTGGTTGGATCGAAAGTCATAGTTCACACCGACCATCTTTGCGTTGAGATATCTATTTGCCAAGAAGGATGCAAAACCACGCTTGTTAAGATGGATTTTACTACTTCAAGAGTTCGATGTAGAAATTAAGAATCGAAAGGGTGTGAGAACATAGTAGATGACCACCTCATGGGATGGAGCAGGAGACAAGAAACACTCTATTAGGGTTGAAATTGATGATCATTTTCGGGATGAAGCGGTTGTTCGTAGTGGATACGATGCTCCCGGTTAAGAGAGAAACTTCTGCAGAGAGGAAAGAATGGGAACCCTTGGTATGCACCTTTTGTTAATTATTACGAGTGTGGATTTGTAGATCCTGAGTTTGATGAAAACCAGAAAAAGAAGTTTTTTAGTGAGGTAAACCGATATGTGTGGGAAGATCCCTTACTTTTTAGGCTATGTGCTGATGGAATCCTGAGAAGATGTGTTGATGACAGTGAGATAGTGAGTATTCTCTCGTTCTGCCATGATAAAGAGGCCGGTGGCCACTTCTCGGCGAGAGAAACGACATTAAAGGTGTTACAAAGTGGGTTCTATTGGCCTACTATTTTCAAGGATGCATATGCTTATGTTAAGATGTGTGACGCCTGTCAACGCTCAGGAAGGATTTCCAGGAGAAATGAGATGCCCCAGAAACCGATATTAGTGTGTGAAGTATTTGATATATGGGGATTAGACTTCATGGGACCATATCCGTCTTCTTTTGGGAATCAGTACATTCTTGTCGCTTGTGATTACGTTTCAAAGTGGGTTGAGGCAATTGCTTCACCTACTAACGACAAACATGTAGTCATAAAATTTCTTAAGAAACATATTATATCCCGGTATGGAATACCTCGAGCAATAATCGGTGATAATGGAAGTCACTTTGCTAATAGAGATTTCAATAAGCTTTTAATGAAATGCGGGGTCACTCATAAGTTAGGAACCCTACTACCATCCCAGGACTAGTGGCCAAGTAGAGGTGTCCAATCGAGGAATTAAAAGAATTTTGGAGAAGACAGTAAATTCTAACCTTAAGGATTGGTCAAAGAAGTTAGATGATGCTCTTTGGGCACACCGAACTGCGTTTAAGACACCAATAGGTATGTCACCCTACATGCTCGTTTTTGGCAAGGCTTGCCATCTCCCCGTAGAGTTAGAACATAAGGCCTATTGGGCGATTAAGAATTTAAATATGGATGACACATTAATTGGTGAAAGAAGGATGGCTCAGTTAAACGAGTTAGATGAGTTTCGCCTTCAAGCTTACGATTGTTCGGCGAAATATAAGGAAAAGACCAAATTGCTTCATGATAAGTTTATCAAACCTCGTATTTTCAGCGTAGGTGATGAGGTCCTTTTCTATAATACTCGCCTCCATTTATTTCAAGGCAAACTTAAGTCAAGGTGGTCGGGGACCATATACGGTATTGAGTTTTTTGACTTAGGAGCCATCGAGGTAACGCATCCGAAGCATGGAACGTTCATCACGAACGGCCTTCGTCTAAAAAAGTATAAGAAGTTACCATTCGATGAGGCTCTTGAGATTGTGCATTTGACTGATCCCGAGCCTTGTTAAATCGTTTCTGAATCTTAGTCGAGCCAACGACGTTAAACAAAAGCGCTACCGGGAGGCAGCCCGATAATAATAATACTAAAGATAATTTGGATGAGACTAGTTTTAATGAGATGTAGAATCTGTATGAAAGATGAACACAAAGCACAACCAAGTCTCAGGATGAATGTTTGAATTTCATTAAGAGGGAATGATTAGGTGGTTATCCGAAAATCCCGATGGAGAAAAAAGATAAAAATTCAAATGTATCATTTCTTGGACTTAGGTTATTGAACCTCGAGGATCTGGGTATAAAAGACTACTATACTCTTTCACACATTTCATTTTTATGATCTAGTCTGTTTCAAATTTCTGGTCGTCGTAGTATAGTGGTGAGTATTCCCGCCTTAATAAAACTGTGTGTAATAAAAAATGAAACTAGGAATAGCTGACATGACTACGATATATGATTATGTGATACTCTCTATGATACGTATATGCTTAGATGTTACAGTGCTTTACCCGTGTGGGTTATTTTTTCCATCTAAAGCTATTATATTGCCTATCGAATTTTCTCGACGTGACAGGCCATTATCTTATTATTCCCATATCCCTATTGCATACTTTGGCACGAGGACCATGTCCCGTGTTGGCTTTGTTTTGTTTGTTTTGTTACGAGGATTTGGGACGTGCTTTCTCATGGGTTATTCACGGGATTTGATAGCATCTTTCTCGCCAAGTTTATAAGCTAAGTTCTCTTCTATCTCTCTCAATATGTTTAAGGATAATGCAAAATCGTAAGTGGGGGGTAGAGTCGAGGATGGTCTAGAAATGGCGATAAGTGTTTAAACCCTTAGTTGTTGATCTTTTTCGAGCATTATTTAGTTGATTAAAATAATTTTTATAAGGTATATATTTCATGGATTTAAAGATGTAATGATCAAATTGGATATGTATAACCAACGTGAACCGTAAAGTGCATTGTAATTCCAAATATACTTGTGTAACATGAATTCCTTGTTCACGTAAGCCTTTGATATTGAAGCGAAAATTTTAAATCGTATCCATTCAAGATCCTAGTGGTTATTCTAGAGATAATAGCGGTAACTTTAGTACCTAACTTTTAAACGTGTCTTCGTGAATATCTCGAAGGTTTGAATGTGATAGAAAGAATGTCAAAATAAGATAAACTATATATATGTCGGTTGTAGCTACCAATGATTTGAGTGCGGTAGGCGTTATCACGAAATCGTCCCATACCACTATGAGGTTTAAAAGCTCCCGATCGCTGATGATAATAGTCCAAATTAGGGTGTTATCACGAAACATCCTATTCTTTGGGAATGAGGCATATGCTACACATAAAAAAATAAAAATAAAAAAATAAAAAAAAGAGTTAGATAGGTATTAATGTATTCAATCTCACCTCATGACGCTTGAAAGATAGTCGATTTTGGCAATGAGTTCGGATATGTTAGTATTCTATGAAAAGAAAAAAAAAAAAAAGAAAAGAAAAGAAAAGTTGGTTGAAAACTTAGTTATCTTCTCACTATCCCCAAGTATAAACTAAATGATATACTTTAGGGATTATCCTAATAAGTACACGGAGGACTTTGTGTGGGCTCACATCGCCATACCTAGAAAAGTTGTTAGGATTGTCTCAATGGATACTAGTGAGTTTGCTTGATTTATTCAAGAGAGGATAGTGGAAATTGAAAAGGCATGTTACACACGCACTCTGTTATACAGATTATATTGAGGTTAACGCCGTTTATAATTCTAAAGGTTATATCATTTGGTTGTTCCTTACATCTTATCTTTTTATGAATTTTTCCTTCATTCATTTTTATTTTATCGCTTGTTTCTTTCGAGGGCGACCAAAAGCTAAGTGGGGGTTGTGATAACGGAAAAATTCACCGTTATTTTTATAACTTTTCAACCCGCTTCGATATCATTTAGTATTTTTATATCGATTCGAGTCATTAATTCCTATGTTTCATCTAAATATGTTAGTAGTAGTTATTATATAAAATATCGTATTTTTAGCGTGTTTTATAAGTTTTTGTCTGGTTTAGTAACCGGTGTGTAAATGTTAGTTTACGTTTGGTATTTTGGTGGTTTATTGCGAGAATTATAGGTTAACCAAAATCCCGAGTAACGACACGCTTTGAGGCCTAAAAGAGGTGTTTATGGGGATATAAGAGTGTGCCACAGCAAAAGGTCGAGTGGATCGGTGGTTCGTAGTGTCACTAACGATTTATATCTTCGACGAACCAATGGCCCATTAAAACGGCATTTTCTGAAGAGGTGGCCTTAATGAAAGTTGTAGATCTTTGATAGAGCTTTCCAACGCATTTTGAATCATGTTAATTGGAGGTCTACAACTCAAGTTATGACCAAGTGGCTAATCGATTCGTAATAGTAAAAATCCCAAAACGACACGACATACTGAATGGCTCATCAAAACGGCGTTTTCTGAAAAAGAATCCTTCATGAAAGTTGTATATCTTCAAGAAAGCTTTCCAATGGATTTTGAATCAAGTCAATCGGACTTCTACAACTCAAATGGTGGTCAAGTGGCTAATTGATTTGTATTAAGGAAAATGTCGCAAACGACACGTAATGGGAATGGCCCATCAAAACGACGTTTTCTGAAGAAGTGTCCTTCATGAAAGTTGTAGATTTTCCCGAGAGTTTTCCGATGCCTCTTGAATCATGATTTTTGGAGATCCGTAACTCGGAGATATGAATTTTATAAGTTATATATAATTATAATTATAATTATATATACGATCACACATCTTGAGTGATCAAATTGGTGGACATAATCATTGCACCGGACTGGTCCGCCCTTACCCGACTGGTCCGGCCCCTTGACATTTTCTATATAAGGAAGAATTCGAGCCGAGATGAGAGATGCACCATTTTATATATACATTGCGTATATATATCTATCCCCTCATTTCTTTCTTTTAGTTTTTTAGTAACGGCATTATGCCGAAATAATTTAGCGATAGTAGTATCGTTGTAATGCTTTAAATTATCGGTAGCTTCGGTGATCTTTGTAGTCGTTGTAATATCCGGAAGACTACGATCTCTAATCAACAAATAATCGGGTAATTTTATATATATATAGATCTATTTCCGTTTTCTTCCCTCTTCTTTTTATCTTATTCGACCGTATATATATATATATATATATATATATATATATATATATATATATATATATATATATATATGTTAAAATACCGTTGTAATAGTATAATTATCAACAGTTCGTTGTTTTGATTTTTATTTACTTTTACGCATTTTACTTACGCATTTTATTTACGCACTTATATATATATATATATATATACTTTTACGCATTTACTTACGTATTTACTTTTACGCACTTATATATATATATATATAGTATATTTACTTTTATGCACTTATATATATTATTAGCTATATAACTATATATCTATATATATAAATATATATATATGTACTTATAAAAAAATGAATTAAGCTTTTACTTTTAAATCGTTAATATAATTTCCGTTAATCATTCCGTTATTATCGCCAAAATGAATAGCTAAACGTCACGTATAGTCGAATTATGTAAAAGCGAGTAAAACGCCTCTAAGGGGATTAAACGGGAGTTGTGTAGCACGTAATATAATGTTTTAATGATTAGTCCACGTCCTAAAACTTATTTTAAACGTCTTTGAATTAGATCGATCATCTAGTCCATCGTCACACACGTCGAACTTATAAATGCATTTTGCGGTGAGATGTGGGAAAAGGGGTTTTGGGGATCGCTATGCGTGGATTCGGCCTAGTTGTTAGGACCGTTTCCAATACTGAGGTTTGTCATCGTTGTTCGAGCGACTCTAGGCGTAATCATGTTAGGTTAATCGGTTTTCTAAAGGGAAAATTAATTAACTTCACATAGGGGTGTTGAGTGAGAGTTGTTCGAGATCTTAACACCGTAAATTAGGAGTTGGCACCCGTGGATGTCGTTAAAATTATCGTGGGAAAGGTAGGTTGGTTAAAACACGCTCCGCCAAGTTTTCCTCAGGGGTAAAAGTAACTCGTTGGATCATAATTCGGCTATACCTTTTAATAACTAGAACTACAACCGTTAGCTAATTTTTACTTTCGCACTAGTGTAATATCTCTCCACCGCAATCTTGACCTAAACTAAGTTCTACGTCAACTTTGGTACTTAAACGTTGTTCCCTGTGGATTCGACCTTGCTATCACTATACTACTGTTGATTCGATACTCTGTCGGTTAAAGTTAGCAGTTAGTTATTTTGCTATCGGTGATCTCATTGAGGAAGTCACATATGAATGTACCTCCTGGTTTTGTCAATCCCCACACTCGTAGGCAAGGTATGCAAACTCGGGAAATCTCTATATGGCTGAAGCAATCCCCAAGAGCCTGGTTTGGAAAACTCACTCACGTGGTTAAAGTCTTTGGATATCATCAATGCAACTCTGATCACACCATGTTTGTCAAGACAACCAACCAGAGGAGGTCCATTCTAATTGTATATGTGGATGATATCATCCTTCTTCGGGAAGACTTCATGAGATCCGTAACTTGAAGACTCTACCGGCAAAGGTGTTCCAAGTTAAAGATCCGGGCTACCTCAAGTACTTTCTTGGTATGGAAGTAGCTAGAAACACCAATGGCATTTCGGTCTCCCAAAGGAAGTATGTCCCGGACTCTTCAAGGAAATCGGCATCTTTGGGATGCAAACTGCTATATCTCAGGTAGACCCAGGTCATACCTCTTCGCATGGTGACATTCTTTGTCAGGAAAGAACAATATCAAAGGCTTGTAGGCAAACTCATATACCTTTCTCACACAGACCTGATATTGCATACTGGGTCGATCCTGTCACTAATTCATGCATTGCCCTCTTGAGCAACATTGGGATGCAGTGAATAGGATATCAAGTATTTAAAATCCACTCCGGCCAAGGCCTGCACTTCACCAAGTCTACTGATAGATCAATCAAGGTCTGCACGATGTTTGATTGGGGTGGATGTCACATTGATGAGAGGTCTACCACAGGCTATTGCTCATATATATGGGGAACCTGGTTACTTGGAGGAGCAAGAAACAACCCATCTTGTGTCAAGAAGCATCTTGAAGTGAACTAAGGGCACTTGTACTTGGCATTTGTGAAGCTCTATGGCTAAAAAGTGCTGGCCCGAACCGAACTTCAAGAATCAGTATCAAGAACCTATCACACTCTGTTGTGATAATAATTCACCTTATGCATGGCGAGAAGATCCATCCATCATGATAAAACCAAGCATGTGGACATTGTGAGACACTTTCGAAGGAGAAGATTGATGCCAAGATTATTCAACTCCAGTATGTTCCTCAGCAGATCGAATCTCGATATTCTTACCAAGGCTATTCCACCTCTTATGTTCAAATGAGACTAAGTAGCAAACTTGGTTGCATCAACATATACTGACCATTTGAAGGGGGGTGTGGAAATATTACTCAAGAGACTCGATCTGCTGAGGCTTCAACAGGTGCTCAATGATTGTTTGAGCCTTAGGATTTCGTGCATAATTTTTGTACACCTTATTTAATTGTAAAATTAATTGTAAAAGACATATTAATTGTGAGTCATATAAACAATTAATATGTCAAACTCTAGTTTACTTTATGTCATAGACATAACTTTTACTTTACTTTTGCATGCTTGCACCCACATCTACATACTCAGTGGCCGCCCAAGCTAGCTAGCTAGTCTCTCTATCTCAATTGTATCTATTTATACATCTTTTTACTCAATGAATAAACTAAGTTGAAGTTTACTCAAATATTATTACTTTCTCAAACTCTCTTCAGTAAATAATCAAAGGAGATAACATAAAACAAGAAGAACACAGATTTAACGTGGAAAACTCCTCTCAAAGTGAGAGAGATAAAAACCACGGGCAGAAAAGAGATATTTATTATTATGCACTGAGTTACAGATTTCACACACACAGACAATGCAACAACAACTGTATTTATAGGCACAAATCCCTAAACCCTAGCCGTCAGGAATATTTGTCTGATCTGCCATAAATACCCTTACACGTGTCCTCCTTTTAATGACATTTGTATAGCCATCACATAACGAATTAATAGATGTGGGACCTGGCAGATTACGAGACTTCGGCAGACCTTTCACCTGTCTTGTGAGCTCTGTTGACAAAAGCCTCGATGACTCCACCCTACTGATGCACAGAATTGAATACACTTCTCAGCTGTCCATCACACAGCTGAGTCTTCAGATTGGTTCCACCAAATGTAGAGTTTAAGTCAATATACTGACAATATGCAATAATGTACAATATATAAAGGGGTATATGTGTAACTTTACATTTTAGGGTTTTGATGATATTGTACTATAAATACGCAGCTTATGTGAATAATAGAGATCTTCTTTTCCCCAATTATTTTGCGTTTAACATGGTATCGGAGCCCCTCTAAATTAGAGATTTTTTTTTTCCTTTACCTCTTGTTCTTCATCACCGAGAAAAAAAATCGATCTTGTGTGTGATCGAAGACGTGTTCTTCGATTCTTTTTCGGTCCACATTATCAAGGGCATGTTCCTTGATCTTCTCTGCTGCTATTCGCGTGCGGTTGTGCATCGCAGTTGTGCTTCTCGATTGCTTATCCGGTACGGATAGATCGCCGGCGTCCTAGTTTTGTTTTTTTTTTTTTTTTTTTGGATGTCTATTGTAGCTCATCGTTTGTTGTTGCTGCTCATCCTTTTGCAAATTTACTGTTCGTTGTTCTCTTCAAAAAAAAAAAAAAAAAAAAAAAAAAAAAAGAAAGAAAACAATGCAGTAGCAAAGTTCCTCTTGTTCAACGTCTGCCTAGCTAATTTGTTATTCAAATTTGGTGTGCTGCTTGTGCATTGATCTAGTCAAACTTGACGACTTCCTCCAATTTGGGGAATTATTTGACGTACAAAAAAAAATTTGTTCACAACCGTAGAACCCTGGTTGAATTTCTTCCCTTCATCATTATCAAGCAGTTCGTGTGGCTGCTGTGGCATCCGATTAAGGAGCAATTTGTGCAAGTTCTTGTGTTCCGCTTTTGGGTAGTTCGCTCAGGTACGTACGGTGTCAATGATTGGATTTTTGATACAGGAGCATCCAATCATATGTCTGGTAATCTTGCATTGTTTACAAATTTGAGTGATGTGTCCTCTTCTGTGGTCTTACCTGATGGTACCAATATTACTGTTTCGAAGCAAGGCAGTGTTGTTTTATATGGCCTAACTTTAAATGATGTGCTTTATGTTCCTACACTATTCTGTATATCATTTACTTAACCCAGAAATATATTGTTATTTTTACTAGCAAGTCTATGTTATACATGACCACACTTTGAGGAACTTACTTGGAGTAGGGGTGCTGTGTAACGGGGTCTATATTTTCAGGCCGGTTTCTATCTACGGTTCTCAAGCCAATAAAGTGGCAGTTACCAATACAAGTTTATTATGACATCAACGTTTGGGTCATCCCTCCATGACCGTTCTTTCTTTTTTACCTAGCACTGTTAGTAGTGGTTGTTCGAATAAAAGTTGTGACATTCATTGTCAAATTTGTTTTATAAGTAAACAGCCTCACAACTTGTTTCCTCTAAGTTCCAATAAAGCCTCTGCAATTTTCGATTTGATTCATTGTGACATTTGGGGTCCGAATAAGGTCGTTTCTAGTTGTGATGCTCATTTTTTCCTTACCATTGTTGATGATTATTCGTGGGCTATGATAAAGTCACTACAAGCTCTACAAGCCAACAAACGCATCATACACTTGCAGCACAAGTCTGATAGATACTATTGGAAAGAATATTCCTGGAATATTCCTATCTTGACCGGAATATTCTGAGAATATTCCCTCGTTGACTAGAATATTCTTTGGAATATTCCATTCTGGATATTAGTCTTATCCTGTAGCAATAACTGTATATATATATCAGTTTGTACAAATGAAGAAGACAGTTTTCCAGTCAATAAAATAAAATAGTTAACATTCAATCATTTTCTCCTTAGTTGTATAGCTTTTCTTCATGGTATCAGAGAGCGTTATTCGATCCTGATCGTATCTTCGTTTTTCCTTCCTCCTGCAGCAATGGCACAGCAAAATCACCAGCAAATCGTTCCATTAAGTCCTTACTACCTGCATCCAAATGAAAATCCATCATTAGTACTAGTTCAAATGCACCCTAAATGGCGAAAGAATTACCATGCTTGGGCAAGATCAATGCGTATGGCACTCCTATCTAAAATCAAACTTGCTTTTATCGATGGAAATCTGCAAGCACCTCAAGTAGATGATGATGAACACCATGCCTGGGCACAATGTAATTCAGTGTCTGGTTCAATAGCACACAGTGTTATGTGTCTCATTTCAGCAAGAGAAATATGGATAGATCTACTACAAGAGAGGTTTTCTCATGGTGATCACTTTAGGCTATCAGACTTACTAGAGGAGGTCAATGCTGTGAGGCAAAATGATCTCATGCATTCTGATTATTACACTAAACTGAAAATTCTATGGGAAGAACTATTGATAATCAGGCCTTATCCTACTTGCACTTGCAATCCTGTATGCAACTGTGGTGCTTGTAAAAGTTTACAGAGATTACTTTGAATCAGAATGTGCTATCAGGTTTTTGAAAGGACTGACTGATAATTTTGCTCCTGTGAAAGCACAAGTTATGCTAATGCATCCCTTACCTCCAATCAATCAAGTTTTTGGTATGGCAGTCAAACATGAAAGACAACTGAGTTATTGTTTGGGACATCCTGATAAGGTTGATAATCCTGTTATGGCAGCTCAAAGAAGCAATGTCTATGGACAATCTGGTAATCAGTTCAATCAAAGCAACAATCCTAATGGAAGTGTGCAATATCCAAAGAGACCTATGTCTAGCAATAGAAATTTTCAGTGCACTTACTGTGGTAGACAAGGACACACTGAAGATAGATGCTATCACAAGCACGGTTTTCCTCCAGGAGGAAGGGGAAGAGGCAGAAATAACTTTGGTGCTGGTAGAGGAGGAGGTAGAATTACAGCAAACCAGGTCGATGCTGAGGAAGGTACTGCAACAGACTCTGGAAATCAATCTGTTGCAAATATGTTCACACAGGAACAATTGGAAGAGCTGAGAAGTTTACTACAAACTCCCACTGTTGGAAGTCAAAGTGAAACAGAACATCTTGTTAATCAAGCAAATTTGTATTGAGTGCTAACTTTGGGTCTCCGCCTCTTGGTAAGTGTTACGTAAGTTTGTACATCCTAAGTCAAAACAGTGGATTATAGATTCAGGAGCATCTGATCATATAACATGTTCTCTTAACCTGTTTTCCTCTTATATTGCTATTCCTCATACCAATGTTACACTTCCCAATGGAAATCAAACCAGTGCTACACACAAAGGAATGGTAAAACTTACACCTGAGATTACCCTGTCTGATGTTTTATACATACCTGCTTTTAAACACAATCTGCTGTCACTTAGTAAACTTTTGAAAAGCAGCAGTTTATCTGTTATCTTTACTCCTAACAATTGTTTCATTCAGGATCTTATGACCAAGAAGAGGATTGGATCAGCTAGACATTACCATGGCCTTTACTACCTGAACCACACTGATCATCAGCCTCAATCCAACTACCTGAACCACACTGATCATCAGCCTCAATCCAACTCCATATCCACATCCAACCAAGTGAAGTCTATTATGTTCTCTAGTAGGAATGATGCCTATGTGTGGCATCTTAGGTTAGGGCACATGTCAAATAAAGTAGTCAATGATGTAAGGCTTATAGAGCCCAACATATGTTCTTTTGAGAGTGGACAATGCACTGTTTGTTATCTTGCTAAGCAAAGAAAGCTTTCATTTTCTTTAAGCAATTCTATGGCTCTACATGCTTTTGATCTTATACATCTAGACATATGGGGACCATACAGAAAGACCACTGTATATAATGAAAGTTATTTCTTAACTATAGTTGATGATCACACAAGATACACTTGGACCTTTCTCCTTAAGGCTAAATCTCAAGTTCCTAACATTATCAAACAGTTTTATGCCTTTGTAAAAACTCATTTTGACAAAAAAATCAAAACCATAAGATCTGACAATGGTTTGGAATTCAAATTGACTGAATTCTATGATGTTAATGGAATCATTCATCAAAAATCATGTGTTCATACCCCAGAACAAAATGGGATAGTTGAAAGAAAGCATCAACATATCCTCAATGTAGCTAGGGCCCTAAAAATTCAATCCAACATACCCCTAGCTTATTGGGGCTTTTGCATCCAACATGCCACTACTTTGATTAATCTCACACCATCTCCAAAGATTCAGCATCAAACACCTTACCAAAGACTGCATCTCAAGCCTCCAAACTATTCCAATCTCAGAGTTTTTGGATGCCTTGCTTTTGCTACAAATCCTAGTGTTACTAGAAGCAAATTTGACAACAGAAGTATACCATGCATATTCTTGGGATACCCTCCTAATGTTAAAGGCTACCTTCTGCTCAATTTAGAAACCAAAGGCATCTTCATATCCAGGAATGTTTTATTTCACGAGGACAAATTCCCTTTCCATCTAACACAGTCCTCAACACCCCATCCTATTTCTTACTCCTTTCCTCTACCTCGCAAATCGATGAACCTTCCTTTTAATCTTTCTTCCACAAACACATCACCCCACACGAGACACAAGTCCTTCGAGATCCTTCCCTAACACCAGAATCACGAAATCACCACAATATTCCCAAAACTCACCACATAACAAACTTTCATGATCCTCAAAATTCATCTACTGTTTCCTCACCTTCACATAATTTCACTCCATCTCCACCTAGTCAATCAAATACCCACACTAGAAGAACCACCAGAAATATCAGACCCCCTACCTACTTACAGGATTACATCTGTAATCAAGCTTCAGTCAACCCCAAATATCCCATCCAAGATTATATGTCATATGATCGACTTGCACCTGACTATAAAAAGTTTGCTTTGAGTGTGGATGTTGCAGTGAACTATCCACCTATCGGCCAGGTCATCAAGGATTCTAAGTGGAGAGATGCAATGAGTCACAGAAATGAGGCTTTACAACACACACAAACTTGGGACATTGTATCTTTACCTAAAGGAAAAAGCCTATTGGTCGTAGATGGGTCTCTGAGGTCAAAGTATCTACCAAATGGGACTGTGGAACGTTACAAGGCTCGTCCTGGTTGCAAAGGGTACACTCGGCCAGCTGGGTATTGATTACAATGATACATATGTTCCAGTTGCTAAGCTCACCACAGTAAGGGTCATCATGGCGATTCAAACCATAGCAAACTGGCATTTAGAGCAGTTAGACATTAACAATGCTTATCTCCATGGAGATTTATTTGAAGAGGTATACATGAACATACCCCCAGGCTATCACACTGATATACCTAATGCCGTTTGCAAGCTAAAGAAATCCCTCTACGGTCTCAAACAAGCAGGGCGTCAGTGGAACACCAAACTATCCACCTACTTGATCTCCTTGGGGTTCCATCAATCTAAAAGCGATTACAGTTTATTTATCTTTGAAAACATGACACATTCATTGCCCTCCTTGTTTACGTCGACGATATTATACTCATTGGACCTAATCTTGATCTAATTCACAACATCAAGACTCAATTTAGACAACAAATTCAAGATCAAAGACTTGGGTAAATTACACTACTTTCTCGGGAGTAGAAGTTGCTAGAAACAAATCGGGAATTACCTTATCTCAAATAAGAATACACCTTGGATCTCATCTCTGAATATGGTCTTCTAGCATGCAAGCCCGCTTGTACTCCAATGGTGACGAGCAGCAGATTAGCCACAGGTGACTCCCCCAAATTGGCCGATAATACTAAATATCGAAGTCTGGTCGGAAAATTAATATACTTAACCTTCACTCGTCCGGACATCGGTATGCAAAGGTCAAAGCTGACTATCTCAATTTCTTGACTGTCCCACCATTAATCATCAGCAAGCAGCAATGCGTTTGTTGCGTTTTCTCAAGAATTCACCTGGGCAAGGATTATTTTACTCTGCAAATTCCGGCCACCAACATATCTCGCCTCTGCGCGTTACCGCCTATTCCGATTCCGATTGGGCCGGATGCCCGGATACACGCCGATCTATCACAGGCTGGTGCATTTTCTTGGGCCGATCTCTCATATCGTGGAAAGCCAAGAAGCGAGTACCGTTTAGAAGTTCGGCGGAGGCGGAATACTGAGCTCGCGCCAGCGCTTTCTTGCGAATTGCAATGGTGACTTTTCTTTTGTCCGATTTGGGTATTACACCTCAACTTCCAATTCCGCTCTATTGTGATAATCAGAGTGCATGTCACATAGTCGAAAACCCCGTATTCCACGAACGGACAAAACACATTGAACTCGACTGTCATTTTGTTCGTGAAAAATTTCAAGCTGGCCTTCTCATCCCTCGACCAATATCAACTGCCAATCAACTTGCGGATATTTTTACCAAGCCTCTTGACGGGCCACATTTCACTCAACTTTCCAACCAACTTGGTCTTCATTCACTTTATTCCAAGTCCAACTTATGGGGTGATAAAGTCACTACAAGCTCTACAAGCCAACAAACGCGTCATACACTTGCGGCCTGAGTCCGATAGATACTATTGGAAAGAATATTCTGGAATATTCCTATCTTGACCGGAATATTCCGAGAATATTCCTCGTTGACTAGAATATTCTTTGGAATATTCCATTCGATATTAGTCTTATCTCCGTAGCAATAATAATCGTATATATATATCGGTTTGTACAAATGAAGAAGACAGTTTTCCAGTCAATAAAATAAAATAGTTAACATTCAATCATTTTCTCCTTAGTTGTATAGCTTTTCTTCAGGCTACTTGGGTTACTTGATGCTTGGTAAACATGAAGTAGGAACATTAATTCATGAGTTTTATCAAATGGTGAAAACGCAGTTCAATAAAAAAATTCGGGTTTTGCGGAGTGATAATGGCCAAGAATTTTTGAGTTTACATCCTTTTTTTTGCTGAAAAAGGAATTGTGCATCATTGGTCTTGTGTTGATACAGCTCAATAGAATGGTCGTGTAGAACAGAAGCATAGGCATATTCTGAATGTGGCTCGGGCCTTGCGGTTCCAAGCCAAATTGCCTATGTATTTTTGGGGTGAATGTGTCCTTGCTGCTGTGCATTTGATTAACCTTACTCTTACTCATGTCTTATCTAATAAAATTCCTTATGAGTGCCTCTTTGGTCACCCTCCTTCGTATGATGTTGTTCGGGTTTACGGTTGTTTATGCTATGCGGCTAATAGGCCTCGTGTTAAGGATAAGTTTGACTCACGGTCTCGTATGTGTATTTTTTTTGTTTATCCTTTTGGTCGAAAGGGATGGCGATTATATGATCTTGCTACGCATGAATTTTTCGTGAGTCGCGACGTTCAGTTTATTGAGGATAAGTTTCCTTTTATTGAGTCCCTGCCAGATCCAACTCGTCTTCAATGAGAGGCATATTTCAATCAACCTATATTATGGGACGATTTTGATGATGTACCTGACATCGTGACTTTGCCCGCGGAACCCGTCACTTCGGCCCCTGCCCTCTCGGATTCTGACCCCTCGTCTCCATTAAGGGGGCGTGTGGCCGAGCCAAGTTCTTCCCTGGATGGCGGGGTGCCAACAACTGAGATTTTGGGACATGGTCAGGAGGTGAAAATTCCCTCCACGAAACTTCGGGACTATGTTACTCATACGATAGTTCAGCAGAATGAAGATCCCCAATTACCTACAATTTCGTCTTCGCCGGGCTCATCAGGTAAACCTTTTGACATAGCTTGTTATGTTGATTATTATAACTTTTCTGTCCGCCACCGGTGTTTTATGTCCACGGTTACCAAGGGTCGTGAGCCTGCTACTTTCCGGGAAGCTGTTCAACTACCCGAATGGCGTCGGGCCATGCAGGAAGAAATTGATGCTTTGGAACGTAATGGTACTTGGTCTTTGGAGGTTCTTCCTCCTGGTAAACATGCCATCGGTTGCGGTTGGGTATATAAAATTAAATACACTTCCGGTTTTTTTACAATACTATATATATATATATATATATAATCCGGTTTGGTCCGGTTTTAAACTGTTTTTATTTTTTTAAATTGAAAGCAAATTGTTTTTCACGATTTGGTTTTTTACAATACAATAACCAACCAATAACCACGATTTACATATTTCCGGTTTGATTCAATTTGGTTCAACCGGTTGGTTTGGTTTCCGGTTTTTTTTACACCCCTAATGATTCCGCACACAAACACACAAAGAAAAATAGGTCTTTCAAAGGCCTTATTAGGACTATATAATGGCTATAAATAAGTGTTTGAAATAAACACGCTAGTTGGGCTTAGTAAGGCATTTATTAGTCTCACTAAAACAAAATAAAAGTCCACATTAAAATAATGTTACCAAATTAGGCCCCAATCAACAAAATACGAGCAAGTTGCCTCACTAAAACAAAGTAAAAGTTCACATTAAAATAATGATAACAAGTTAGGCTCAGAGCCCAAGTTGCCTCATTAAAACAAAGTAAGTGTCCACAGTAAAATATTGATAACAAGTTAGGCTCGGATCAACAAAGTACGAGCAAGCTAGTATAGACCGAGGCTCAGTCGATCTTCATCATGAGATTACATGCTCAAATAACTGAATTGCAAGCAGGTTTTCAAGAATTACCCGGTGTGTACTCCACGTTTGGTACCACATGTTTTAGCGATGTCTCCAATGAATGCAGCCAGATTACGTTCAGAGATGCCTCCCTCACCAACGGTCTCAGCCGCCTTCTTCTTCCACCTGAGTGCATTCTCTTTTATTTCTACCGCCTTTTGCCCACTAGTGATCTCCCTTACACATCTTTCAACCACGTCACGCGAGATTATTTTGTTTTCAGCTTCACCCCTGCTCAATCTGATCCCAACTTTGAATTCATCAACCAACAACTTTGCATCTGTAACTTGATCACCAAATTGAGGGAAAGCTATCACTGGCACCCCGCTCGATATTGCTTCTAACGTTGAATTCCAACCACAATGAGTCAGGAAACAGGCAACAGCAGGGTGAGACAAAACTTGCTCTTGTGGACTCCACGGCACAACTTTACCTTTTTTTATGTTAGAGAGACAACATATCACATCATCAAATGTGGAAAAATACAAAAGCATGGAGGAAAAAAGATACTCAAATTGATTGATGAAAGTAGGTATGGTTGTTTTCAATTGTCATGTCAACTATTTAGAATTGAGCGGAACAGATTACAATACTTATCAAGTTGAGTGGATCATGGTTTTTGGATTATGGATCTACTACTGAAATTTAATGCGTAAGCTCAGCATTCAATGCGTATTCCTGAATAATCTCATTTTTCAATTATTCAACTATTTTATTTTACCAAGTTCAAAGGTAGCCAGATTAGCCAACATTTATATATTTCGATCAACAAGTGTTCCAAATGAAATGTAACGTAGAGCTAGGACAATTATTGTATGGGTAGATCCGCGATCTACATCTATAAATTGAAAGGTCCGAATAATCAGCTATGCAATCAGTTGTTATAATCAATAGGTCTTCAAATTGTTCATTTGAAAAAATGGAAATCCTTCCTATTGAAGTTGAGTTCAAACATAAAATTATAATTGACTATCAAATCCAAAATTTCTTTCTGCAGCATTGGCGCCCCCTCACCCCTTGATTAGTCTCTGGACCCAACCACATACGTCCTGACCGAACAGGTCGATACCATGTTGGGTGTGACAACATTTATCGGGATGTCAACTTTATTAACGAATAACAAATGATGTGTAATTATGAAAATAAATATCTAAAACATCCGACACAAATTATTATATAGGTTTAATTACCTCTGTCGGCTGTTTTTTCCCAGAACTCATCTGGTAAAACATGTGGCTCCTTGTCCAGACGCTTACCGGGAGGCCTCAAAACCCACAAGAAGGAAACTCCTGAGTTCATAATCCCATAGGCCATCTCAGTCACTTGCTCTTGTTTCAAGAAAACGACGCTGCCCACGGAGACATACACCACCGTGGACGGTGGTCTCGTGTCCAGCCACTCTTTACAGTCATCCGCTTTTATGAAATTACCAGTGATGCCTTTTGAGCTAGGATGTTTCGGGACCTTGAACAATGGTCCGATAGGCTTGATGGGACATAACTGAGACATGGAATCTATACTCCCCTGTTCGAGATCATAGAAAGTTTCCATCAATATGCAGAAATTCTTGGACAAGTTCTTGAATTGACCCAAAATATTATGCCCAAAGTGGGGATAAGGAGTTTTCGGGTGTAGATAACTGGGTATTTCATCATGTTTCAACAATGGCAAACCGGGTAGCTGCACATCGATTTCGGGTTCGGATTCAGTCGGGAAAGGTACCAGAGCATGATAAAAATGGTAATAGGCAGAAAAACTGGCACAAGATTGAACCCAAAGAGTAGCACAAGGGATTTGAAGGCTCTCAGCAACATCAGCAACCCATGGACTAAAAGGGTTAAGGATCAAACATGAAACAGGGGATCCTGAATCTTCATGTTTCTTGATCATAGCAGGAAGTTTTCGCCTCCCAACTTGATCAAGATGATTCATGTAAGAACCAACATGAAATGGGTTAGACCCATTAGTCGATTCCCATTCATCATCAATGAACTCAAACCTGATCATTCCATTTCCAATTGAAATGGCTTGATCATCATTGAGGTTATTGGATTTCCTCATTTCATTGCCAATGAGTTCGGGTACGGCAAAAGTGACCAGCAGACCCTTTGAAGCTAAGGCCTTTCCCAATCTTAGCATAGGATTTACAACTCCTTGTCCCGTGAATGACACCAGGAAAAAATGAAGATTGGTTCCAGCCATTTTTCTGATAATCAGAACAGACACTTGTAGCTGATTTCAGAATATCAATGGAGAGTGGAGAATAGAGAGCGCTCTATGTCTGAATGCTTGAAACATATATACTCCCTCAACAATAACTTTGGCCGTTACTGAAACACCCATATTAATAAAATAATTAATTACTTTTGACTTTGATTCGATAAATACCAATACTAGAATATCCTTTAAAAAATAAAAAATAAAAAACAAAAAATAAAAGCAAATGATGGTAGTAAATTTAAAACAACGTATAAAAATAATAAAAAAGACGGGTTAAAGAAGAAAAAGTATATTAAATTTTATATTGAAAAATATTTTGTCTCGATTATTTGGAACAACGGGCTCAATTATTTTAAAGCGGTGTCCCAATTCAAGATTTTATCACCGGTCAATGGCTCTTGTCACATTTTACACCTGATCCAAAGCTTGGGGACAAAATTCACACTAAACCTCATTGCTTTTTCACGCCTATCCTATGTGTCAATTGGATTCGATTTTAAAATGTTACTCTCTCTGTTTTAAAATAACTAAGACAATTGCTCAAAAATTTTAAAATAATTGAGGCAGAATATTTCTTCATGCAAAATTTAATGCAATTTTTCCTTTTTATCCATCTATTAATTTTATACATTGTTTTAAATGCACCAACATTATTTATTTCATATTCAATTAGGGTGTTTTAGTCTTTATCTAATCAAAGTCTACGTTTTTTACAACGGCTTCAATTATTATAGAACGAAAGAAACATTAAATAAAGAAGGATGATGCTTGCACATAATTGTTGCACAAAAGCTTCACCGAAAAGAGTAAATTAAAGGTTGAGAATGAGTGGGAGAAATTTTTAATGAAACGACTCAACGAGTGCCAACATGTGGTCCATTTACGTGCATTAATTCTGTGGTATAATCATTTTCCTTTAATAAATGAAACATTTAATTACAAAATATAATAAATAGTGCTTTCGAAAATATAATTACGTCAAAATAGACCTTACTAGCCAACAATTATGGGATTAAAGTAGTAGTGCCCACCAGCAACTTAAGAATACCGGATTTTGAAAATCAAACCAATCAACTAAAACGAATTGAACCAAAAGAAAACATACACCTCAATTTGTCAGTTGGTTTTATATAATCAAATATCAATAATATTATTCTTGAGAAATTTAGAAATCAGACCCCGTAGGACATTGCACTTTTTATCAGGTTTGTGACATTTTTTTCAAGTCACCGTAGAAATTTATAAGTTCTCAATATAAGACCCGTTAGAAAATGCGGAACAATAAATAAATATATCTTAGCACGTAGACATTTTTACAGACTAAGTTTAAACTGTAGGCTATTATTATTGTTTTTTTTTTGTTAACTTAATGATTATAACTTCTTCTTTTTTGTTTCCAAATTTCTCATTCATGTTTTGAGACATAGAGATATTCACATGATACACAAGTGTTATCTGCCATATTTAATGGGATGGTTGACCGTAGTAAATTAAACGGTTGCAAAACTTCTACTACATTCGGTTTAAAATATAAGTCATCCTAGAATTTTTATATTGATTAAGAAAGTACTACCTCCGTCTTATAAAAAAAATTCACTTTTTGTGGTGCACACATATTAAGAAAATAATTAATGTGATGTGATTTAAACACTAATGGACATATTTGCCCCTATTTCATAATAAATGCTTATTTTGGAATATGAAATAAGGTGTATGGTTGGAAAAGATGCATTAAATGATGCGTTGATTTTCTAAATAAATATTATTTATGGGACAATTCATTTTTAAAAATGGACACTTTTTATGGGACAGATGTAGTAGTTAAATGTAATTAATGTATTGACAAAATGTCTAATACACCCCTTGAGTATCATAAATGCAACAATTATGGAGTAAATAAAAATGGTTGGTTGATATAAATTAGGGGTAAGATAAGGAAAAATGTTCATTAATACTCTCTTGGTATGTGAATGACTTTTATTATGGGACCAAATTAAAAAAACTAAGATGATTTATATTTTGGACCGGATGTAGTATTCATTACTCCCTCTGTTCCGAAATAAGTGAGATAATTGTCAAAAAAATTTATTCCAAAATAACTGAGGTAGTTACATTTTCAATACGACATTTATTGTATTTTTACTACATCTACCCTTTATTTATTAAGGAGTGGGAGAATAAATGCAACATTATATTAATTATAGACTAAGGGTTTTTTTAAATCATTTTGATATCCAAATGAAAGCATTAACTCACATCTTTAATATGCGTGATTTTGGCAACTGTCTCAGTTATTTAGGAATGGAAGGAGTATCTATTTATTCATTCTTTCAAATTGTTTTTTTTTTTTTTGGGGGGGGGGGGGTTAGGGGATTAAGTTAACACACACAAAAGACAAACAAGGACATAAAAATGATGGTGCAACGGGTATTTCGGGTTATACCAAATGGAAGGTCATGATTATTTCTTATTCCTCTCTCATGTGTAGATGTGAGTTGGATTAATCATTGCCCTCTATTTGGTATAACTTAAAAATACTCGTTGCACCATAACATTAATTTATATTTAAAAATATTATTGTCATTTTGAGGTTAAAATTAAATATTAACTCATGTTTTTAATTTGTGTGTTTTTCATAATTACGACAGTTAAATAAAAACGGAAGAGGAAGTAATATTTAAGGGTAAGATTGAAAAAAAAAAATTGGCAATTCAAAATGACTTGAATTATCAGGCCAATAAAAAATATAAAAAATATTTTTGTTTTATATGTGACGAAAAAACTTGGGGCTGGGGTCGAGGGGAAATTTTTAGGTGGTGTGTCAGTAGGGGTGTTCATGAATATGGTTTATCCGAAAACCGAATCAATTCGAGGTCATTCGGTTCGGTTTGGTTCGGTTCGGTTCAGTTAATACCCGTTTCCGGTTTGGTTTTGGTTAATAATATAGAGAAACCGAAAATTTCAGTTCGGTTAGGGTTCACGCTATAAATTATCTGTAACCGAGCCGAATTAAAAGGGAACAATTAACCGAACCGAAACCATACCAAACAAAAAAACAGTAACCGAATTGTTTATATCCAACATGCATAATTAGCTTTTATAACCAAAACATTGTATTTTTTTTTAATAAAAATCGCTTATAACCGAACCGTTTATAACCGAATAAAAAACCGAACCGTTTAGACCAAATATAATTGTTAAATTTTATTTCGGTTTCCGGTTCACCGAACCGAACCAAACCGAACCGAATCGTATATTTTGGTTCGGTTCGGTTTTCTAAAGCAAACGGTTCGGTTTCGGTTTCGGTTTCGGATACTTACTAACCGAAATTTTCGGTTTCGGTTACGGCCATTAACCGTATCGAACCGAACCATGAACACCCCTTGTGTATGTACGGTGCGTACCGACCTATTTTAACTTAAAACACCCATGTTTCTTTAAAGATAAAATGATTATCATTAGGCTTTATCTGCCAAAGAGACAAGAATTACATCAGGAGAGGGGAAAGATCCCCAATACACGTTACAGACTAAGTTGATACTCTCCTTAACAAGAAAACATGCCGGGTAAATCCCAGTACATTTAACAAAGGGAAATTGAAAAGAATAAAAATATTTGAACATAGTGCGACGATCCTCCACAATACTTCCGAGGTTTGAAAAGTCTTGTGCATCCGAGGTGAACTTTCGGAAGACCGTGAGTGAATCTCCTTCGAATATGACATTAAAATGTAGAGCCCCCATACCCCGGGTCTGGCAGCGCTAAATGAGTCATAAATGTCAAGTCAACTACTTAGACCGCCGTCCTCGCTTGGTCTAAAAGGGCTAACCCATGTTGACATGACATTTATGTCTCACACTTATATTGTGGTAATGCGCTTCCCCCACTTCCAACGTGGGATATCACATTCTCCCCTTTTTTTATAAGGGGTGAGTCTCAAGCGTCCTCGCCATGACAACCAAGACTTGTCCCAGTTTCGTTTCTACCAGAGGCACCGACACACAGCATAGTGTGGCACTTAGGGTACGTCTGATATTCGGCTCTGAATATCATTCGCTTAGACCGCCGTCCTCGCTTGGTCTAAAAGGGCTAACCCGAGTTGACAAGATCTTTGTCTCACACTTATATGGTGGTGATGCGTTTTCCCCACTTTCAATATGGGATATCACATAAAATAACCCCAAGAGATGGCTAAGAATATGTCATGGTAGATAGCAAGCGCTTCTCCAATACACTTCATATCCTCCTGTCAAGTTTCTTGGAGAATGTGTGAAGAATTCTTCCATTGCTATCACAAAGGATTCATCGAACTGCTGTATTTTGTCCTTTGAAAGCTGCGTTGATATTAAATTTAACGATGCCCGGAGGTGGGGGCTGCCAAATAGTGTGCCGAGGTTTCTCTCCAACTTGAGTAGATGGCAAAAAAGCATGGAATACCCTTTGACTTCTAGTTCGGCTTGAAATAGAAGAAAAGGAATAGAAAAACATCCGTGTTTTTAAAGATAAATAGTTTAAAATGTAAAACATCCTGAAAAACACAGGTATTTAAAAAACAAAATAGATTTACTCACGCCGTGTGGACACACCACCCGAAAATTTCCCGGGGTTGAGGCCTCTGGGTGTAGAATTGTCATTCTACTGTAGACGGACAAACAGGCGCCATTTATAAAAAAGCCGAACAACGGTCTTTTCCTTTCTATTTCTGACGGCGGGATAGCCTGAATTGAACCGATGGGAGCTGACGATACGTCCACGGCGGTTTCCGCGGTGGTTTCTGCCGTGAGCTGCAGGGCTAGGTTGAAGAGAGAAGACTGTAGGAAGACCAAACACGACTCTGTTTTCTCCTATTGGAAGGCATGTTCCATCTCTTTTTCTCTCGCTCTCTAATTTTTTTTCCATTTGTTTCGTTAGCAACGAACAATTAACTTGAACAAGCAGTTAAAAATTGGGCAATTTCAGTGAAGAAGTTTATCTCTCTCCAATTTTTTCCATTTGTTTCGTTAGCAACAAACAATTAACTTGAACAAGCAGTTACAAATTGGGCAATTTGAGTGAAGAAGTTTAATTTATATGTCATAAGTAGATTCATTTTAGCTTCTGCACTTCTCTTTATCATGGTTTTTGTGATTCTGATTTTTTTTCTACTGAGATCTGTTGACGCGCCAGCAATTCACGGCTGAAATTAACTTGTTAATCGAGATTTGATAAACTTCTTTCCAGGTTCTAATTGGACCTTCTGATTGGGAAGATCATTCTAAAGGGAAGGAAGGAGCCGAGAGATATAGAGTTCACAATCTCCCAAATTGTGCCTCCTGCGCAGGAATTTACGAGCTTGGGGTAGTTGGGTCACATTACAGGCCTCGACAAGTGTCAGCGAAACTTGATCATAAATCTATAATTGTCGTTTACCTTGGAAAATCAAACAACGTTAGGAATAGATTGCAGCAGTATGGTCGTGACGGTGCCCATTTGGAAAGTGGCAGCGTAAGCTTCACTCTGCTACCCCAAAGTGGACCTAAATTGTTCAGTGAGATGTTCTCAAAAGGCTTCTCATTGTATATAGATGGGCACCTGTAAGTCTTGTCTTCTTCCTTTTGTTCAATGTTATTATGAGATAAGGTTTGTCATTTGTCTTATTTTGATGCTTTTTTTCTGAATTCAACAGATGAAAACTTCAAGGGATGCTCTGAAAACTGAATCAGATCTGCTCGACACTTTTGATTACGCATGGAACAAAGATGGTAATGGTACTCGTCGACAAGAAGATATTCTAAGAAAGATTGATCGCAGCTTAAAAGCATCTCAATTTCTCGCAAAACACAACCTTTTTCCTAGAAAGGCCAAAGGGATCAAAATCAAGATTTTTGAACCACCTCTTTTGGAAAATGGGGATACTTTTTACACTGGATTGTCATCAAATAAGATGACCCACCGTATTTTTAACTTTGGGAGATCGCGTCCGAAGATAATACTGCCTTGGAGGTCTGGCGTCTGTGAGAATCTTAGGACTTGTGGCGTAGCTTTAGGTCATGGAGTCATCTGTCAAATGATTCCGGCTGATGGAAGGAAAAGGTGTGAGGAGCACAAAGGGATGAAAGTAAATGGTTTCACCGGAAAGTCGAAAACAAATGGGAAGATTGCTATTGATGTGAACACAAATCTCCCGGAACAGCAGATTTTTACTTATTGTGGAGTGATAATGGGTGATGGATCTCCTTGTGCAATGGAACCAATTAAAGGAAACAAAAGGTGTCTGAAGCACAAGGGACAGAGGATCCGAAACTCCATTTCCAAGTCGGTGAAGGATGATAATTATGCGCAAGGTCCAGTTCTACGCGAAAAACTTCTGCAACAGAATATGGTGCTTTTTTTCCCTGATCAGAATACTTCGTATCCTCCATGTGAAAGTGATATTAGCGGAGAGGAAAGTGATATTAGCAGAGAGGGGAACAACATATGTGGAGTGGACCTGGATGATGGGGCTCTTTGCACAAAGCAACCTCCTAATGGAAGAAAGAGGTGTGAGGAACACAAAGGGATACGGATTAGCAGAGAGGGGAACAACATATGTGGAGTGGACCTAGATAATGGGACTCTTTGCACAAGGCAACCTCCTAAAGGAAGAAAGAGGTGTGAGGAACACAAAGGGATGAGGATCAAAAAGACCGATTTCAGGTATTTCACAGAGCATATCCCCTCTGTGTTAGACTGACAGTTTTGCTGCAAAATATTAGAGAGAAGCATACCATTTGGTTCTTCCATCAGTTGTTTATGACATACTAATCCCAACCCGTCGGCCAGTATTACTTGACGTTACACCCTGTAAAAGGCTGCCTGTGAGTCTCTCTGATGCTAACTAATTTGCAGTCAAATGAATATTTAATTGGTATTGTCCACATTGATTTCTGCTGCTCACTAAAGCTTTTCGTGTACCTGATGGAGGAAAAGAAGATGGGATTTCTGTAGGCTGGATTTGATGTAGAATCATTCATTTGGGGTAGGCTGTGAAGTGGGGAACTTAATTATTTTTTTAATTTTTTTAACTCTTGAATCCAAAGCCAGTTAAACAGGCTCTGTTATTGTTTGTCAGTGTAAAATTTTCCTGATCACCAAAGAAAAGTGCAGGAGGGATTGATTTTGTTAACCCTTGTTCATGGGCATATGTTACATATGCACATATTCATCGATCCATTTAGCAAGTATGATCTTTTCAGGCTCTGCAGCGTATCCAGACAAAGCTCACTCCCTCTAGGCTCTAGTCCACCCCAAAATATGGTTCCTTAAGGCCCTTGAGTTTCTTGCTTTTGATTCTGTCTAGTTACTAGTTGGGATTTTGGGTAAAAGATAAGGTTTGGTGTCATCGGTGGTATGTTTGTGGTTAATGGCAGCATGCATGTATGTTGTTTTTGCCTTCTCCCATCACATAATATCGTATTATACGTTTTCACGTATTGCATCATTCTTTTAAATGTGTTTTGTTTGATTGCATCATCTGTTGAAAATGATTGTTGTACCATCATAACAAAGACACCAAAAAAAGAATTTTCCAATCCTTTTAACACCAACATATAAGTTTTGCGGAAAAACTTAAACAATAATTGATTACCTTGGGTGATATACAGGTGTGCTAAGAAGCTGCAAATCCACACCACACTAATCTTTGACCGTTCATTCTCCTAGTAACAAATAGTACAGTATATATCAAGGTTCCTAGGGGGTCATTCACTTGTCTACCATTGAAGATTAACGCAAGAAGAAATGCAGAATCAAACTCTCCACATCATCAAAGTGAGAGCGAAATTCATAAGCCATTGGGGAAGGCTAACTGTACTAGTTTTGCCTTCATTAGAGACAGTAGTCAATAGCTGCAAGCTCCTGTGTCTTATATCTCCTCATCCTCAAATGGATCGCGTTCTGGATAGTCACCAACCTGTCGAGCCCATTAAGAAAATTAATGACAAGGCACGCCTTCAATCATGATGCATGTAAGAAGATAAAAAGTAACAACAACGATTCAGCTTTAAATGCATCACACCTAATTTACTGAGACACCCCACACCTACCATGCATCATGCACAAAATCGACTTTCAAAAAGGCGAATAAACACACTCAACTTCATAATCGTCAAATTTTTTGGAAGTTTGTGTCCTAGTAGGTGGGGGTGATAAGACGATAAGTTGGGTGCGGCACTTATAAAGACTCCCTTGGTTTGATGGAACCGAGTATGTACCTTTACTTTGTCTGGTCTGACCATCGCACCATGAAGCGGAGGGCATTCAAAATAACGCTTTCCTTTCACCCTGTAAACATGATCAAGAGATCGCCAACAGGGGCGCAAAAGTCAAGACACGTAACCCTATACTGGATGACATACAGAAATATGCAAGCGCCAATGGGAGAATTCAACTGAATTTTTAAATCAAACTGGAACTGAGATATTTATTTCTTGACCTATCTGAAAGAGATAGATTTCTCTTCAGTGATGCATCACTGTCAAATTTCAAATAACAAAAAACTCAAACAGGGCGATGACCACACTAAAAATCCAGAAAATTTTATCCACAAGACTACTACGTATAAATTACGCAGAAGGCAGAAGAGGAGCCTTGACACGCCCGTAAAATCTCTGGCTATGTGACATGAAGTCACGGGTTCAATTCATGACGATAGTTTCTTGTAGAATTATAAAGTAATTTAGTAGTCCTAAATGGCCCTGGTCCTTCGCCGGACCTTGCATAGGCAGGATGCATTCATACACCGAGCTGACCTTGTTGTATATCCCATGATAAAAAATCATGTTTTGGCAAGCTTACAACAACAGACTTAGCACTGGGATTATGCCTATGCTTACTATGTTCTCGAATTCATGACACTCAAATGATAAGTTGGCATCTAACATAAAAGCTTTAGTTGGTGAAGAGAAGTGCAATTGTATAAGCCATTAGTATAAATAAGTTTCTTTGAAAATTGGGCCAGCAGTATCGATCCCTGAATTATGTAATTTGACATCATTATGTATTACCACCTCACCCAAAAGCTTAATTTGTTAACAAGAAGGGTAATCTCTATACATGTATCCATTCCAACAACAAGAGCATCTATTTTTCTCCCTTAATTATTCCCAAAGTATATTGCTTGCAGTATTGGAAAGCCTTATAAGATAAGGCAACTCGATGCATGGAAGCATCCCGCATAAGCATGGTCCAGGAATGGCTAGGTGGCTTATAGTATGGATTATTACCTTATATTTCAATGAGAGGTTGTTTTCCACGGCTCAAACACTAGACATTTGGTCCAATAAAATACTTTTTGCTAGCTCACAGAGAGGGTTAAAAAGAGAGGACAGAATAAAAAAAATTGCAGTGAATTACTATATTGATCATAAAATTTTCACCGAAACGTGCATTGACAGGGGGACTTTTTCCAAATGATTTATATAAATGATTGTGGGAAGTATTTCCGTACCCTCGAAAGTATTGTTTTGATTAATCATGAACTAAACTTTTACTAATATACAAAAAACATATTGCAACAAAAGCAAACTTTTGAAATCAATAAGTAATAACTATATGATAATCAACTTCAAACAGTATGTTTCCAATTGCAAATATAACAAAGAAAAGAACTGATAACATGTACTTGGATATTTACTTACAGGCCATCGTGCTTTCCCAATGGTTCATCATACTGAACTCCAACCCAGAATCCAGGTGCAAGGGTTTCGGCTTGACCTACAAATTTCACCAGTCCTCTCTTCTCTCCAGGCTCAATTTGACATCTATCACCTACCTATGCGGGGAACGAGACAAGGCATAGGAACAAAAGTTGATACAAAACCAAATAATTTACCGAAAACTAAGAATACATACAACAAATGTGAAAATAATGACAACGAATTGACCAAATCAGAATACACAGAAATAACGTCTGGTTTTGAATTTCAATAACCCGACAACCAAACCAGGTGACTAAACGATGACTAAGTGGTCGACACAAGGTTCAATATACATGTCATCTAATTTCAGCAAGCCCTTTAGTGATTTACTCTCTACACTTCGCTGCGTTATTGAAGCCTATCTTCATTACAAGTCTAAGAAGGATGCATGTGATGAACATAATTTGTTGAGGGAACCATGACAAAGGTGATAAGCCCAATCGATTCAAATATTCCAAGTGAAGAAACGGTTCTCTTGAAGCCATGACATATTTCTATGACACGACTCCCATCACATGCCACATGCTAGTCTTATACCAGTCGCAGAACAAAACAAGTTGGCCAACAAGAGCAAAGGGTGTTGTTTTACTGGTTATCTGTATTAATACCCGTAGCTACATCTGACAAAAGCATGCAAACAAGAAAGCACTCAGCATAGATCAGTACAAGCAGTGGACCAGAAGCCATCGTAGCTTAAATCAGATGGTTGAATGCACCTCATATCCTTTACCTAACCTCAAAAACCCTCTCCCCTAGAAGTGAAGAGAAATATTGAAAGTAAGTCATTTAAAAGCTCAATATAGTACACCTTAAGCAAAAGGGAAGCATTAATGCATTCCAAGAGGTGGGAGGTGAGAATTCATATCGCCAACTTAAAGAAGAAGAAAAAACGAATGGTAGAAATTTACCGGCAGGGATGCAAACACAGTATCAAAATATAAATCTTTAAGAAATGGTAGTAAAAATGAGGTAAGATAGCTAATAATGTCAAATATCCAATAAAAATATGATAATAAAAACATTATATATCATAGCAAGCGACGCTAGAGGACATAAGTACGGAGTAAATACTGCAAAAAGCAAACCAGAACTTTTAACTTGATGAAAATCGCACAAGGACGTCACGAACATTGGTAGTTCTATGAGGGGGCATAGAAGAGTTTATCGATGAAACCAAAATTGTTTTCCAGTTGTGGATACTCTACGACAGGCGATAATATACAGAATTTGCAGCTTTTCTTCACATGACAAAATATTTGAAGAGTGAAAAAACAAACAAACAAACAAACAAATAAATACCAACACAGTGGTGAAGACATACAAACAAAAAAGTAAAAAGCGTCAATCAACCTTGATATTTGAGCAAAGATCTTCCATGTAGTTGTCTGCTATCTGCTTCAGGAAAGCAATACAAACAACAAGAATCGATAGGAGTGAATGTTAAAGAATCAACCGAGGCAACTCATAATACAAGCGCGAGCGCGCTCGCACACACAAAAAAAGGATTTACTTACTTTTGACTCCTGATGAGGAAGTTTTTCCTTGAATTTTCTGAAAGTACCTGCAAGGGGAAGTACTAAAATCATGTCCTTTTTCCACTATCCTATTAGATATATAGAGATTACACCAATATACAGGCATATGGACAAAGAAAACAATCGAAGGCTACATATCAAAGCTGCAATTACACGAAGATATTTCACCATAATGCTAGCCAAGAAATGCAAGTGAGCTTCATTTTTCCCTATAACGACCAAGAGTATTTCTACTGTTATTCACTTATACCTTCCTGTTCCCTCTGCTACCCACCTCATTGGTGAGCTATTGCTGCTTCTCAGATTATTTGCTGTCAACTTACAACTTCCAACAAATGCTTTGATGAGTCGTTCAATTTGAAGAAACTATTTTTCAAAGACGAAGACCTTTACTGATAGACAAATGCGGGAAACAGCTCTTACAGCACTGGAATTAAGCCAAAAATGTGGCTGAAGATATTTCAAATTGTTTCCTCACTGAATTTTAAAATCCTACAGGATAAAGCTCAAGGGGAACGCCTTAGTTGAAGAAGGACCAGGTAAATAGAGACCAATGTACCTTTTCCTATTTCATTTCCCACTCTCTATTAATAATGCTTGATGACTGCTATTGTTGCAGGAGCTTATCATTTAAATGCATACTAAGGGACAAATTGTTAAATAAAATGCTTCAGGAATCAGAATACCACCACAGAACTAGCACTTAGATCCCTAACATCAACTACTTTCTCTATTTTAAGAAAAGAGCTTCCTTTCTACAAACTAGCAGAAATCTACCAGACTTGCAATTTAAAATATTGAAAAGCGATTACTTTTCATGCTTGGGTTCCTTCAAAATCAGCCCCTGTAAAGTTGCTAAACATGTAAACTTAGAGTGATTTGAAACCACCCAATTCTGGAGAGTAGTTTTAAGCGGCAGTTGATGCACCAACTTGAATTCTCAACTTCATGACCAGCCAAAGTATGTTATTCCTTCAATAAAAATGAACTCTTGCAAAATTTTGTACAAGTAACTACCCAGGAACTGTATGAGCTATAAAATCAAGTAGAAGCCAAGGATCTAGGCATAACCCTAATAAAGAAAAGGCGTACTTATTTACCATCAAGTTTTTCATACGCTTCTTCAGAGATCGTATATTTTTCCACCAGTGACGTGTCCTCCAACCAACCGCCGGACGTAACTGAAGATGGATCGAGATCATGCACATGCAGCCGATAACTACAGGGAAGAAAACATGTAATGAGAAACCAATATTGGAGCCCTAAGTAAAGAAACTCTAGCAGTGAGATAAGAACACATAAATATACACCCATCAATTTTGAGATACGATAGATGTTCAAAGTGTGGTTTGTTTGTAGTACAAGTAGGAAACAGTTGGCCAAGTTCGGCCAACAATAGCAGACGAAGATAAGCAGGCAAAGCCCTCAATCATCAAAACTTGTTTTCAAATGGAGGCAGGCCACAACTCCTAAGTTCAGGAAAGTTAACAACTTTCCCCGTGCAGTTTTCGACTTGCACCAACAATATGTAATTTATATCCTCTACCTTTTTGACAGGGGAAAAATACATTGAGTTGAGAAACACCTAAAAGAGGAGGGGATAAAAGGACTAACTAAATTTTCATACTCAGACGAAGGTGAACGCGAATGATAATGATTTGAAAGTGACAACAAAGTAAGAAATGTTGCATTATCTTCTTGCTTAAATAAACAAGAACGATATAGAATCAGACATGAAGCTCACCCATCCAGTGGTGAATAATAGCCAAGTTGCCTCCCATTGTCGCTAAGATCTGAAAGTTTGACACCATTGTCGTCATAGAGCTCAATTAGCATTGATTCAACAGCAGTGCCACACCTCTTCCATAGCTTTTCTTTTATGGCTTCCACCGTCGTCTGTCCATAGAGAAGGAAAGAAAATAAGCAGAGTTGCAGGTAATTACACCACCAGTACATGGAAAAAACTGAGACGAAGTGATAGTTGGTTAAATCAAATGCTACTCAACTCCTAAAATGTGAATTCCGAAAACTGGAGCCCTATCCCAAAAAATCACTGTTTTAATCTCCTCAAAAAAATTACAAGCTTGCATTTCCAATCTAAGCCCATGAAAATAAATTTACGTGAAAGAAGAGAAATTTATAAAAAGAGACAAACTTGCAGAGAGAAGCGGATATCAGAAGAGAAGCTCTTGATGTTTGAATGAGTAACTCGTAAGAGCACGGACTCGTCTCCTTGAATGTGTAAGCTAGAAGCCATAGCCACAGCCAGCCAAACAATAAGCAGAAATGGCTTTTCTTTCTCTTTCTGCTTCTTTTTTTCTGGTTTAATTTCCCCCTTCACTTCACACTTCACTCAAGCCACCGCACAATCAACTGATAGGAAAAATTAGATGCATAATGTAAAATTTCACACTATTTATTCAGATGGTGGACATTCGTAGCAGAAGCCTTATATGGTGTTATATTTTTAAAATATAGATAAAAAATAAAATTTATCCCAAAATAGATTTCACAGCAGAGTCGCTATCCTATTTATTTTTAGAAATATGAACAGTGCATCACTACTTGTGGATGTACTATTCACGCCATAAACATATTTAATTATTAAAAATCATAGGGATAGAGATGCTGCTAGAGTGAAATAATAAATATTTAATGTGTATAAATAGGGTTGTGAGGTAGAATATGTATTATTTAATATTATTTGAAATGTTATAGGGATAAGGATAGAGATGCTGTTGTGGAGGTTTTTGAATTATAATGTTGTAAAATAGGGATATATATTATTTTATATTATTTTAAGGATAAAATTTGAGGCATCTGATAAGAATGGCCCCGCAACAACAATGAAAATTTTTATGGTGCGATGAGTTGTATGAAGGTTATGCAAGAGTTTACCACCTTTCATTTCTAACCTCTAGCACACGCCAAAAGTCAAAAGTGTATTATGTGAAGAGAGTTAAAATGAATTCTGAGCAACCTTCCTACAACCGCTTGACCATAAAATCACTCAACAACAATACTATGCCAAACAAACAAAAATTGGAAATCAATAAATAAATAAATAAATTTTTTTTTGACAATTAAATAACTTTTTTAAATAAAGGTGTTATTACTTCATGTGACTTTTATTTATTTATTTTTTATTTTATTTTTTATTTTTTTTGAGTGGAACTTTATGTGATGTTAAATCAATGATAAATTAGTGTAGAATTAAACCAAATAGGTATTTGGATGTCTTATGAGTGTTATGGATATCAATCTTTCAAGCCAACAAATAAAATTGATCCAATATGCCGATGTAGACAAAGAAGAAAGAGCTGAGGTTTTTAGACCATAATGTGCAATAATTTGATCCGATTTTATAGTCTTTTGAAATGATTATAAATTTCATTTATGTATTGAGAAATTTTATAGTATAATTGTTGTATCAAGTGTAATACAGTGTGATCAATATATTTTTACTCTTTTTTGTCATACATTCTTCTAATATGTGAAATAGAATATATGATATATGAATGTCACTTGGTACAACCAACCTACAACATTTGAATGTTATTTTTTCCGTATTGAGAGACTTTAAAAATCAATAATAAATGAAATTCTCATTATGCAACCTAAAGTGAATAATCATTTTTATTATTATTCTACAATAAGGGATAGAATAAATAAATATACGTTGACTCGCAATTAAATTATTAATTGATAAACAATCAACAATCTCTCACTTGAGTCTTATATATTTAACAAAATACATTATTATAACCTTATGAGTTCAGTCGAAACCGTTATCATCACTAGTATTTCGACAATCACATCCAACGGCCCAGTCAACGCAGGATTAGGGCAGCTTTCGCAATAAAAAAAAATGATGATAAACCAATAACATCAACTTCACTAAACGGCATGGATTGTAACGCCCCGAGTTTTTGTTGAGGGTAATAAAAATGGTAATTGGTTATTTAGTTATAACCTAGTTACTATTTATCCTAATTAATTAATTAAAATTATTTAATTAAAAGTCTTGGCCCTCTTGGGAATTATTTTAAGGAAAATAAATAATATTTTATCCTATAATTAATCCTCTCACACACACACACCACTTTCAGAGAGAAAGGAGAAAAAAGAGTTATGGGAGAAAACGGAAACGGAGGAAGAAAATCTTCATCCTTGAGGCTAATCTATCGAGATTTTGGGCAGACCACATAAGACGGAAGTATTCGTCGCATCGTGGTGAACGTTTCCACACCAACGATTCGTGATTTCGTAAGTTTTCAATTTTAACCTTTTCGGGGATCTTAATCGTTCTCGATAGAAATATGAGTTTAGGTTGTTTTAGATTGTTTCCAATGTTTAAGTAATCGTATAATGGTGTTTTGGCTCGTAGAAATTGCTTAGAATTCAAGGAATCGGATGAATCATCGTTGTTTTGCTTTTGGATCGCTTTCTTACCAGATTAAAGGTAATGGGTGTTCTAAATCGGGTTTTTGGTTTATGTTTTGTGCTATTGTTGTTGTTGGATTGTGTATATATGTTTACCGCAGCTTTGGAGAAGTTATGGTACCTGAAAGTACTGATTTTGGGGTCAAAAGGCCTAAAATATGAGCAGGAAATCATACAGGTTGAAAAACCATGAAACAGTATGCAGCCTAGGCGTGCGCCTATCAGGCTATCACTAGTTAGATGTGCACCTATGGGCTAGTTTTGAGAACAAAGACTCTGATCTTGTAGGCGAGCGCCAACCACATTGTTAGACGTGCGCCTACCAATTCAGAGAGTTTTGGGAGTTACTAGGTGTGTTGGGCGTGTTACTAGGTGTGTTGACCCGTAAGCATGGGCCTAACTCCCAGAAGCACTTTTTGGGCTAATTATGAATGTTAATCGATATGTAAAGGCCCTATGAACATAGGCCACTTCCTGAAAGCAATGTTTAAGCATATTTTGGTGTGTATCTTTCTATGACTTGGTATGTGTGCCTTTGGGGCATTATATGTTAATTGAAATGTCTAACTTTGACTTCTGGTAGCATTGACTCAACACCACAATTGAGACCCTCTGCGGGAATAATGTGTGAGCACCGGAAGGCGATTGTTTAGGCATTGTGGGACATTGACTTAGTAGTCAGTGATTCTTTTACAACATGTTGGGTAGTGTAATTAGAATGTCTATGATTAGATGTTCATAAGGAGTCTTTCTATTTAATTGAATCAGGTGGTTAAATTTGACTAGTAAATTACATATGTGTTGTGCTAAAAGCTAAAGCATATTTATCATCGGTGAGGCGCGTTTACATTTCTTAGCATGGGACTATTGCACATCCACTTGGCTTGGTGTCAAGGGACTCGTGTAACTCCCACACGGTATTACGACCGAGCCCTTAAAAGGTGCTGTCGTGGTGCAATCTTCACCATGCGCAGTGTCCTTTGATCTTGATGTAACAAACTTACTTGTGCAAAGTTATACTATGTGAGCTAGTAGAGAGTGAGTGTGATCTTATGTTACAACCTATGTGGTAGCGTTTGTAGAACTTATCTTGTTAAGCATGTTTGTATGTATTGTATTTAATTGTACCTCTGATTCTTCTACCCCTTACTAAATATGTATGTACTTACCCTTTTTTTTATTGTTCCCCGCCCCGAGAATGTTGTGTATTTGTAGGTTGTTTTCGCGGCCACGAAAGAGTGACCCCGAAAATAATGCAGCCGAAGTCTGTTTCTGTTGTAATTTGGGTATTGACTCTCTTAACTTTGTAATGTTGAAGATTAGTGGTTTAAGTTTGTGGTTATCGAGATTTAACGGATCATTTGTATTTGATAATTGTATTAAAGTATTTTAATGATGTATTATATGCTGCCTGTGTTGCTTCGATCGTTCGTTAGTCGTTTGGTTGCCCGAGTCTGTCATTTTGTCTTCTGCTTTGTTCTCTGATGTTTGTCTACGTAAGACTTACATATATAATTAGATTAAATTTTAATTATAAGTGTGCCGTGCGTTCTTTTTTCGGATAAGGACTCGGTGTCCGGGACAGAGTCGTCACATGAATCAAGTATATAGATCACAAAACCGTAATCATATGAGATCATGTGTAAAACATTATTTTGTGAAAATTTGTCTATTGCAAACAACATGAACATCGGTCTACCACTAAATTTGAATATCATAAAATGATGTAACACACATTAACGAAAATATCATGAAAGACTTTGGGTGTAAAATCCCACATCGGGAAATTACAAAATGGTATCAGAGCCAACTATCAGACGGTCCTAAGCGCTGCATCGTATAAGAAAGATGGTGTAGTTGCCTCTGGTAGGGACAATCCAGGACCAATCTTTGCCGTCCTGGCGAGGACGCCAATCCCTTCTAAGGGGGTGAGAATATAAAATCCCACATCGGGAAATTAGCAGAAAGCTCACCACCATATAAGTGTGAGATATAAAATATCTTGTCAACTCGGGTTAGCCCTTTTAAACCAAGCGAGGACGACGGTCAAAGCAGTTGACCGGACAATTTATGTCTCATGTAACGTTACCAGGCGCCATGTCTGGGGGCGTTATGAGTACACTAGATCTATTATTTCAATGTTTGTATTGATTTGCTCAATAGACATTGTATTACCTTGAACTATGTTTTCACAACAAGATACATTATGTTCATGTACTTAGACTTTAACAAACTCATGTTATTGTTAGGATACGGTACTGTAGAATAATTATCACAAAATCTATAATGGTCTTTTAATGCCCGAACCTCGTAGCCGTGAAATAATATCTTACACTTATATCCCATATTCTCATGACTAGTGGTTTCAAAACAAGCTTAATTTTTGTCTTTATATTCGAATAATTCATAAGTGTATGTTTAGCACTTTTCTAAAAATAGGTCCACATGTCGTAATGAAGGCATAATCTGATGTGAATTCAAATGTGTCCTTATATCCACCAATAGTTGAGTCATAATATCTCTAACTGATTTGGCTCAATGTATGCCAGCATCCTTGATTATTATTATTTTTTGTAATTTCCTTGTAACCTTATTGGTTGCATCCCAACGACCCTTTTCCAGGATCACTTAACTATATGTCAAGCATATGACAGTATTGTACTCAATATCCAGAAGCATACAATAGACTTATAACGAATGAAGCATAAAAAATCTATTGCACTCCCTCGTTTAAATCATAATTGGGGCACCGTTTGAGAACCAACCGAGGAAGTCTATGTATACTCAATTCCCTATTTTTCGAGTAAAGCTCTTAGTGACAAGATAGTCCTTATTTATTTTTTACATTACCATTCGAAACCAACTTAGTCCTAATATACCCATTTACAACCACATGTGTTGATACATCATGGAAATGGTACAAGACCCCAAATGCCATTGTCCTTCGTCTTATATTGAATAGCCTCAATACACTTATAAGCGTTAAACTTTCCATGGCTTGGATAACGTTAACCGGAGTGTCCTTCCCAATGTCAAAATCCTTGTGCTTTATGAAGTAAAGAATATAATTATCATGAATTGTTGATTTTCACTCCCTATTGGAGTGCCTAAGTGGTGGTGCCACTAGTTCACTATGTGGTGCCTCGTGTTGCTCATGTTTCTCCTGTATATGTTATCAAGGATGTTAAGGTTGCTTGATAAGAGGTTCATGAATATTCTGCTAAATTGTGTTTGGGGATTCTAGTTGGAAAAACAATTTGTAACCATTACCACTATGAGAAAAGTGATGAGGAGTTCTTATTCAAGACAATATTTAATACTTTATTTGCCCTCACAACTTAATATCCTCAATGAATCTTGATTTTCCTGTCTCAAGAAAATGATTTGGAAGTATGACCATAAAACTTAAAACCTTCATTTTGAATACCTCACAAAATAACAAGTGACCGTTCTTGAGTCCAATGTTACTTTATTAGGCCTTCAAGGCCTTGCCTTGTATGGACAACCCCAAATACAAAGATGTCGAATATTGGGTTTCTTTCAAGACCATAATTCATCCGAAGCTTTGGTTACTACTTTAGTGGGTACTCTATCAAGTGTATAAGATGCCTAAAGTGACTTTGGCAAAGAGGTATGACTAAGCATACTCCTTACTGCATCCTTAAGAGTCATGATCCCTTGTTCGGCAACACCATTAATGCTCAGTGTCCTTGACATAGTGTATTATGGAACAACACCACATTCCTGTAGGTATTTGGCATATGCTCCCATACGTTGTTCATCTGATCCATCATATGTTCTATAACATTCACCACCATAGTTAGATTTGACAGCCTTCATACTTTTATTTATTTGATTTTCAATCTCAGTATTGAAATATTTAAACACACTCACTGCTTTAGACTTCTCATTGATCACATATAGGTAATTGCATCGTGTATTGTCTATGTTAGTAATACAATATTGTTGACCGTTCCAAGATACAATATTGTGATTTGTCCAAGTTTTGTTACTCTTATGTTTACTTATAGCTTTCTAACACATGTTCTTGTTTAACAATAAAATATCTTATAGCAAAAAAAAAAAAAAAAAAACCCCAATAAAAAATCTCTTATTTCTCTTATTAAGTCTTACATTATTTTGTTTTCTTATTCTTGTTGTACAAACTATAAACCACGGTTGGTGGTACGTTTTTACTTGATTATAATTAACCAAGAATACAAAATAAAGTATTCTATCATATTTCTTTTAATTGTCATTTTAAGTATTTTTAAGTCGTTACCATTTTGGAAAAGAGTGATGTTGAATAAATGTCACCATAATTAACAGTAATATAAGGGTGATGTGAATTATGTAATGCACATATGTAGTAAGTGTACGATCACCGAAAAAGAGCGATATACGCACACCATATTATTTCACAACACATATCATTACACAAACCACTGTTGACTAATGTGTAAGACCAATTAATTAATATTCCCTCTGTTTTTTAACCGTCGGAGAGAGAAGAATCACACACATTAAGAAATTGATTAATGCATCTGAAATAGAGTGTAAATAACAAAAATACCATTCATCCTTGTGTATGAAAAATTGTGCTAGAATTTGGCTTATTGAAATGAAGGGTAAATGATGAAAAATATAATAAATAATATATTGAAAATTTAAAATGACTGATAAATAGAAACATAATAAATTCTAAAAAAATGATCGTCAAAAAAAAAAGAAAAAGAAAATATATAGTTTTTTAAAACACAATATACCCCCTTTTTTTCTTTTTCTTTTTTCATGAGGAAAACACAATATCCCTTTAACTACCTTTTCTATAGTCAATAGTGATAAAAACGTATATAAAAGTTGAAATGATTTTAATTATTGTTTTTGTTGAAGTAAAGTGATTATTTACTCTTAGAAAATTTATTAGGATCTCACCCCATTGCCCTTGGGACAAGATAAAAACCTTTTCCCACGCCCCAACTTCAGTTCTCAGCTTATCAACTACACACGCCCGCCGGTAATGATCACCGCTCCGGTCTCCTCCATTTTTCCCATTTGCTTATTCATTTTTCTTCACCTCCTTACCGCCTCAGGCTGTGGGTGCCGAATCTCGATTTGGCTTAGACTCTTAATTGAATTTTTTCCATGATTTTTAGTCACATGTTCATTCGAATATTCTTCTTCTTATTTTTTTTTTGCTGTTATTTACTTGGTTTCTTGATTTAAAAGCATAAAATTGTCAATGCGGTTGTGTTATGTAATTGATTGCAGCTTCTTGGTGTAGTAGGGCTTTTCAAGTAGTAGCTGTTTCGGGAAATGGAGAGATCCGATCCGGACCGGTCCTCCTCCCCTGCTACTCCTTCGTTTCCAGGTCAGCTCACCTCCTTACTGCTCTATTAGGGGTTTTAATCATTATATCCTTATCATCTTTTATTTTTTATTTTTGTTATCCTTACCAAGGAGATGATGAATTTACTGTTGCTTCCGTTATAGTTCGGTTATATGTTTGTAAGTTATTTATTTATTTATATATATATATATATATATATATATATATTTATTTTTTTTTTTTTTTTTTTTTTGCAGAAGAAGATGCGCTTTTTGATGCATCGCAGTATAGCTTTTTTGGTAAAGGTGTTGTAGAGGATGATGACTTGGGAGGTGTAGAAGACGAGGATGACTCTGTTTGTGTTCCTGTGCTGGGTGGATTTGGTAGTATGGATACTGAAGATGAACTAAACCAATACCATTTGTTCGACAAAGATGAGGTCAGCATTTCTGATGAATCTCATAGGCCATTAATTGTCAGTCAGCCTCTACTTGCATACTGGAATGGGGGGTTTATGTTACTTGTCTGTTTTTGTATTAACACTGTTACTTTAAGATAACAACTAGGCGTAATGAATTCGTTAAATGGAGAAGTGAAAAAAAACATGTGCATCATTATCAAACTGTGGTAAGTAGCTAACCCATGCTGTTAAAGTCACATGCAAACTTTTTCGTGAGGATTTATTTGTTGCATTAGTTGTGTTTCTAGGTGTTTCCAACCTATGATAATGTTAAGGTTTATTCATTTTTTTTTTCTGCAAATCTTTACCCAAGTCTCGTTGTGGGGTATCGGTGCTTATTTTTGGTGTGTTGTAAAGTTTAATTTCACCTAGCCACATACGTGGTTGAGTTTTTAGGAAATGATTCAAGGAAATTTTGTACAGTTTTCATTGTGGCTTCTCTTGATGTTTAATTTGTTCTTATGTGTTTCATCTCTTGACAGGGTTCTGGGTTGGGATCTTTATCTGATTTGGATGATCTGGCTACAACATTTTCAAAGGTCAGATTACCTATCAATTGATAGCAATTCCCTGTTCTCGTTCCTTGTTTTTCTCGTCTTAGTTTTAGTTATCACTCTTCATCCCAATTTTCCTTGCAAAGGGAAAACTTCGTTGTGTCCATGCTTAGGAACTATGCCCCCTGTGTATGTATTTTTATCCAGTAAACAACGTTCTATGTGATGTTTTGACATATGCTGCGTGCCAATGGCAGATAGTGAATAAGTAATGTTTTGGTGTACGCTGATTGAGCACTTAGCTTCTTGATTGAAGCATTTGCGTAGCTGGTGGAAGGTAGTGTGAGTGGGTTTTACACTCTTTGGATGACGGGTGGGGGGTTGGGTAGAGATGAATGGATTTCAAGGGATGTTCCAAAACTTGGGTAAGTGGCTCAGTGAAAATACAGGCTCCTGTCCTGGATTTTTTCGCCGTCGAGCATCTTGCGGTTAAGTGAATAGCTATCGTAATCAAAGGTCCACTTGGATGCATCTGTTGTCGGTCACGTTGAAGTTCCAATGTCTTGTGGAAATGCCAATTTGTAATTGTTGCTATGATGGATTGGTCGAGCTTTCTGTGGGATTCCCCGTTCTAATGATGGGCGGCTTATCCAGATATTATCCCAATTTCGATTCTGACACTTGCAATTTAGTGCCATTTGTTAGCATATCTTTCTTCTAAATCAAGAAAGGTGCTTTTGTCTTTACACTAGTTGAAGGTTTTTTGTTTTTTTTTTTTTTCCTTGAGTTCTGCTTGTTTCTTATGTTACACTATTTGGGTGCTTTTTAATGTGTACATATAAATTTCGGGAAAGCCTGTGGAATTTGTAAAATTGTTTCCTAGTCGCGACATTTTGTCCTGAAGTTCATACTTGAATGTGCATGTGAATGGTTAAGATCTTGTGAAAAAGATAAAAAAAGGTAGTTTGTCTTTGATGCTCAGATATATTGTTTCCTTGAACCATTTAACTTTCTCCTTCATCAGCATTATGGTGGCCATAGGTTTTGTAACTCATTGAGTCTCTCATGATGTTATTTTTTGCAGTAGTGAATTATTTATACGTGCTGTACTATTATGGCTGTTTTGCAGTTAAACAGAGTTGTCACTGGCCCAAAACATCCAGGGGTAATTGGCGATCGAGGATCTGGATCTTTTTCTAGGGAAAGTGAGTTCATTTGTGCATAATTTTCTTTAGTCTCCTTAAATTTTGTTCTTTTCATAAGTGAGATGAATATAGTACTATGTAACGACTCTATTGAAGTACTCATCCTGTGTTGTGCACACTCATATTTTATGTTGCAAAAGACGTGGTTTTTTTTTTCCTTCATAAAAGTAGACAAATTATTCCTTGACAGGGTTTTGAAGTCTGGGTTTACGGAAGATTTACATATTTATTTGTTTGACATACCAAGAACTAGAAGGCACACTATGTTTGTCCTGTGTGTCTCTCTCTGCTAATTTATGGTTGAGCAAGGCTTGGTTGCTTGTTGAGTGCGTAGAGACTATATCATTATTTTTGTAGCAGACACTGCTTCATTGAGCCATTTAGACTTGATGTATCTAGCACTGCTGCATATTTTTTTCTTCATTTTTTTGTAACTTTGATAAATCTTATTGATGTAAAGCTTACAGCGTATTGAAAGCACAGGCTATATACCTATTTCTAAGTACAAAACATAAAAGCAAGCAGTAGCTATGATATACTGAGCACCCTTTGATCTAAGTTACAGTGAACACATATTTTCCCATTGGGCTTGGTCTTGGGGATTCCTCTTCAACTGCTAATGGCCATCCTGATTCTTGACAGAGTTCAGGCCTTCTTTAGTCACCAGCTGATTCAGTTGCCTTTGTCCCTTGTAGAGCCCTGTAGTTCCTCTCTGGCTCTCTCTTCATACGTAGTAGGTTGCAACTGAGACCGAGCCATGGCAATATTTTTATTGAAAGGCCTGAGAGCGGGCCTTGCAAGTTTTACTCATTTTGTTCTTCAAATGATTCCTCATTACACCTGCTAGTATTGGAGCGTGTAGGATCTTCTGTTTTTCCTGTCAAAGGCCTGTATTTCTCTTCCTTGTTTAGCTTTATTATCTGGATGGTAATTGACCTATTTTGGGCTAGGATGCTTTCCATTACCGAGTGATCCAAAGTTCTGAATTTCATAACTGAATATATTTAATTTGCAAGGATTTTTTTTTCTTGAGCTTACTTGGTTATACAGTAGGTGGTATGATAAATTAGCAAGCAGCAAGGTTTACACATGTAGTAGCGTTTTTTTGAATTTATTATTAACGTTTTCTCAACTTTTTTGCGTGTCTGTAACCCTTTTTTTTTGCAACGTTCCTTAAAATGATTAATGAGAGTTTGTGCAGGTTCATCTGCTGCTGAGTGGACACAAGAAGCAGATTTTCCTGAATGGCTTGATTCTTATATGTCGGACACAGAATGTTACGGGGAAACCAGGAGATGGTCGTCACAGCCACAGATATCTCCGTCTAGACCATTATATAGAACATCATCATATCCAGAGCAGCAGCAGCAACAGCTGCTGCAAAGAACGTCATCGTATCCTCATCAGCAACAACAGCTGCAAAGAACGTCATCATATCCTCATCAGCAACAACAGCTGCAAAGAACGTCATCATATCCTCATCAACAACAGCAACTGCAACACTTCTTAAGTGAGCCGATTTTATTGCCCAAGTCTTCTTTCTCTTCCTTCCCGCCTCCTGGTGGAAGGGCTGAACAAGCTTCTCCAAGCAACTATTTGCAGCAGCCGAGTGTTTCATCTCTTTCAGCTCAGTCACAATTGCGTACACCAAGCTTCTCTCATTTATCTAACCCAAATCTGTACCCGCATGGTTTGCCTCAAGGGTCCCATTATACTAGAAATTTAACTTCTGGACTTCCTCCAAATACAAGGTCGCAAAACCTTTGGACTAGGCCGGAAAGTATTTACGAGGGGCAGTCTGCCATCTTAAACAGTCAGCTGCAACAACAATCATCTCTTCAAAATGCTGCCTTCTCCCCACAGCTAATGTCACAACAACAGCATTTACAGCAATTGAGACATCATCTTTCTGTTCCACCATCCTTGGCCCATTTTTCAGGTCTCCGGTCTCAGCTGTTTAACAGCTATCCTTCACCCTCCCATTTGACCAAGTACGGTTCAGCTAGTGGGAGAGGTTCTAAACCTAAATCATCAAAGAAGGGTAAACACAACGTGCGGTTTTCTCAGCAAGTCTCGGAAATGGCTACCCACAGGAGTGACAGTAATTTGCCTCAGTTCAGTTCCAAGTATATGACTGCTGAAGAGATTGAAAGCATTCTTAAAATTCAGCATGCTGCAACTCAGTGCAATGACCTGTATATTGATGATTATTACCACCAGGCCCGCCTTGCAAAGAATGCAGCTGAATCCGGTTCAAATTATCGTTTATGTCCATCCCACCTGAGGGATGTATCTTCTCGATCGCGTAACGGTACTGATTCTCAGCCTCATATACAGGTGGATGCTCTTGGAAGGCTGTCATTTTCTTCCATTCGCAGGCCTCATGCTCTTCTTGAAGCTGATCCTCCTGCAACAGCTTGTGGTGATGGAACTGGAGAACAGAAAAGTTCTGATAAACCTTTGGAACAAGAACCTATGTTTGCTGCTAGAATTATGATTGAGGATGGTCTTTCTCTTATTCTTGACGTTGATGATGTTGACAGGCTCTTGCGGTTCAGTCAGCCGAAAGACGGTGGTGCCCAGCTCAGGCGGAGGCGGCAAGTCCTCTTAGAAGGCTTTGCAGCCTCTCTCCAGCTTGTTGATCCCCTTGGAAAGAGTGGCAGTGCTGTTAACCTAGCTCCCAAGGATGATATTATTTTTCTGCGGTTAGCTTCTGTTTCTAAAGGAAGGAAACTGATTTCAAGGTTTATTCAACTCTTGTTTCCTGGTAGCGAACTAGCTCGAATAGTTAGCATGGCTGTTTTTCGTCATTTAAGATTCTTGTTTGGTGGCCTTCCCTTGGACCCAGAAGCAGCAGAGACCATAAGCAATCTGGCAAAAGCTGTGTCGCAATGTGTCAGCAGAATGGATCTTAACTCACTCAGCGGTTGTCTTGCAGCTGTTGTGTGTTCATCAGAACAGCCACCTCTCCGACCACTGTCTAGTCCTGCAGGGGATGGAGCCTCATTTGTCATAAAGTCCGTTCTTGAAAGGGCAACTCAGTTGTTAACTAATCCTCAGGCTGCTCCCAATTACAGCACCCCTAATCCTGGTCTTTGGCAGGCTTCTTTCAATGCTTTTTTTGGTCTCCTTACCAAGTATTGTATGAGTAAATATGATAATATAGTGCAATCAATGTACCTGCAAAACCTACCGAACGTGGAGTTGAATGGCTCAGACGCTGCTAGAGCTGTTAGCAGAGAAATGCCCGTGGAGCTTTTACGTGCTAGCCTTCCACACACAGATGACCACCAAAGGAAGTTGTTAATGAATTTTGCACAGAGATCCATGCCTCTCACTGGTTTTAACAATGCTCATGGTGGTGGTACTGGATCTATTAGTCCTGAATCAGTTATGGGTTAATTTAGAGATGGCAAAGGTATTTGTTTTGACGGGGTGCTGTACATGTTGTGTTGAAAGTGAACTTTTGGTTGCTTTTCTCTCCATCTATCAACACAAACCAAAACGATGGAAGCGCGTGTGGCAGGATCACTCTCTGGCATCCTTGGGCATCTTCAGTTTTAGTATGGATTCTGCCCTCCCCCACACCTCCCCTACACCTCCCCTACACCTCCCATTCTTCATTCATTCTAAGGTGAACACATTTTACCTGTCAGCTGAGCGAACCATGTGTAAAGATGAGGAAAGGGGTTCATTATGAAGTCAACCCCCTTTTAGTAGTGGGGCCTGAATACCTACTAGGTCAGAATGTGCAGGTTTACTCATGGAATATGTTAGTCACTAGTAGTCATAACGTTTTGATTGGTTCCTTAGTCATAACATATGGAAAACATGTAGTAATGTAGCTAATATAACTTGGTCTGAACTAACTCTACTGGTATGTGTTGGTTGGGGGGGGGTTATTTACATTCGTAGGAATGTACCATATGAACCTTATTCTAACTACTAAGCGTAACCTTATTGTCTATTAGTTGCAGCTGAATTTTCATTATCTTGGGGGGGACGGGGACGGGGTGTATTTCTGTTTTAATTCAGTTCTTGAAATTGAAGTTGCTACCTATGAAGAACATAAATTTAGGGATTTGTGGGAGATTCGTTGATGGAAGAAAACAGGAGGGAGGGAGGGAGGGAGGGAGGGAGGGAGGGAGGGAATATTGCTTTAAAGAAAAGGGCACATGGGCCGTAGAGAATGACTTCTTTTGGGCATATCTGGCCGACCTATAATATGTACAATATTAATAATGTATGTTGTTGTTAATAATCTTGGACCACCCCCTCCCCTTGTTTTTAAATGCAACTCCTTCCTTCCACGTGGCTATTTAACTAGTAGCACAACTTTCAAAGTTTAAACCTTATATGGAATGCGTGCGACTATAGACGACAATTAAATTATTTCGTTTTCACATATATTATGTCCTTTGTGTGTTGTGATAGTTACCATACATACAGGGAAAGTAAGTTATATCACAGCTGTGTGGAATATTGACTTTCTTCTCCTCCAAGTCCCACCTAACCCTACAAATATAAAATAGAAACATCCTACTTTTTTTTTATTATCAGTTTCTTCACATTCTAAGTTTGATAGTACTTTGATAACTCCAGGTTAAGCATATATGCTATTTACTATACATCCACTTGCCAACATAGTGCTTTGTCAAATGCAGCATTTCCATCAACAGTGAAACACTAAAATGGGAATGAATGTTACCATCTTTCCATTTACAATCAAACATGTAAATTGTAATATATGTTACCATCTCTACTTATATATATATATATAGATTCTTCAAATGTCATGCAAAGATACATGTTGTGTGGGGCGGGGTGGGGGTGTAAACGAGTCGAGTTAAACCGGGTATTATTGTAAACGAGTGTACCTATTTAAAACATTCTTGAGCCCGAGTTCGAGCACAAGTATTTTCAAACTCGAGCTCGAGCTCGATATTCAAGAAAGTTGCAATAAGTCGAGTCGAGCTTGAGTTTTTTTTATCAAGCTTATCGAGTCTAATTTGTTTGGAAACTTAATGAAAAACTAATTTAAATTATCAAATGACAATTGCGTAAAATGTCATTTTGGAGAGTTATTATATGATTTTGTTTTATTATTATTATAGATGCAAGGAACAATTAATGAATACAAAACAATACTCTTAATACAAAATATTTCATATACAACATAATTATACAAAAAAAATATATAATGAATAATTTTTTTTTTAACATTTGATATGATAATTTCAAAGACTATAAACATAAACATACACATATATGTATATATATGCTCATATATAATCATATATTCGAGTTTGATATCGAGTAGTCATGTTGAGTAATATATTACTTGAGTATATCAATCATTACAATCGAGTCAATTTCAAATTTAAGCTGTTTTAACCGTGTTGAGTCGAGTTTCATCTCGAATCGATCTCGAACTGTTCACAAATACCTTGATATGGCCCTAAGTGTGAGCTAGCCTTTGAATTTTATATTGAAGTGGATCCCCATGAATTCATTGGACCGTTGAAGAAGAAGAAGAAGAAGAGAATAGGCAGGCACGCTACATAAACTTTGTAATTTGGAGGTTGAGACGTCCCTCAAGTCTAAGGCATTTATTTCCTAAAAAAATAAAAAAAATAGAAAAAAAGTCTAAGGCATTTATATATTACTGTAAATAATAGTTTTTTTTTTTTTTTTTTTGTTTTGTTTAATAATCAATGACTTCATAAAACAAAATAATAATAATAATAATCTATGATGCACTTAAATAATTTTAACGACATAGAATATTCCTTCAAAAAAAATATAAAAACCGACATAGAATAACAAAGCATGAAATGATAGTAACAACCGCACATTGTTATTGTTGGGATTTTTTTTTTTGGAAGAATATTGTTGGGATTTAAATCTACTTTTTTTTAATAAATTTTTTACGAGAAAAATATACTATAGTTATAATACAATCTTTATCTAGAGTTATATAAAATGAAATGCGTAATATTAGCTCGTTTTTATGTTCTTTCATGTACAATAGAATATATATGACATAGTGTTATAAAAGCTATAGTGATTTCGAGTTCTTACGCATACCCTCTTCAATATGATAAAAATAAAATAAAATGAACAATTGTTGACAAGGACAAATTTCATATATTAATTGACATTTAGTCCAGTGAATTAAATATAATAAAGATAAAAGACAAATAGTCATTTCACTCGATGATTATGTCATTCTTAAGTTTTTTTTTTTTTTTTTTTTTTTTTTTTTTGGCTTTTGTTCATTGAATTGGTGTAAAACTGTAAATTATGTTGTATACCACAAAATACAAAGAGTAGTGATACATACACTACTCATTTTACCACAACATCCTACACGACACCATCAATTTTGTTGGGACTCATCACAATAAATAATCTATCACTTTATTCAACACTCATAAAGCGTGTAGTGGTATGTACAATACACAAATGTGTAGTGCACATACCATTTCCCAAATACAAATTTTGTACAATAAAATATCAGTGTTGCCATCTTTTCAAAAAAAAAATATGGGAAACTTGAATAAATATACTCGAAAAATAGTTTTTTTGAGAAAAATACGTTCGAAAAGTAGTTATTTGGAAAATATGGTTGCGAGGGCCGCAGGGACAATACGCAACGCATGCGTGCTGCATGTGTCGAAGCACGCATATTTTTTCCAAACAACTACTTTTCAGGTATAGTTATTCATGTTTCCCAAAAAAATAAATATGGTAAATTGTCTTTAGCAACACATGAAAATATTGGGAAATTGTCCTTATTCTTAGGCATCGCTCGCGATCGTTAAATATGCACCAGCAACAGCAAGTGCACTACTGCACATGAACATGGAAGATTTGGGTTTTCACTTTTCTCCCGTTAAGATGGCAAATCCCTCTTCTCACTTTTGACTTTCTTTTATATTTGGTTTTAATTAATATTTTGGTAATTAGTTGTCTCTTTTACACTCTTAATTCAATAAAGTTGTCAGCTTTTCTACGATTTCTCACACTTATTAATCAGTTACTAATTACTTACAGCAACCCATTTCCAGTTTCGATCATTTAAGCTCAACGTCATTAATTCAACATTTTTCTAACTCCTGCTGTTCATGTTATTCCTCTTACAGGTGTCAGGTGTGTGCTTTACTCCTTTTCCGTTTCCATTTCTATTTTATTAGCTGTTTTAGCATAATTTGGTGGTGGTGGTGGTGGTGTGAAGATTTTGTCCCTTGATCGTGATCATCATACATTCATATACGTGTTTGATCTTGTGGTCTGGCTGTTCATGAGCTTGTCATAATTTGTGTGAAATGAAACTTTATGGATGACCCATTTGTTTCTGGTTCTGTTTATATTGAATTTATGATCTCATCCCGCCGATCTTTTAGTTTTAATGTACGTTGAGTCGAATGTTATGCGAACCTTTGAGAGAGTATGCGTGTAAAGTGTTTGAATTTAGGATTGTTAGTGAAAATGCATGTAAATAAGGCACTCCATTAACCTTAAATTTTGTTCAAATTCATGTATACAGGGATCACATTCGCTACCCTGATTTGCGTCGGGTGATCCTGATTTACTGCAAAATTCTGCTTCTTCAAACTCCAGAAGCAATTGCATCTTATTCACTTTATCAGGTTGAGGAGCTTCTGACTTTTTTACGATTTACTTAATTTTTTTCTTTCTGTTGTTCAATACCGTCTTGAAATATTAGACGGGAAAAAAGTTATGTTTTATTTTGATATTTGAATATGACATCAACATGATCTGGCACAAGACTTGCTTCTGCCTTTATCAGTTATAATTAAATAGATTTTCACATCTGCTGTGAAAAGTTTGCAGTTTATTATCATGATTTTGTTAAGATTATCTTGCTGCTGGATTTTAATAATGTTGTCCTTAATCTTCAATATTATTGGGGAGTGGTGGTCATTTTACTTGCTAATACATGGTTCTATATGCAGGCATGGATTTTATGGTTATGGAATCAAGAAGGAAGAGTCAAAATCATAAGAAGTTACTTTTGGCTGCTGGCATAATAACTCTTTTCCTAATATTCCTACAGCAATCTCCAAGTTTCAGTAGTTCTTCTAAGGTAAATACAACTATCCTAAATGGCTATAGCTATGGCTGTTAAATCTAGCAACCCTTTAAATGAAGCACACCATACTTACTTACTGTGGCCCCACAACTACTAGACACTACACCGTGCTGAAAATCGACGTGTTAAGTTAGACCATGTTTTCACTTTATTCTTGAGGCCTTTTTATGCTTGTACACGTCTCACTTGAAGAATATTTTCTTCAGTTCTCCGTGCATGAACCTGGAGTTACACATGTATTAGTAACAGGAGGTGCCGGCTACATAGGTTCTCATGCTGCCCTTCGACTATTGAAAGATTCATATCGCGTGACAATTGTGGTATGGAGCATTTATATACCTCTAATCTAATTCATATGGAATAGAATGGGTTGAGTTTTTCTTGACTTTTCTTTCTTCTGTTAGGACAACCTTTCTCGCGGAAACATGGGAGCTGTTCATGTTCTTCAGGAATTATTTCCTGAGCCTGGAAGACTGCAGTTTCTTTATGCAGATCTTGGTGATGCATCAGCTGTATCCTACTTAAAATCGTTTGATTCTCTTTACTTCCAACTAGTGTGTTAGTATCACGAGAATATTGTGAACATGTCTAGTGGATTCATCTGTGATTAAGAAGAGAATGCCCAGGATTTGCATTGATCCTTGGTTGCTTAACTGAATCCTCTGTGTCCTCGTACATGTGTGTTTGATATCTTCTATGTATGCTACTCTAGTACATTTATTTTCAAAGAACCCTTAACTTTTATTATCAGGTCGACAAAATATTTTCACGAAATGCGTTTGATGCAGTGATTCATTTCGCAGCAGTTGCTTATGTTGGAGAAAGCACAGCTGAACCTCTCAGGTATTAAATGCCCTTTCTGATTTAACTTCAAGAATACGCACAGCACTATTACAGAAATCCTTACATACTGATTCAACTAATTGAGGATGAAAGTGATTGAACAGTGAATAGTTTGACAACAGAAAATTGTTTGGAATGCCAAACACGATTTGAAGCAATTTTAGAATCAGCTGCCCTTAAACACTTACTGCTCTTAGATATCAAACACCTGTCAGTTTGATAGCCCTTAAAAAGTATTCGTACTCATCCTAATTCCTAGCTGTTGTATTATGTGCTTGATTCATACTTCTAGTTCAGTTTTTGTGTCCAATTCTGACGTTATGTTCTGCAGAGTGTACGACTTTTCATATGAACAATTTTGGTACTTTTGTTAGTACTTCATTCCTCATTTTTAGGATTTGCTTCAAATATTATGATATACTATGCAGATACTACCACAACATCACATCAAACACCTTGTTATTGGTGAAGGCAATGGCTAACCATGGTGTTAAGACATTGATCTATTCAAGTACTTGTGCAACTTATGGAGAACCTGAAAAAATGCCTATCACTGAGACAACTCCTCAAGTGAGTGTCTGACTATTACGTATTTACTCCTCGCTCTCAAAAGCTCTGTACATCTTCCCAATCATTGATAAATTTTCAATTAGTGAGATTATTTACTTCTTTCATTCTCCATTCTGTTTTGCTTGCCTCATTTTAAGGAGTAAGAACCGAAGAAGATAAGTTATTGGACTCTAAATACATCGCTCTTCCGTCCACATTCTTTAGATGTAAAACTTGTGCATTATCGTATGTATCCATGATCGAAATCACTTATCGTATGTATTATTACCAAATCCAGAATCCAATCAATCCTTATGGCAAGGCCAAGAAGATGGCAGAAGATATCATACTGGACTTTTCAAAGACTTCAGATATTGCTGTCATGATCTTAAGGTTTGTATTACATTTTTGACCGATTGAAGATTATCGTTACTTGAGTTCATAGGATGTATTTAACTGTCAAACACTACTTACTAACGATGAAATATGATTGTAATGTTCAGGTACTTTAATGTGATTGGGTCAGATCCTGAAGGAAGGCTAGGAGAAGCTCCTCGACCAGAATTACGCGAACAAGGGAGGATATCTGGTGCCTGCTTTGATGCTGCGCGGGGTATAATTCCAGGATTGAAGGTATTGATAGTTATCGTTCTTTCTTTCTCTCTCATAGTATCTGTAAGCAATTCCTGCATATCTGGCATCCAGAAAAGACTTTCCTTTTCTATAGCTAAAGCATTCAGATTAAGATTGTGAATTTGACATAATTTTTGACTATTATGATGTGTTTGAAGGTAAGAGGGACAGATTATAATACAGCAGATGGGACATGCGTTAGAGATTACATTGATGTAACTGATCTGATTGATGCACATGTAAAAGCTCTAGCCTTTGCAACTCCTGGCAAAGTTGGTATTTATAATGTTGGTACAGGAAAAGGTAGCTCTCCTCTGCTTTGCTTTAGTCTAAAAAAGTGAAAGATGATTTTTGTCTTAAGATTCAAAGTGAAATATCATATAATAATACTGTTAACGAGGGTCGGTTATTTGGACTTGATGTAATAGGAAGTTCAGTGAAAGAATTTGTAGAGGCATGCAAAAAAGCAACTGGTGTGGATATAAAGGTAGAGTACTTGAGCCGTCGACCTGGGGATTATGCAGAAGTGTACAGTGACCCTTCAAAGATAAGGAATGAACTAGGGTGGTCAGCTAAGTACACACTTTCAGAAAGTCTAGCAATTGCTTGGAAATGGCAGAAGGCTCATCGTAATGGATACTCTGCGTAATTAATGTTAGCTTCAAAACCTACGAATTGAGGTCCGATTCTTATTCATTTGGTTACCTATTTATTATACTTAATTCATAATAAGTACACTGGTTTATTATAGTTTTGATGGATTCTTCTTGCATATTTTTGCAGGTACTTGCTGTTGGTCATGATTTATGGAAGAAGAATCAGTTGGAAGGTTGTTGGGTTGTCTTAAAATACATTATTATTATTATTATTATTATTATTATTATTATACATATAGGCAGAAGAGCAAATTTTTTGTTGTTGTTATTATTATCACTAGTAGCGTAACATTGGACAGGGACGAGGATTTCCCCGAAGAAATGGAGACACACACCACATCACACGTAATAATACTAACACAATGTGATTGAAAGGGGGAAAAAAAAAATGAATGAAATGCAGTTTGAACAATATTGTTGTAGACAGAGAACCATATATTCATTCATTCGTTCATGCATGCCTGCCCTTTACTGTTGTCAGGTGGAAGGGTTGATTACTATTTATTCAGTTTTACATTTATAATCGCATGGTGTTTTGTTACAAATCAGGCACCTGAATGCCATGTTTAAACTGTCAAATAACAAGTGGAGTACTAATCATTCCACAACTAAAACTGCAAATCACAATATATAATTACATAATAAAAAAGAAAACAGTCAAATGATCACAACTGAATTTGTTTCTGCATCAACTTTCAAACTGAACCTTGCATTACCCAATACCAACTGCATTCAGAAATAGGAGTCTTCTTTTTTCTTTAAAAAAAAAAAAAAATACCCCCACCACACAACCTAAAAAGGTAGTAGACAAACATAGCGAAAAAAGCATAAAAGAGTAATAAAAAGATTTGCTAAAAAAACTTACATAAGGGGACGGAAGTAGCATCCAGAAGAGAAAAAAGGAAAAGGAATCTTACAGAAAAAAGAGGCACTCCTTCAAAATTCTTTTTCATGGTGAAATAGTTCAAAAATGTAGCCCACATCACTCACATGCAGGTGGGGATGATGCTACAATCATTCTCCGATAAATCACAAAGGTAAAATAAATATAATTAGCAATACCCTCTCTCTCAAAACCCCCTATTAAATTATAGTACATATATCACGACGACCAAGATGGCGCACCAAAAGTCCCTACCATCAACAAAAATGGCTTCAGACTCTTCTCTCTCTCTCTCTCTCTCTCTCTCTCTCTCTCTCTCTCTATGCTTTCAGCATATTCCTACCAACAATACATATATATCTCTTCTAATCTATCTTTCCTGTCCATGTTTCTCACAAGGTTCAGTGTCAGGTTCGATTGGCCCCAGTATGAATGATCACATCTCTCTCATCACAACTCGTCATGAGACTCCTCAGATCCAGCAGCATTTGCATTTGCATCTGCTGAATTCTCTGAACCATCTGTGGTTTGGTCGTTTGGAGTTGTCTCCTCTGTTGATGACTTTGTTGATTTCTCTGTATCCCCATCATCTTTTGCAGTTTCATTTTTCACCGGCTTCTCCACTTTTGGCCTTGGCTTAGGGATGCGGTTTACACTAGCTACCTGAACATCAAACATATCATTTATGTCACCATGTTTATGTCTTCCCCTTATTATCATATGTCCCCGTGTGATTTCTTCTGTGAACATTGAATATTACCCCAAAAAGAAAAAGAAAAAGAAAAAGAAAAAGAAAAAGGAAAAGGAAAAAAGTGTAGCTTTTACCTTATCCTGCAGATTGAAAATTTTCGTATAAACTTCATCTGATGTGAACTTTGGCGTGCTAAGTAGTGTAGTTCTGCCGACAAACAAATAGAAAAGATAAGATCCCTGAACAATAGTTTAACCATCACGAGCCACAAAGTCAAATGTACTTGTGAAACAAAATTATCATTTCATTACGAGTCATGAGATGAAACATCACTTTGTCATTTATTTAAAGAAAAGTATAATGTTATTGCTACAACTCCGCAACAAAATGTCTATTATTGTCCACATGTTGGAGGGATGAATTTGCTCTTCATCCTTCAGCTTTTAAGTGATATGGTAACCAAAAAGTTTCGACTTGGCCATATGGACCACATCATTGCATTTTGATACAACAGTAAAATGCAACAATTTAGCATGGTCTTGGAAAAAAAACCATCTAGACCACAGTATCATCACAAGTACAGAACAGGCTAATAAGAAGGACACCAGTGTCCTAAAGGGCAACAGTTATTATGTGTTGGGTTCGTTAACAGGAGCAATAACCCAAAAAAGGCCCGTAAAAGCCATTCAGAGGAAGGGCAGAAATGAAAAGCCAAATAAACACATTGAACATTTGCTAAAACTGAACTCACTTTTGTTGCTCTGCCTCCTTGTCATTCAACCAAGTTTTCACTTTTTCAGCCTCACTAAGAACCTGAAATGATTTTTTTTTATGCTAAGTCAAGATAAAACAATCCCAAAAATAAATTAAAAAAAAAAGGAAATAAAATAAAAGAGTAGGAAAAAAAACAAAATAGCACGGACTCAAAGGCGCACCTCATCAATCCTTCCTTTTGGAAGCCATGGTTTTTCTTTCTCCCACCCACGAACTATCTGAAGTGATTCAGAAAAATCCTCATTAATTGCTTTAAAATTCCAAAATAAGTACACAGACTTATACCATTTAGGACTTTAAGACTGTTTGGAAACTGCATACACGTGCAGCAATATTATTGCAGGCTTTCATTCACATGGTAAACAAGAAAAGAATTATGTATTCAAAAGAAAAGCAAAATCCCAAATCATGCAGGAATCGACAAGAGAATGATTATTATGCATGGTAAACCGTGAAATAATTTACACATGAATCCACGTAACAAGCTAAAATTAGTGTTGCAAAAGAAAGTAAAATAGATTCAACAGCTACATTTGCAAGGAAATGGATGAAAGGATAAGAGGGAATACTAGTATCAGTTATGCCAAGTAGGTAGGAAAAGGGAATGCCCATAAACCCCAAAATTCTTGAACTCCACGTTCAGGAATATAATCTGCCATCCCTCGTAAAAGGTGGTCTCCAACCCAGAAGGCAATAAAAAGCAAAAATATGCCACATGAAGAGTAAACTTACCAGTTGAAGCTCAGTAAGATACCGCCGAGCATGTTCCAGTGCAGTTGGACGAGCAGATAGCTCAGTATATCTATGACAACAAATACTGCATGTGAGAAGGAGCTCTTTGCAGAAAGTAAGAAAAGCTTACAGGAAAAGGAGGACCTAAGGAATATCGGGTCTCCAACAGTTTTCAACGTCTCTAAGCATTTTTGGAATTCAGAAGCTGAAGCGTCTTCACCATCCATGTACAACCAATCTTGTACCTGAAACAAGAGGGAATTCATATCAGTGCCACAAATGATTTGTCCAAAAGCTGTCAAAGTCTAAAACAGATGTTGAAGAGCAAACCTCTTCAAGTTTCTCAGAAAATGCTTGGCGCTCCTCGCTTGAAGATATCTTTTCAAATTCTTCAGATTCAAGCTGATTTTACAAAGGTCAAAAAGCAGGAACCACAATGAGTTTTCTTATTTTTATTTTTTCATTGATTGTGGAAGAAAAGCTTGGAGAAGAGATAATTTGCAAGTAATGCTTATTTAAGAAAATCCGAGCAAACCTACACAACTATGAGCAGTAGTCTCGTTTAAAAAGAAAAAGTAGTCAAACCTTTTCTTTTGTAGTGTATATGTATCCTTCCAAGCTATTTTTCAGCTCTGCCGTCCTCTTTCTCTCTTCATCCTTGCTATCCAATTTTTCTAATTTACTCTTACCTTCAGCAAGAAACTCTTTTGAAAGAGATGCGGCTGGTCCTGTAGTCTTGTCAATTATCTGCCAACATACAAAGGCAGGAGTCAGATATGCAGCAGAAAGGGGGTAAAAAACCTCCTCAGAAAAGTGTTTTTCCAAAACAGACAGTGCAATTCCAGTGGGAAATTTTGACCACCTTCAGCGGTACTCGGAAAGTCTTCTTCTTCAGTTTCCTTTCGGTTGCAGGTTCTGAAGTACTATTCTCACTCTTGATTGAATTTAAAGCATCTGCGATGCTATCATCCAGATGCGGTTGCTCACTACTCTCCTCAGAGGGATTTTTAGAAGCGCCGTCAACTGATTCATTGACGGAAGAATTTGTACCAGGACCTGTTGAGTTATCAACTGAAAGAATTTTTTTGGGAACTTCTACCCATTCTGTTACTTCTATAACAGCATCTGCGCGATCTAAGGATAAAATTCCACTTCTACTGAGAGAGAAATGGAGATTGGCCTTAATTGGAGAAGAAAGGTTTCTAGAAGCATACCTACGGCACAAAAATTCAAAGTAATAAAAACATGTCAAATCTACAGAACCAAAAAAAACTCAGGAATCGAGACATGATTCAAAATTCCAGGTACATACTTGTCAGTAACTTCAGTGAGACCAGACACAGCATATTGAGCAAATGTCACAGAAGAAGCACCAGGAGGAACCAAAGCTTCACTTTCATAGGCAAGTGAAACATCAAAATCTTTGTTATGGACAATGGACCTGAACATCTGCAAAACATAGCGTAAAAAGACCATGAAAAACACAAGAAGCTTCAATCTACATCCTAATGCAAAGTCAATGATAGTGGATAGTGTAATCAAGTAGGATGTACCTTACTGGGCAGCTTTTTCATAAGAGGGACTATGAGCTGCCTAGTATTTTCATCTATCAGAACAGGACCATCTAAATCAAGAACAAATCCATATGTAGAACCATCAACCATCCCTAGCTTACGGTTCAATTTAATTCCATCACTCAAATTGGCTGCAATTAAGGAGGCACCAAGAACAATGGCTTCATCAGCATCTAAATGTTTGTCCAGATCTTTCCTCCCAAGAAACTCCTGGAGCTTAGCCTGTAGAAGGAACTTATGTTTTTAAGCAATAAGGCAGTAACCATCATGAGTAATATTACAAAGATAAAAAAAAATTAACTGCACGTCTTCTGCATGAGTAATCATTTCATGTCATGGTGCTGAATCATGTTATATAGACAAGAACACCCAAGATTCTATGCTTAGAAGCTGCTAAGCACAAATCTATGAGACCACCCATTATTTTCTTTACTACGCGTCTTTCAAGTCCTATCACTACCATTGTCAGGCCAACAGGAAAAAGTATGGCTTCTGTCAAACAAATACAATAATCAAAATCAAAAGAAAAGCCACCAACTAATCAGTATGAACTTCCTACGTGAATTCACCACAACCGCTTTTCATACCTCAGATTTTCTGTTTACCGACTATTATCTCACTGTTTCCTGAAAAGTTTTACTTGTCTATATTCAGCATTTGACAGTCTTTTGCGCATGAATTTATCAGATACTCAAGGGTTAATCTCCCATTGCTTGTTACGATGACCTCCAAATGCCTAAGGTGCATCTGCTCTCAAATGATACATTGGTTTGGAAAAGCTAACAGCAGGTATGAAGAAAAAAAGAATGTTTCAAACAAAATGAATTTAGTAGAAATGATTTTATTTTCTACTTATTCCTGCTCAAGCATAGCTGTTCACATCTTTCCCTATCTTTCTTTTGTAATTTCACCCCTAAGTTTGAAGAACGTGAATCTATTTATTTGAAATGTGGCCAGCCTTGCTCATACGACAGCTTGTAGAGTTGGTATATTTAGTATTTCTGCTTCAGTAGTTATTTGTGCTAAAGATAAAGGACATGGCAAAGTAACGTATGAATGTGGATGGTGGGGTGGAATTGGCTGTGAGAATTTGTTAGAAATTGAGTCATTTACATACGAGGGCATCAAATCAAGTGCTGATGCGAGTACGGATCAGAGAATTGGATCTGGGTGCAATGCCTCATGTAGAGTAACATAGTACATGACTATGGCACTGTTGAAGTACCCTCTAAACAGCTAGCTACTCAAAATAGTTACTCATCTACTCTTTCTTCTTCAAACTAACCATATTAAGGTAATGTTCAGTTACATCATTCTAACCCTTAATGTTATTAGCTTTCAACTTCTGATTAGCTTTCAATTAAGCATACTGCATTTCTTATGTTTTGCAGAATAAGTAATAATGAAAGGATAGTCCAGAGATAACAAAATTCATAAGGATCAAAACCTTAAGCACATATTCAGTTGTTTTGCTTGTTGGCTAACACAGCCAAAGACACACTGGCTGTTATTTTTAGGGTTGCGGAATAAAATCCAATCATATGGATCAAAACCTTAAGCACATATTCAGTTGTTTTGCTTGTTGGCTAACACAGGAATGAAACAATATTTTACTTGCACACCATGGCTGCACTTATTTTTATAGCTGAGGAAATAAAAAACAACTGACCTGCAACTTTGGCACTCGTGTGGCACCTCCAATCAACTCTACTGCATGTACCTCTTCAGCCTTGAGACCAGAATGCTTATAAACTTCTTTAAGTGGAAAAAGAGCTCTCTCCCATATGTCACCACAAAGCTCTTCAAACTTCTCACGAGAAATAGAGCTCCTGGAAAGGAGATTTTATTTCAGTCAAAAACATATACTGATACATGTTTCACATGCTAAGGCAAATTAATCGTCAAACATTATACATATTGGAGGAGGAGAAGCAAAAACAAAGAAAAATAAGACCAGACAACTTGATCTGAGGAGCTGACTTCGAGAGAGGGGAAGAGGTTGCTAAACATTATTAGAAGAAAGGTAAACGGAAACAAGCCTTGCAGCTATTAACTAAACTCAACTTTCCATATACTCCCTCCGTTCCATTTTGTATGAGACTTATTCCTTTTGTGAATGTCCCAAAATATGTCCACTTCCAATACTAAAACAAACTCATCAAGATTATTTTTTACTTCAATACTACCCTTGTAATTATTTAAGCCAACAGATGCATTTATTGCAAATATAAAAAATATGTAAAAAGGTAGAAATGAGAATGTAATGATTTTAATTATCGAATGAAGCAATATATAATGACTCATTAGAAGGTATGAGTTCCAAAAAGTCCCCAAACAATTTGCGATGGAGGGAGTAACATCATGACAACAATCCCTGAAGACATTTGGGCAGGACTAGAGGTGCTATAAGGCAGCATAAGTGAAGAAAATGATCGGCTTATGAAGAAATTGACAAATAGTCATTTAATGCACTGGTCACCATAAGAATCAAAGAATGAGGAGAAAAGTATTCTTCTTATACTAGAATAAAAGCTCATTAGATTATTACAAACAAAATTCTCTCTTATATAGAAGAGGACCAACGGCTAGAAGGAAAAAAAAAGGGAACACTGTTCCAACGGCTAGTTGGACAGTGGCCCTGGAAAAAACAGCCTAAAAGAAAGGTTATGATTTAGCCACTAATTATCTACTAATTAGGACTAGTTAACACTAATAATACCAATAAAAGGGATCACATATTACCATGAAATCTAACAGTCACAATTAATTTGGGAGACCAATTGCAAAATCTACAGTTTTATGTCTATAGCAAAATGAATACAGCTTTTAGAACAAATTTTTCAGTAAAAATATTCAGACACAAAGATTCCTGAAGTGGGGATTGCTAAGGTCATGGGCACCAACTGTTTTTTACAGATATTTAAAATTGTCTATATTCCAAATTGTAGCTTTTCCCTACTTGCCACACTTATATTTGTACAACTTCTAAAAATAACAAAAGAACAAGGCTTCCCATTAGTTTTTAGTTATCATCCTTGAAATACTTGTGCGTTTAAGCAAAAAAGACAACCTGCAACTTATTTGAAACCTTCAGACCTTATTCTAGCAAGATTAAGTCACTTATACTGCATCAAATAATACTCAAACAAGGGTGGAGACCCCCACCGGGCACCTACTGACAAGTATTTTCAATAAAAACAATTTTGAGCAATCTCATATGTCTTCAGGAGAATGTCTTAAACATACCTAAAATCATGATCATCGTACAGAGACTCGACTGATATTGGAGCCGCAGAATTTGCACTGAGAATCTCTTTGGTGCGCTTAACCTGCTTCTTTAATTTGGCCATAGCCTTTGAGGACGACCTCACATCAAATGTGTTCCCATGCTTTTTATTGAACTCATCAGCAAAGTGCTCCACCAACCTAAATTCCAAGTTCTGACCTCCAAGTTCAGCATCCCATCTGACATCCTTCACCTGTAACAGCCTTTAAACATCAAGGTTTGTGGTGATTTTCTTTATTTTTTTTCCTTTTTTCAAGTGAGATGAGATTTCATTAATAATAACGTGACAGTACAATCATACAAAAGTTTTTAACTCCAAATCCAACATTCTTTAACAAATTTTGTAGTAAATGTTGCATACCAAGAACTTGGACAGCTGCTTTTATCACTGTCTAGAACAGGCCATCGCTTATATTATAAGGAATTTTTCCCAAAATCTACTTTGGAGTATTCCATGTTCAATTTAGTTTTTCTTCATTTACTTTGATGTAAAATTTAGCAAAATCATACACCTGTAAAGGGGCCTGTGCATCACAGGCTCATCCCCGGGGTATGTTTGAACTATGAACAATCAACAAAGCAACCAACTTTAGATTCTACTTGAGCAAAAAAATGAAACTAAATACTGATATTCAAGGTATCATCACACATGCACTAAAGAACAACCTAGAAAAGGATAACAAGCATCATAATATTTGAACTTCAAGAATGCAGATACTAGTGCCAAGATTAATAAGATGAGCTAAGCATATAACGGAATCCAACTTAACTTACCCAAAAAATATCACCTTCATCTGAAGAATAAAGCTAAAAATGATTTTACTTTCTGAGAATTTAACAAATGGACCAAGAAAAGTATGTACCTGAAATTGGTTAGCTGACACGGTCTTTCCAAATTCTTTGGTATTATAAGCCGAGAAATGAACCAGGGCAGCATACGTGCTACTCGCTCCCATGTTGTAGAAAATCACATTCCTCGATCCATTGGAAAAATCCTTATCAATCCCGTACTGCATTGCAGCCCCAGAATACTCGTTCACCACGGCCAAAACATTGATCCCAGCCAACTCCGCAGCCGCCAACAAGCCCTTCCTTTCAGACACTCCCATGAAAGGGGGTACCGTGATAACACAATCCTTCACACTGGTCTTGGCATGCGTCTCCGCCAGCCCAGTTGCAAACTTCAACAGCATCGCCACCAATTCCTCCGCCACATACTTTCCATCCTCCTCCCCTGTGTCGAACACCGCCACGCCCCTACTAGAACCTGAGATATTACTACTGTCAGGGGTAATCTGGTAACTCAAGTACAGAGACTCAAGACTCTTTTTGGTGTAATCATATGGTTTGGAGATGAATTGACGGATATGAGAATAGACGTTGTTGGGATAACGAGCAACGAGGTTTGAAGCTTCTTCACCGATTAACCGATTGCCAGAGTGAAATGCGACGAGGGAAGGAGTTTTCCGTTTGGACATTTCATTGATCGCGATGGAGATCGGAGGTTGACCAGGTTTCAAATTAACCACGGCAACCTTCATCCATTCGGAACCTAGATCTATGCTGCACACAGCTGATTCTGAAACCAAAGGGTATAACAGAAACAAGGAAAAAACTAAACCTAATCGTAGAAACGTGTTCGTACTCCAAAGGTCCATCTTCGGCATTGTTTTGCCCTGAAGCGAAGATTCTAGTTTGGTGAGACTAGACTAGAAGTCCGGTTTGCAGGGAACTAAAAAGAAGCAGCAGCAAATAAGGGAGAGGGAGAAAGATATTAATTAATTTAAGGAGGAGGTCCAGGTGGAAAGTCATACAGAAAGTACCAATTAAATTAGAACACGTCGGTGATTGTACACGTGGCGAGATGTAAAAGGGTTAATGACCTGTTGTTGCATGGGTCTCTCGAAATCCATGACGAAAAATTGGGTGGTGGTACACTGGTATTGCCTGTACCGTAACGAGAGGTCATTTCTATACGAGCAATAATACGAGTACAACGAAATTAAACAATTAATTGATAATCTATATTATTGATTATTGTGGGATTTTGATCGATTAATATGAATGTTATGAAAATAAATGGTGTAGTCAGATCATTGTTGTGTCGATTGATTGATATTATTAAGATCGTTACATCATTGATTAAAACCAATTGGTGTTAGTAAAAGCGCTTATATATTTCCTTATCATCACTTTTAACACGCCAGTGTGACGCTTATAATGCTCTCTCGACTCAACACAGACACAAAGCGCATATAAAGCGCATTACACAGCGCCAACAAAGAGCGCGTAACACTGCACAATATAATTGAAAACAATGTTGAAGCAGCGATTGATCCCACGACCTCCCGCCTCACGATACTGTATATGGAAAAATAGCCAAACTCATATAAGAAAGAGGTGCCATTATATTTTTGAGATGCCCGACACTTACACTTGTTTTTTGTGACTATCGCTTGAAATGGAGTTTGAACCTACGGCCTCGCCTTATAATCTACGTTAAACTACTATATGTCCCAAAAGCAGTACTGATAGGAGATAGATAATTAACATTATAATCTTTTTTTCAGTGTGGCGCATATATGTTATAGAGGAGAGGCGAACACTTGATTTGTTTTTGGTTTTGAGGAAGTGGCGCTTTAAGAAGAGAGAGAGGTCCAACACTTTGTTTTTTTAATTGTCTTTGGAGCGGGGTTTTGACTCGTGATCTTCCGCCGATACTATGTTGAGATCAATGCTACATTGTGACTAAAACCAATTGGTGTTAGTAAAGTATTCTACTATATTTCCTTATATCACTTTTAACATGTATTTGTATTATAGTTGTATCATTTCTCTTACTTAAGGGGTGAACAAAAAAAACGGAAACCAAATCAACCGGTTGGTACCCAAACCAGTCCCAAACCGAAAATACGAATCATTGGCTGGTTTTGGTTTGGTTTTGTATGAAAAACTAAATCCGTGAAACCAAATTTGGTTTTGGTTTTAAGATGAAAACCGACCAAATCGGAACTGATATATATATATATATATATATATATATAGTGTGTGTGTGTATCATTTATATATATATATATATATATATATATATATATATATATATATGTATGTATGTATGAATGTGTGTGTATATACATGAATATATCGATAATTATTAATTAAAGGACCTTTATTTGCACCATTACCAATCTACGTACTCACCACTCGACCAAGCACTGTGCAAAGAAACCGACTTTTCGTCAAGATATATTGTGAGAACTCACCATAGTGAACCGACTTTTAAGTCGGTCTCTCTCATTATCATACGTATAAATAACTAATATCTCACCATGATCCATTCTTCAATCAACTACCTCACACACGTAGTTTGATGCTCATCCTAATAGGGACCTGTAATGACATTGAAATAAAACAGTTTACATTGTTTAATATGATCATCTTAATTGGAAAATATGATAATATAATGTTGTATACACACACACACACACACACACACACACACACACACACATATATATATATATATATATATATACATGAGGACAGATGACATTCGAGTTATGGTGTATGGTAGATGAGGAATGAGAATCTTGTATGATTATCATTACAATATAATGACATGAATTCGCTAAACCGTGATAATCTTTCAGTGAATTATTTGTATATAAAAAAGAGGACCAAAAACCGGAAAGAACCAGAATTCAAGTCGATCCAAACTGCATCGGATAAAATGGTTTTAAATTATGGATTCGGTTTTGGTTTGTAAATTTTAAACCGTAAAAAATGGTTTGGTTTTAAAGTGATTAAAACCTGATTTACTCTTACTATACTACGGAGTATTAAAATGTGGCCGCCGGCAATTTAGTTTTGTTGACTAAAATTGTTGCTCAAATAATTTTTTGAAAAAACAAATCTCGCTTAAATAGTCTTTTCCATATTTTTTCTCCTTACTGCCTAAAATACCCCTGTAAATGTTGCTTAGATAGTCTCCTCACTCATCTTCTTCAACTCCAAGAATCCCTCGCCGGAACCAAGCCGGAATCCCGCCGGAACACTCATTCACACTCGAATCACACCCATTCGAACCAAAACCACACACATTCGAACTCAAATCACACTCATTCGAACCCAAATCATCCAACCGGAATCTCGCCGGAACACCCATTCGAACACCCATTCAAACGAGCTCGCCGGAACACCCATTCGAACACTCATTCAAACTAGCTTGCCGGAACACCCATTCGAACATCAATTCAAACGAGTTTACATGAAATCGAACTCGTGTGATTTATAAACTGAAAAACGAGTTAATGGAGAAAGAAAAAGAAGGAAGAAGAAGAAGAAGTAGAAAGGAAGAAGTAGAAAGGAAGAATAAGAAGGAAGAAGAAGAAAGATAAGGATGGGATTTGAGAAGGAAGGGAAAGAAGAATAAAGATAAGTGATGAGTTTGAATTATATTCAATATTTGAATTTGGAGAATGGAGGAAAGATTTGTGATAATTGTATGAAGGGCAAAATGGGTATATCACTTATTTCGGATTTTTTTTAATAATAATTTAGTCAAAGACCATACGAGCAAGTGAAAGTAAAAAAAAAGACTATCAGGGCAATTCGCCCTGTTAAAATTGGATTATTCAACATTTCTCTTTATAATGAGTTGACTCATCTTTATTCAAAGTTTTTTTTTCTTTTTTTGAGTGGCAAAGAAAATATTTCTTGGTATGAGTATTTTTAAAGTCAATTATCAATCATCATCTGTGATTTGTTTGCAAAATAAAAATCATACTTGTTTGTTTTGGGTATTTTGGAATTGGATTTTTTTTTTTGGGATTTTTTTATATATTACATCACTAATCATTTTTACAATTTTCTCACCAATTAATTCTTCAATTACAATACAAAAATAATAAACCATCTCTCACCATTTCATTTTATTTACTTTATTATATTTTTTAACATTATTTTATTAATTATACTATTTTATTTCAATTTCTCTTACCACTCATTTTCTTTATCTATACAAATTTCAAAAAAATATTTTAACTTTCTGATCATTACTCCAATCATTTTTTTAATATTTTATTATCCATTAATATATAACCTAAAAAAACTCCAACCCAAAATAAACAGATGTTTCTTAAAAAAAAAATCATATTTTTACCTTTTTTTACCTATGATGCACTGACACTTCAATCTGGTCGCCGTACGTCGTGTCCGACACAAGTCACGACACGACACGCTCTGACACCGTGTCCGACACATGTCGGCTGATTAAATTGATACTATTTAAAATTTAAATATCCGACACGCTTCCGACACACCGTCGACAATCCCTGACACGGCACCGACACTCCTGAACCCAATTTTTATTTTTTTTCTTTATTTAAGTTTTTTTCAATGGAAACGTTAAAATATACGATTTTCATTTCTATAATAATTAAATAATAATACGATGTATCAAGTTTATATGTTTTTTTTGTTGATAAACAATCATTTTTACAATTTATAATATTTTGAAGGTCAGTCACAAATTTTTTTGACACCGTATAAATGTCGAATATATATTCTAGATATTCATAAAATTTATGTAATACCTATCTTATTTTGTCTAATTTTTTCAGATGTTTACGAATATTTTTTTTTATAAATTGAATTTTATTTACATCATATATATATATATATATATATATATATATATATATATATATATATATATATATGTCGGCGGTGTGTCGTGTCGTGTCCCTTAAATTTTGAAATTAAGCCATGTATCGCTGCTAATAGTGTTGTTGTGCGCGTGTGTCAGAGTGTATCTTAACGTAGATAGTTACCTAATACAATTTCTGCATTTCTTTTCTTCCCCTTTTGAAGTGAAAACAAGTCAATTTCCACCTCCACCAAACAGGGAGGGGCGTGTAATTGTTACTATTTTGACAAGCATTTTAAAACCCTTTCTGGACTAAAAGGCTACAACAAGTCTAACTAAAATGTTGGACGAAAAGCTAATAAAAAGGAAGATTTTTGTGGCTTAGAACATAGCAGAAGCAAGAAAGCAAAATGAAGTATTGTGTAGTCTATAAATTGAGAGTCCATTGCATTGGCAGGAAGGAAACTACTGTATAAGTGGGCTAGTAGGAATCACAATTCACAAACATGGCTCTGAATCTGAGTTGCAGTGCATGGGTGTGTGTCTTTTCAAATGAGAAGAAACAAATTGGTGTGAAAACAATTAGGAGGGCTGCTGCAGTTGCATCTGATGAAGCAGAAACATCAATTTCCACTAAAGCCATAGGAGAAGAGAGGAAGATTAAATTGGGGGGTTCTGAATTGGAGGTGACTAGGCTTGGTCTTGGGGCTTGGTCATGGGGTGACACCACCTACTGGAACAACTTTCAATGGGATGGTACGTATTATAATAAAAAATCCTTCATTTTTCATCAATCTTTGTTCTTCATTTCTTGTGGATAGTTTATTACTACAATCTACAAGGAGTATATTATTGGGTTCTCACCCACCCTCTGTTCTTTGCGCATAGGGTACTGTTACTAGTGACTGTTTCCTGTTCATTTGGTCCCTATATCTGATAATAGGGATTAGGGATTGTGTATCTTGTAGAAACACTATGAATAGTCACTTTCAATTGCTTGACAGATAGGAAGATGAAAGCTGCTAAGGGAGCTTTTGATGCAAGTATTGATTCTGGTATCACATTCATCGACACCGCTGAAGTTTATGGATCAAGGGTAGGATGACATCTCTTTCTGCTCTCTAGTTTGCTTCCTTTATTTAACAACATCAGTGTTCTAAAAATCGGCCTCCCACGGTAATCTGTTAAAGGCCCCTTGATTTTTTATATGTTACCTTTGGTAGTCACTTCAAGAAGTGAACTTCACAGTACTAATAATGTTATCATTTGTCGTTGCAGCTCTCTTTTGGTGCCGAGAGTTCTGAAACGCTTCTGGGAAGGTTAGTTGGTTGTTTTTCTTGGTGTTAGTACTATTATATTTATACCCCTAAGAAAAATTCATCCCTAGGCAGTGTTTTTAGCTGTTCATAGAATGAAACACACTGTATTTCGGTTTAAGGTTCATCAAAGAACGAAAAGAAAGAGATCCAAACGTTGAAGTTTCTGTTGCAACAAAATACGCAGCATTGCCATGGAGGCTTGGTCGTCAAAGCGTCATATCTGCTCTTAAGGATTCACTTTGCCGTCTTGGACTCTCGTCAGTTGACCTTTATCAGCTCCATTGGTCCGCTCCCCTCAGCTTCCGTTGGTTATTTAATTCTTGATTCTCTTTGAAACTTGTCATTGATGACTCCTGTTTGTTGCTGACATAAATTTCAGGCCTGGAATATGGGGAAATGAAGGTTTGTTGTGAATGCGTCCTCTCATTTATGAGCTTTTTGGGTAAAGAAAATGCAAAACATTTTTCACACCTAGCAAAAGAATTGGTTTAGGATGGATAAATTGTTTTTATCAGGATATATTGATGGCCTTGGAGATGCAGTAGAACAAGGGCTTGTCAAAGCTGTTGGAGTCTGTAATTACAGTGGTTAGTAGTTTCATGATTTCTTGGAAGTTCTTTTCGTAGTATATTATTAGTTGCTTTCATGCCATGTTTTTTTAGCCTTCCTTAAGAGCATTTGCACCGTATATTAAAGAACACCTTTTCAGACCGAAATGCATCAAAATCTTTACGGTGCATAATTCGAATAGGGATTATAAATTTTGTAGCGCAAGAATTTTGTGTTTTACATATTTGAGTAGTATTTGATGCTGATGATGGATTTGAATGTTTGCCTGTTATTTTGTAGTATCTACTACAAGTGTTCCAAGGCTCTATTGTATTTCTTGAGGGATTTTAGAATTATTTACTAGTTTGTCCTTCGTTCAATGTGCTAGACAAGGACTGATTATGGTGAAATGAATTTCAGAAAAGCGTCTTCGTGATGCATATCAGAAACTTAAGAAGAGAGGGATTCCACTTGCTTCAAACCAAGTTAATTACAGCCTAATATACAGAGCTCCAGAAGAAAATGGAGTGAAAGCTGCATGTGAAGAACTTGGTGTTACTATAATTGCTTATTCACCTATTGCACAAGGTAAGCTTTTGTCCTTCAATTTTTTTTGCCAATGGAGATCTATTAACTGCTGGTACTAAAATTTTGAAATCTAAGGAACTTTAGACACTTTAAGTACAAATCTATGGCCTAAAAGGTATTTTTAGGATTAATGTTGTCCTTGTTTGATAATTCAGCCTATGATAAATAAATTTAAAAAAAAAACTGGATGTTCATTGTTGTCTTCTGTGAGACTTATGCAAAAGTAGAATGTGAGCCATTAACGCGAAACTTACTAGTGTGGCATCCAAGTAAGAGAACTCAAAGCTTTATAACAATGTGCAGGTGCATTGACAGGAAAGTATACCCCGCAAAACACGCCTTCTGGTCCTCGAGGACAGATTTATACACCTGAGTTCCTGACCAAAGTAAGGTTTCTTTAGATGTACAGACTAGTCACGATTCTTGATTAACTTCTTATGCCGGTTTATGATACTGCAGCTACAACCACTGATCAACAGGATACAGGAAATAGGACAGAGATACAATAAAACAGCCACACAGGTTCCTGACACTATTTGTGCTCCTTGACTTTTAGATCGAGCATATTTTTGCAAGTCTATACTAGAATTGTATTTTTTATTTTCAGTATTCCCTTAGCATATGTATTCAGACAGAGAGGTAATTACTTCTTTTAACGCCTTTTTGTTTAAAATGGAAGGTTGTACTCAACTGGTTGATAGCACAGGAGAATGTAGTACCGATACCAGGGGCAAGAAATGCAGAACAAGCAAAGGAGTTTGGTGGGGCTTTGGGTTGGAGACTAAGCAAGGAAGAAATAGATGAACTTAGATCTTTGGCTTCAGCTATTAAACCAGTTGTTGGTTTTCCTGTGGAGAGACTATAAAAGCTTCTGCTGGCAATTTACTTGTAAATGTAAACCTTTCTTTGTGTTCATTCATCTTGATGTATCTATCTTTCCATATCATTACATACGACAATTTTTTTTTTCTTTTCTTTAAAGTAGGTAAATTCACATATTAAACGCAACTTCAACACATCCCAAGTGTTGGCCTATAACAAAGAAGTTGGGCCAACATTCAAGAAAAGTTAAAGAAAGTTATTTTGTTTAGATGGAAAAAAAAAAAAATGATACGGATAAAGTGGAATAATCGAGAATACGCTTTTCATTGATGACCATTTGTCTGTATACAACATCAGAGCTGCCAACAGCTAGTTCAGTCAGATAACAAAAAATATACACTGAATATTCTCTTGACTACATCCCGAGCTAGGGATCAATCAAATAAGCATTGCTACTTACACCAACCAAACAAAATCAAACCTTCAAGATTCTGCAACCTTGCTTACAATGACAGAAGCATAATTGGAGATTGTTGATTCTGGTGATTGCCGCAGCCGTTTGATCAGAGGAAATAATTCTGATGATCTGAGATAACTTCTGCACGGTGGATGAGCACACATCTTTGCCAATGAGAACAATGCTATCTTCAATGGCGACTCTGCTATTGCATTTTTCTTCACCGGGTTTAGAGCCATCGTGGAACAATCAGCCACTAACTGTAGTAGAGCCTGAAATAAATACATGCATAAAAAAAAAAGGTTTATGTTTATGTTGATTAAATACACAAAATATTATCATTCTACTTATCAATAAAATCTAATCTGTTACACAAAAGATAAGATCTCAAACCTGCATGGCACCTTTGTTGATAATGTCCCCACAAAGCTTGTCAGAGTTGCGAACAAGATTACTGAGAGCACCTGCGGCATTTGCTTTTGTCTTGTCTTCCTCACCCGAAAGCAGCAAACTTGCTAGCTGTGGAATGGATCTCCTTAGTTCATCATACAGTAAGTCATTGTGGTAGGCTGCATTGCCAATCTAGAAATAACAGTTTATCTTCGTTAGTCATATACTGCTGCTACAAAGTAAAAGAACAAGAATACAGTAACTTCATGGGATATTCTTACAGCGAAGCATGCAAATTTCCGGGTCCTTTTATCTGGATCAGAGCAGTGATCTATCAGGAGATCAATAATTTTATGTTCTGCCTGCATAGGACATCAGGTAGCAAGAACATCAGGTATGTAGAAAAAAAAATACTAACAATGAAATAAAAGTCAAATTAATAGTTCTATAATCAAAACACAGTTCATGCGATTATTAATATAATATAACTTCATGATTGTAGATACCATTACCAGTGAACCATAGAAGTCGGCACTATGTCGGCACATGTTTCCTAGGGCACTACAAGCCTTTGCACGAACATTCGGATCTTCATGATCAAGAAAAGCTTTCAAGAACATCAATATATCAGCCTGACCAATGTGGCTGTAAAAGGCCTGCATACAATGTAACAAAGAATGTCAGTGTAGCATGGCCTTTCTATTACAAACATAAGGTAGACTGTTTTGGTCATCAGGTAGCATAATCAAACTAATATACATACTTCCAAGATTTGCGATGCTTTTAAGATTTGGTCACTTTTCATGCAAAGGGTAACATAATCAAACTAATATACATATTTCCAAGAATTCTTGTATATGCCGTATTTCAAAAAAAAAATTTGGAGGGGGGGGTGGACAAACAAACAGACTGACAGACAGAACAATGTAACAGCATGCGTATTCTGTCTGGCTAGAGATGGATCTACTTTGCCTTCACATGTTCACCATATTGATCTCTCTCTCTCTCTCTCTTTTGAGAAGTATTGATCTCTTGTTTAACTTGAATACTTGCTCAATTAGAACACACTTCCCTTTCAGACCCCAGTTTGCAGTTGACTAATCGACAAAGAAAAATTTGGAGAAAAAAGAACACAAAACAGAAATTATATTCCTTTATAACATTCTTGAGAAAGCAAAACATTTCTATTTTACATTCACCAGACCTTTAGTTGGTGGTGAAAAATAATTTAAACCACAATTCCCCCCAGAGAAAGTCAGCATAACTAGCACATGCAAACAAAGGCCCACGGTCAAACGCTAAATCATCAGAACAATCAGCATGCATATGTGTGTTACCTTATCCATGCGAGCTAAATCTGATATAATCATAAGAACATCCAGAGTGACTTCCTTTGGACAAGAGTTACTAAGCATAGTTTTCACCCAACCAGGATCCAACAGCCCTGCCTCAAGAAGGTCAATAGCAAGAGGTCTATGACTGATCATTTTGGCCAGAAAGGCCACGGGTCTTCCTACATCTTTCAGTTCCATGTGTTTTGAGCATCTCAAAATGATACAGGGAACTGATACCTGAGAAAATGAGAAACCAATTATAATACGAAATATAATGTGTGATAATCAAACAAGAAAATTATATTTCCAATTTTTTTTTTACTGATTAACAATCACTTGACATCAACTTAAGCTTTTAGGAGAGATGGCAATTCAGTGTGGTATCAAAACATGAAGTCATGGATTAAACTTCTGCCATAGTTGGTAATTCGACAATATATATATGCAAACACACACACGGGCTCAAGAGGCAAGGTCAGTCTATTCATGCTAAGAATACACAGTTTCAGCAATTCTCATTGTTCTTTGGAAAAAGGTTCAACAGATTGGCATTCATGTGCAAGTGCAAGAAGCTATGTGGAGTTGCATTCAGCAATTCTCATTGTTTCTTTGGATTCATAGGGAAACATTTTTTTTTTTTGTTTCTCTTTTTTTTTCCATGGTTAAATTCACATATACACAACAAATGATTAAAGAAACAGAACAGCAGGTCAAAACAACTTAATTTTCCATGGGCTTGGAAGATGTTAAGGAAATGGAAACTTAACCTCGTGAAGGAGTTGAATATATTTTCTCATGTTTGCCTCTATTGCTTTCACCATATCCTTGTCTTCTGTGAACACCCTACCACCAGGTGAAGCAATGTTGAGGAGGAACCCACTGTTTACTGAAGCATTTGCAACTGGTAGACCAGCCGCATTCTGTATAGCCACGAAGGGGAAAGCTAATAGATCAATGACTGCATTTATTATATCTCTAATCCCCTCCTTGCCACCACCAGGTCCATCCCAACACTTAACAAGCTTGAGGTGGGCACTTGATATCAAATCAGAAATTGATTTCAGTTGTTCTGATCTTAACAAAATCTGACGAAACACTGATACCCCGCCAGAAAGGCATTGGCAAATCGAGGAGAGTGTCCACACAACTCCAACTGGCGAGAGACCAATTTTATCTTCCAAATGAGAAGAACGATCAGCAGGATTGTTAGATGATATCAAGTCAGTAAGAAGTTGGGGGACACCACTAGCACACAATTGTTGTACAGCCAAAGGTCCTCCCCACTTCAACCTGGACAGCAATAACCCAACACATCCATCTCGAAGACCATGCCAATAGGAGAGCATCACAGTGGATGTATGAACTTCAACTCCATTATTCTCGCCTGGGGAACATTTGAGATACTCACAAATAGTAGGGGTACGCGGTATTAATGGTACAGCTATCTCAGATATGGGGTTTTCTGATGAAACTCCATTTTCCAGAGAGAGAATAGATGCAAGAGCAAGCATTGCACATGCACGAGATGGAGGAAATGGTGCTTGCATCCGTTCATCAGGAGAGAAATGATGTGCAAGAAGATTGAGACGAGCAAATTGCTTCTTTGAAGAGGACGTAAGCATGAATAAAGCAGAATTTCGGCCGGATAGCTTCAGAGATTGTGCAACGGAAGCAATGACTAGGCACGACTGCTGAACTAGGATGCATGGATTTGTTAATTTGGACTTCAAGTTAGCTACTTCTCCCCCATTGGCTTCTTTGGCGGAAGAAGCACAAAAAGCAAGAACGGAAAATATCTGTGAAATGATACTGTCATCCCCTCCACCACTCACAACAGTTGTAACAGGATGAGAACTAGGAAGGCAACATACGACATTTGCAACCAGTCTGTTGTACAAGCAACACCTGAGGATGACCTGAATTTAAGAGAAACGTTATATCTTATGTGTAAAAGACAAGAAAAATGGGCAGAAAATAAACCAGGTAAAATATAGACAACTTAAGACATACAATATCATGCATCCAAATTCTCATCCAAAATGTTATGAAGAGGGAACTCTCAAATAAAATAGGACAGAGGCCAAATTTTCCGAATATTTGTTTTTTTGTATATTTTCAGCTTAAAAGAAAATTTCATTGATGAATTGAAATTTGACAAAGCTGACAAGATAGTTGAAGATTTTCCACAACACAAGCTTTGAAACTTTATTGGACAGTCTTAGAGTTAGATCCAAATAGTGTTGTTCTAAAGATCACTGAACTTGGGTCCCTAAATAGCGTTCATTTGCCAAAAAAATAACTTGGGCAACATCTCACTTTTTGGTTGGATATGTCAGAATTCTCTCCATGCTTGTCACCAATGTGGCATAGCCATAGACAACACTCTCAGATATGAGTAGGAAAGAAAGAAAAAAGAAAAAATATATATTTCAGGTACACGGAACGTAAACATGACAAAGAACTGTCGGAAACGCTTGTAAAATACAGTGAACTACACTTAAAAAGGTATACAAAACAAATGTCAAAACATTATATAGCCACTGATAAAATAAATGAAGCACCTGAACTATAGCAACAAGAGTAGCCTCTGAACGCTGTTCAAGACAGTAGTAAAATGCGACTTGTATATCTTTGGACCTGAGAAATGCTTTCGTTAACCCATCAATTATTTTTGCTGATTCTGGTCTTGTCTGCAGATCTTGGTTATTTGAAAGGTCAAGTCGATGTAGAGAATGGCTCCGCAATGAGTCTAGAGGAAACAAACGAGTGGTTCCTTTTGAAGGAACCTTTTCAAGCATTTCTATCAACAGCCAAAGAGCCCTGCAACCTTCGCCACAAGCAGCTCGTAGCCAATCTTCACCACTAACAGCTTGTGGCGAATTTGAAGGACCTGACATGAGATTTGAACCCGATGCTGCCAAGCACAAACACAAAAGCTCCACCAACTGCGATGTTCTAACCTGGTCCAAGATTTGCTTGGACGTTTCATCTACCACAGGAGAGACAGACACCCCACTAGGAGATGAAGCAGCTGAATATGCTTTTATAGCCTGTGTGACCACCGATAACATGACACGGACACAAGCGATTGACTCATAGATAGCTCTCCCAGATAACACATCTAAGCAACTAACAACCTGCAAGAAGGTAAGGAGCTAAAGAAAATATGATATACCAGAGTCACATAATGTGCTTTCTGTAACAACTTTAACCTGTGAATAAAGTTTAAATAATGTATCCCAGTGCCCAATGTATGAATTTGCAATGCAGCCTCCAGTGTTATCCAACAATCTCTTTATGACTGACAAGCTCTGCATCAGATGCCAAATCAGTGAGAAGTCAAGTACATATATAGAGTAGTGATAATGAGTTGTCCAGAAAAGACGACCATTCCGTAAGCTTCAAAGAAAAAAAATATTATAATTTTTTGCTGTATTTTTTCTTTATAACATTTCTGTTGAATTGGTCTTAATCACTATCAAGTGAAATGTCCCACATCATTACAATGAGATATTGAGTGATGAACAGAAACTTTAATATAAGATCACCAGATTTACCTTTGGAAGAAAATCATTCGCTTCAGGTGATTTTAGTTTTATGGAAGAGGCAAAGCTTAGAAGCACTGCCAGAACTTCATCAATGATTCCAGTAGAATTAATAGCACCAGCAGCAAATATATTATCAAGAACCCGGAGGGACTGATTTAATATGAGCACGTCTTGATCCCTGACGTATGAAGATATTAAATCAAAACAACAAAAACAGTAGGTGTGTAGAATTCACAAAAATTCAAGACACCTGAGGCAGGCCTTTCTTTGCATTCAGTAAAAAGGGTTTAAAAGCGACGTTATACAAAGGGGTATGGACAAATCCTGGCCTACGTGGCTGATTCTCGTAAGAGTTATGAATCGTCAATCAATCCATATCAAGTAAATACAACGATAAAAATAAAAAATAAAAACATATACACGAAATACTAAAACAAACAAATATTAAAGTGCAGAGATCATTCATGTTGTACACGCTCGTAGTTATCAACAAACGATAAGTCTATTAAAGCTCCTTTTATATTCTCAATGCAGCTAATATTTTTTTAAACACAGACCAAAACTCCAAACACAGATTATTGAAAGAAATTCTCTATAATGCTTAAATCTCATTTTTTTTCACAAGCAATGCTAAAACATTTCAGGTAACCAGATACCTATACACAATAAGTCAAAATTCAACTTAAATCTGCTAAATATTCACTACCTGCAGGAATTCCAAGATTCCTTGTGCCATTTCTTCAAAGGTAGCAAGACTACAGACAATGCTTCATTATCTTGCCCAATCTTCATGGCACCCTTAACCGTACGGGAATTATTCTCCAATCTGTCCATCACTTCACAACCTAAATAGGCATAAATTGTTTATTTTCAGAATCTGCTATTGCTCCTCAAGGTAACCGGCCTGATACTGCCAAATCTACTTTTAAGTATGACATGGATTCAGGATAAAATCTGATCTCAGGCTTGACAAGAAAAGCTTTCACTAAGCATGTTGCACAAAATGAGAACAGAAGGGGTGGGTGAAGCTTTGTACATAACTTAATATATGACATCTTTTACCTGACTTTACAGCACCAGTGGCACTTGGGAAACCTGGAAAATCATCCATTTTTGAAGTATTACAAGCTGCTGATTCAGGATTGTTTGAACAAATATCACGTTGGTGGCCCCGAGTAGATCCATCTTCACCAGTCATTGGGGAATTTCTTTTGCCTGCAACCATATCCTCAAGTGAACTTCTAAACTTGAGAGTCCAAGAGAATAATAGAGACTTACTTTCATGGCTTGCAACAGTTGAACCAGCAGATACTTGAGCCTTCCCACCGTCCCTTGCAGCATGATCCTAGTAGTCAAGCAGTTAAGTACCAAATGGCAAAAAATGAGAGCACGCGAGATCCAGACAAGTGCATGCATTCTGTTGGTTATCTATATACCTGAGCATGCACAATTTCCAGATTTTCTTTAACAAATGGGTGTTCAAGAAGCGCGGGCCAAGTTAATCTGCTTTGAGGCACCTGCAAACATAATTTCAATAAAATTTTCAGAAACCAATAATAATCACAACAGAGTGCCATGTTTAGGAAGTTTACTTAGTACACACCTTATTTAGTAACCCCTTCAAGAAACTTCTAAAATTTGCGCTCATGTTATCTGGATATTTAACGGGATCCTGAGAACAAGCATTTAAACACATTGTAATACAGTTTCATTGCATTCCTCTTTCTGAATTTTTTTTTTCCTCTTTCTAAATTTGACACACTCTTTACCTTGATTATGTGCCGGACCAGTGCATATACTGAATTTGTATAAAATGGTGGTTGGCCAACAAATAGTTCATACCTGAATAATTGTCACCAAGTTTAGCTAATCTATCAGAATCCACCACCACACTATTTCAGGTAAAAATGAAAGCCAACAGCACAGTCACCATTTTTAAAGACAAACATTAATGTTGACGAATAAGGTATACAAAACATACAAAATTACTCCAAGGGACCATAAATCTGCAGTGTGATTGTAAGGCTGCTCTCGTACAAGCTCTGGGGCCATGTATAAAGGAGTACCTAGTATAAATTCAATAGAAGGGAAGGAAAGAAAAGCCAGCAAGCTGTTAACTCCAGCCAAGGTGTAAGAGCTACTCACTAAAAACAGAAACTAAACGCAGTTACCAAAGTCATACCCTTTATAGACCGCAGGACAACTGTATTTGTTGACATAGCACGTGCAAATCCGAAGTCACAAAGCTATCAAAGGGCATAAGGAAAATTAGAGAACAGACGACGCTTATACAAACCATATGAACTGTAGTCTAGAAGGAACGACTTTAAAATTTCATACTGGCCACTACTTACAAGCATGTTGAGGAAGTGATGCATACACAAAAATAGAAAGAAGAGAGTGCGAGGAGACGCACACAAGCTGAATGATCAATTTATCACATATCATGCAACAGATAAATGCAGTTAATGTAGCCAATAATATTTCCGCTTGCATCGGTAACTACTTGTTATGTCACTGTAATACTGGAAGAATTTATACTCTCATTAAGCCTAATTATGCTAGGAATAAGATGAAAATGCTTCTTGAAAAACGGATGATGTATTAAGATATTTGCCAGATATATTAATTATACTGTATAAATTATGCTCTCAAACTTTAGTTTGAGAAGGTAATTTATCATGATATTGAAGCACGAGGTCAAAGGATCAAACTTCAATCCCCCAACTCAAAGGACATGCTATCCATATAGCAGACTTCACCTAAAGGACTTGTGTATTGTTCTTGTTTTAAACTCCCAAATGTAGCTATTATTGGGTCAACTTTAGAAGTAGAAGCATATGCTCAAACATTTAGAGTAAAAGTACAAAGTAATGTCTGGACAGCTGATCACAATAGAGTTTGAGTAGCTTTTAGTAGTTGAATTTGGTTTGGATAATGGATGGTACTGTATAGGTGTCGTTTAGATTGTGTTCCTTTATATACTTATATCAGTTATATTTACGATACAGTATGACAATCTTGATGTAAGAAAATATATGCAATACGGTACACGTATTGATCATAAACATGCAATTTGAAGGTAAAAGTATCAGTTCATAATGATTTTATCACCTTACATGACTACTATCTATGTGGAGTAGAACTCAGAAGTAACATAGAGACAAAGAGAGATATTTTAATATGAATTTTTTTGAGGGAATAATGATGCATTGTTTGCATTGCTATTCTATTTGAAAAAGAATTGTCAGGAATCAACTTTATATATGTGTACATTTTGCCAGTAGGTATCAACACAAGAAACGGATGAGAGCAGCAATAAATTAATCCACTCAATATGATTAATATGAACAGGATGAAAAATGTAAGGACCATTACATTTCCTGTTAATTGTAGGGAAAATCATGTCATGCAAATATAGTGTTTTCATTTAACCAACCTTGACAACAGAACCAGCGCCAATAAGAATATTTTGCGGCTTCATGTCACGGTGGATAATGCGATTAGAATGCAAATAATGCAATGCTTGTACCTGGTATTTAGACAACGTATACGGATAAGCAATAGCACCATAAAAAAATTATAAAATAAAAAGTAGTCAAATATTTATATAAAATTAAAAAAAAATTGTCATATATGATAAAATAAACTGAGGTATCAACGCAAACACGAGTACCAATTGTTTAGCGATTGCTTGTACTTGTTCTTCAGGAAGAGACTTGTCATCTTCAAGAATTTCAAATAGTTCACCCTGTAAAAGACAGTCCATATCCTTACTTGTGCTTTCTTGGGTTGCTTAAAATTGTATAATGATAATGAAAACAAGTTTTACCTGGGCAAACTCTGTTACAACACAAAATTCTTGGGGAGTTTCAAATGAGTCGAGCATCTCTATAATGTTTTTATGCTTCAATTTCCTGAGTATCTGCAACATTTTGGTCACTTAGTTAACAAAACAACAAGACTACCAGAATTCAAACAAACTACTAGTTTATCTGTTAGGCAAAGAAATGCAACTTGATTACATTATTTAACGAAATAAATAGATGAAGTTAACTGACTTACCTCGATCTCTTGTCTCAAATTGTGGATATCCTTGTCGCTCTTGCCATGTTTTGGGATGAATTTCATAGCAACAGTCTGAGGAAATCCAAACATGTCCAAAAGTCAAATCACGCAATTAAAACAAATTGAATTTATAGAAAAAGTGTTCGGAAGCTCCCTCATTCGTTAAAGAAGAATATTACCTGGCCAGTGAATTTGCGTCTACCTTTATACACTTTGCCAAATGAGCCTTCCCCCACTAGCTCAATCACGTGGTAGTTTTCTATACTCATTTTTCAAGCGTATAGGGACTGAATGTACACCTGCTGCAATGGAAGACGATGTGAGGAACAGAGAATTTGGATTTACAATATAATATATTCATCTCAATTAGTGTCCAGCATGTGTCATGTTCAACAGGTGTTTGGAGCGTGACACGTCTACAAAACACAAATTGAAGTGTTTCTGCTTCACTGAGGCATATAGACCATCAAACATAATAGTCATGCATTAATGTAGGTTGAAGATGCAGAAAATACAAGTTTGCTATGCAGCCATGTGAAACCAGAAGAGTAATGCAGGATTCGAAATTGAAATTTGCAAGTTGCATTTGAATAAGGTTGGGAAAGAAAAACAAAATAAAACATGCATAAACATTGGCCAGTACTCGAGCCTTTGCAACAAAAATTGCATGTCAATTCTCTACTTAATGATTGCCTTGATACTGCTCCAATTACATTCGCCTCATGCATCAGAAGTTCTAAACTACTAAAAAATTGCAAGTGTTTCTACTGATATCATGGACAATGCAATTATATTATATCTCTGTAATGTTCTATTAGGAAATATTTCCCAATTCAATTTTGTGAGTTGAAAAGATAAATCAAATAACACAAAAATTCCACTAATATCCCATAATAGTACATACCTGCAAAAATATGTGTTTGGAAAGTACACCTTCTCCCTTCTTTAAGCAAGATGGTGTGTAGTTGGCCTTCTTCAGCCCCTTGTCTGCAACCACGCTTATACTGTACTTAAGCCTAAAATAAACCAAGAAAAGATACACATTTGAGGGTAGCATGGACTGAAATTAGTATCCACAATAACATAGCTACACACAAGAATTGCTGATAAATGAGTGAGTTCAAAAACTCAAATCATATTATAGTAACAAAGTGAGGCTAGTATTGAGCCCAAGGCAGGGAAAGAAATCTCTGTTGCGGACAAAATCAGAATTATGGGAACAAAAAATATAGTATCATTGGTCAGCTTTTTCTTCATTTTGGCAACGGAAATTGGATGGGTCTTTTCTTCTAGCGTAATTCAGGTTTCCATTCCCATAGTATCCTGTTTACTTGAATCATCCAGAAGTAGAATCTTCATACTAGGAGCTCGAAGATGCCACTTGAGCTCAATATCTTTCTCCTTAACAAGTTCAGAGGCTTTTACATACTTCACACGATCTCTATCTTTCTGTACTAGTGTTAAACTTTTGGCCCAATGGTGCTCAAGGAGTGAGCGAGACAATTCGCACTGAACCCAGAAATTTGATCGCTCAGAATTCCACTGATTTACCCTCAAAAAAAAGAATTCCACTGATTTGCATCTCCGGGATCAAAGGTAAGTAAGTAGTTAATCAAAACGACAACCATGGGTGTAGGAATCAGTTACTGGCTCTTTCATTGCTTCAACAGGAACTGACTTGGGTATTTCATCGAGAATTGTGCATACTTGATTCCCCATATCAATTTTATCAAAAACAACTTCTATATTCACACCCGCACCTTTGAACCCTGATTGTACGACAAACCCCTTAAACCTTTTCAGTCGCGTCACTCTAAGAGCTAAATTCTTGCAGTAAACAAGTGAATGGGGACACAACTTTTCATTAGCATCATTAGCTACATTTTGTTCAACCGGAGATAGTATTGCAATTCGTCGAGTACCATACTCACTGCTGAGAACTTCTTCCTGGGCATTTAAAATTCCCAGTTAACCTTTAGTTGTTGTGCAAAGAAGTGCCATTCACCCATAGCCAATACAAAAAAGCTCGTAGATACTTGGTCCTAATTGTCTAAAATTCCACAGGAAGACTCCTTCATCCGAAGGAGCTAGTATCTTCTAAGAGGACCGGCAGCGGCAACAAATTTCTGAAGCTGAGACGGTTAATTGGGGGTGAACACCATCAACAAAAACACACAGACATAAATGTTGATCAAATCTGGGGGGACGAATTCCATTTACAATTGAACTAATCTGAGTATCAATCGAAAGCCCAAGGCAGTATAAAAGACAGAGAATCGGCACTCATACCATTTGTGAGGAACAGAGATTTTGAATAACGATTTACAGAACAAAAACTCAAAGAAAATCAACGGATTTCATTCATGCCCCAATTCTTGCAAAATTAACGAATTGAAAATGCGCATCTTACAAACAAAAAAATATTCCGTTACCTGTTGAATCTGATTCCGCGTTGGCCACCGGAAGGTAAGTGTGAAGTCTGACCAGTAACTAATGGCGGAGAGCACAGCGGATCGAAGTTGAAGTTGAAGAAGAAGAGTGTTTGATTAAAGGGAAACAACAATGCCGTTATGGTGAGTTGAAGAAATAGTTTCATTCATACAGAAAACGAGTTGAAGTGGGACAAAACTCAAATTATTCCCGCCCAGTGCCTCGGTTTGAAACCTTTACAAAACAAAAAAATCTTTTTCGTCAAGAAGAACGTTATCCCCTCAAAAATAAAAACAAAAACAAAAACAAAAACAAAAAATTATAAGAAAAACAAAACTAACCAAAACAAAACGCAATAATAATAACAGGGGGTCCAAAGGCACTCCAAAATTACTTCTGACACACATTTAATTAATATTTTTTCGAACAAATAAAACATCGGTGAGAAATCGTGATCGACGTTTTAGTTTTAACACTTTTTACATAAGAGCGTCGGTGAGATTGGTGTTCTTGTGGGAAGACCAACATCATCGACACACATGACGCGTTGGTGCTCCACAAGAACTCCCAAGACCACCGACGTTTCGCTCATGTAAAAATCACCATGTGCTTCAAGTAATTTTTTGTGGTCTACGGAATGGGAAAGTCTTGGAGTAGTAAATAGAAAGGCCGATAAATCCCCTAATAATAATATAATATGTGTATACCCTACCACAGCTTTCCAAAGACACTCTTTCACTCCAAAGGAAAACCGGACTTTCATTTCCCTCAACTGAAAATTCAACCGCCGGAATCAGTCGCTCAATTACGACAAATAACTCTCACGAATGTATCCTCGAAAATCATCACCAAAATCATTGCTAACCGTCTGCGTCTTGTGATTGGAAAACTCGCTGATAATTGTCAGAATGCTTTCATTCCTGGCAAAAAAACTTCAGATAATGTCATTGTTACTCAAGAAGTACTTCATACAATGCGAAGAAAATCGGGTATGAAAGGTATTATGGTCATCAAAATGGATCTCGAAAAAGTTTATGACATAGTCAACTGGTATTTCCTTCGGCGCATTCTGCACCTGGTTGGCTTTGACAGTGCCCTAATAGAACTTATTATGTACTCCTCATCCAGTACTTCCCTGTAGGTACTTTGGAATGGCCACCCTCTCGAAGGTTTCATCCCGCGCCGTGGTCTCAAACAATGTGACCCTCTTGCCCCGTATCTTTTCGTTCTTGCGATGCAAGTGTTGAGTGGGATGATCAATTCCTCTCGCCGACGGTCTCATTTTATTCTCGAAAGCCTCTGTCGACCAAGCCAAGGAAATGGACCGGGTCGTAAAGAATTTTTGCTGCATTTCGGGCCAAAAAATTAGTATTGCGAAATCTAAGTTCGCGGTTTCCTCAAATATCAGCTCGCAAACCACCACCAATTGTATTGCGGATATTCTTGGTATGACACATACGCAGCACTTCGAAAAATTTCTTGGCTTCCCACTTCACAATGGAAGAGTCAAAAAAGAAGATTTCACCTTTATTATTGATAAAGCCCGGTCGAAATTACAAGCTTGGAAAGCCTCCACCCTTTCTAAAGCGGGCCGAGCCATCCTCACTCAAACCGTGCTCACCATATCGGCATTTTACCATATGCAGACGGTTAAGCTCCCCGTTTCCATCACTGATGAACTAGACAAGATTGCTCGCTCGTTCTTTTGGGCTGACTACGGAGATACGAGAAAGAAACACCATGTAGCTTGGCACCCTACCTGCCAACCCAAACCCCACGGTGGCTTCGCCATAAGAAGAGCTCGAGAGATGAATACAGCGTTTTTGGCTAAGTTAGTGTGGCAAAGTTTGACAGACCACAACAAACTTTGGGTCCAAATCTTGACGCAAAAGCATGGATCTCCGTTTGCGACGCCTAAACCGACTTCTTCTTTTATTTGGCGTCACATATGTTTTGCAGCTAACAAGTTGAAGTCGGCTTTTGCACTAAATGCTAAAGGAACTCCCACCTGGACCGCCAGCCCATCCGGTAAATTCTTGGTGAGCTTGGCTTACCATGAGGCCTGTAAATCCACCGTCCCCTGAATAATGATACGGCAAACTGGAAACGGTCTAGGCAGTGGAAGATCCAGAAATTTTGTTCAGCGGGGTCCGTAAAAGATAAAGTTAAGGGTATTAGTGGTAATTAATTGTGTATGACAAGTGTGTCCCTAGATTCATGACATGTGTCATCTTATTGGTATGTGTGTAGTTTCTGTTATTGAGGTGGTGTACAAAACAATCCTACATTGTACTGGTGATAATCTAATGAAAAATATTTTCTTCTTCTTCCTCATCGAAGCTCCTCCAATGGAGATTTTCTAGTTCATCTTTAATTCAAACTTGGTATCGGAGCTGCTAGACTCACGTCATGTCTACTGGGACCTCAACACCTCCGGTCACCGAAGCAACCATGGCTGAAGGAAGCCATGGAGGTACAGGAGTAGAAAACACTAATCTGGGTGCATTCTCTCAGTATCGAGCAACTTTTGGCTCAATTCCTTACTCTAACATCATGTTTACTCCCTCAAACATGTCTGGGCCGCCATTAGTCCCTCAGCTGTCAGGTACTGTTATACCTCATTCCATCCCTGCGTTTTCTTCGTTTCTCCGGTCACCGGCCCCGAATGCGCTAAGTAATACAGTGTTTCCCTTCCAAGGGCACTTAAATCAAACATGCACTGTGAAGATCACTAGAGACAATTATATGTTATGGAAATACACTATTTTACCGATTATTAGGGGTCATAAATTGGATGGATTCTTGTTTGGGACCACACCCAGGCCCCCAAACATGAATCTGCATACTGGTCTTCAAAATCCGGCCACTGAAGAATGGGACACAGTGGATCAATTGCTAATGGGATGGTTGCTTGGCTCGATGACAGAGCAAGCTCTGGTTGAAGTCATGGGTTGTGGTACGTCTCATGAAATCTGGACTACATTGGAAACTCTGTTTAATAATCAATCTGAAGCTAGGATGCTGGAGTTTAAAAGTGCTCTTACCAAATCTAAGAAAGGGAGTAAATCCATGAGTGATTACTTGGCACAAATGAAATCCTATAGTGACAGTTTGGCTGCAGCTGGGTATCCCGTGTCAAAATCTGAGTTGATACTGGCTACACTAGGAGGCTTGGATAAAGATTATGAAGCAGTAATAGTCAACATCACCTCAAGAATTGGTTCTCTTACTTGGCCTGAGGTTCAGTCTCAATTGTTGACACATGAAAGACTTTTAGCAAGGTTTAATCCTACCATTAACATGTCTAATAGAGCTGTGGTTGGTCAGACTAATCCCTTTGCTCATATGGCTGCCTATGGCTCTGGGAGGCCTCAAAATAGAAGTAGTAACAACAATCCCTCTCAAAACAACAGCAGGGGAAGAGGCAGCTATAGAGGTGGAAGAGGCAGAGGTGGTGCTAGATCTGGTCCAAAGATGACATGTCAACTTTGTGGCAAGAATGGTCATACAGGCATTGACTGTTGGCATAGGTTTGAACGTGATTTTCAGGGGCCTACAGTCAACAATAACAATAGTGGAGGCAAACAAAACTCAGCTTTCATTGCTACCCCAAGCACAGTTTCAGACCACTCCTGGTACTTGGACAGTGGAGCAACAAATCATGTTACAGCTGATATGGGGAACATGAACATTAACTCCAACTACAATGGTAATGACACACTGACCGTAGGTAATGGTGAGCAGTTACCAGTAGCACATATTGGTCACTCTTTTCTGCACACACCACATGGCACCTTACATCTGCACAATACACTTCATGTTCCTCAAATTACAAGAAACCTACTTAGTATTTCTCAATTGATCTCTGATAATCCTGTGTCTGTAGAATTTGATGATCTGTTTTGTTTTGTTAAAGACAAGCATACAGGGACAATGCTTCTCAGGGGTCAACTTCAGGATGGCCTTTACAAGATACATCAACTTGAAGCCACTGATTAGAACTCCCCTCACTCCAAATTTGGTTATGTTTGTTTTTATGTTTCCAAAAACTCTGTCTCTTGTAATAATTCTGATTCTAGCCTTGATGTGTGGCATAGAAGACTTGGTCATCCCTCTAGTCATGTTTTAAAAACTATCTTGAATGGTTGTGATGTCAAACCTGTTGGTGTTTTATCTTTCTGTGAATCCTGTCAATTAGGCAAAGCACATAACTTGTTTCATCCTTTATTTGATTCTCATGTTGCTGCACCTTTTGAACTTGTTCACACTGACTTGTGGGGCCCTGCACCAGTTAAATCTGTAGAAGGCTACTCCCATTATGTCCACTTTATAGATGATAATACTAGATACACTTGGATATCCTTTGAAATCCAAAGTTGAAACTTTTAACACCTTCCAGAAATTTAAGGCTATGGTAGAAACTCAGTTTTCTGTCAAAATTAAATGTCTTCAGTCTGATTGGGGAGGTGAATATAGATCATTTCAGGAATATCTTGACAATGTTGGTATCACTTTTAGACATCCTTGTCCTCGTGATCATGCTCAACATGGTAGAGCAGAAAGAAAACACAGACACATTGTGGAAACTGGCCTCACCCTGCTTCTCAGGCCAGCATGCCCTTGAGGTACTGGTGGCACAACTTTCAGGCCTCAGTACAACTCATTAATACCCTTCCAACTCCTGTCCTTAAAAACAAATCTCATGTGGAGTGTCTGTTTCAGTCCAGACCCAATTATAAGATCTTTAGGGTTTTTGGTTGTGATGTGTACCCTAATCTAAGACCCTTTCAAACCACTAAATTTCAGTTTCACACCAAGAAGTGTGTCAATCTTGGTCTTAGTCACTGTCATAAGGGTTTTAAGTGTCTTAATGATACTGGGAGAATCTACATCTCAAACAATGTGATTTTTTATGAAACCAACTTCCCCTTCTCTCAGGGTTTCACTCAAGGCCCTTCTACGCAAGTTCTTACTGATTACTCCTATTTCTCTTCTCTTCCCACTCATCAATCATCTCAGACAGAGGAGGAGCAAGGCATCCTGAGTAGATCCACTGGTGAAGACATTGTTGCTGCAAGTCCTGCAAATCAAGTAAGTAATTCCAATACTTCTGTGACTGAATGTGGTTTAACTACTCCCGGTCCTAGTCCTATGATGAGAGTCAAATTGGCTATCATTTTCTATGTAATTATACCCCGTTTATACCTCATTTTATATGTTTTCTGAGACATTTGGTTGTATTTTGATGTATTTACACCTTGGTTATCATTTCGGGACCTAGGACGTAAAGTCCGGGATTCTCGGTCTTTTTCGGTGTAATGTACTATACTCTCGGTCACCCTAGTGTCCTGTAGGGATTATGTGTGGAATTTGTTGTGATTTTGTACAGGAATTAGGTGTTTGAGATGTCCGGAAGGCGAGTTACGAGGATTGGAACGTGTGCCCGAAGCTTAAACGTTCAAACGGATCAAAACGCGGTGGTACTACAACCATACCTTCCATTGATCTGCATTTTGATCCACCATAGAGGAATTTTATGGGCTGGACATATTCATGAAAGTTGTAGACAGTTGAATGATATTTCCAACGCATCTTGAATCACTCAAATCGGAGGTCTACAGACAAAGTTATGGCTGTTTTTCTGAGGATATGTCAGCTAGGCGCACGCCTGACAAATGCTAGGCGCACACGCCTAGCAGTCAATTTTGGCCAGAAGTTTCAGTACGTGTTTTTATCATCATAGGCGTGCGCCTACACTTTCCTAGGCGCACGCCTAGCGTCCAGAACTCATAAAACACTATAAATACCCCCATTTTGGATCTAAATCCATACCATCTTCTTCCCAACTCGTTTTTCATCATTTTTCTGCGTTTTTCTTAGCTTAGATTAGGTTTGTAGATAGATTAGCTTAGTTTAGTTGTAGATTGTTGTAATCCGGAGGATCTTGAAGATAGCTTGACGCGTTATTGACGGGATTTCATCCGGTGAACCGATTTTCTACGGCATAATTTATTTGGTACTTCTTTTTCATTTCGTGTTCTTGCTTTCGTTCTTTATTTTCGTTTTATGATTTGTTGATTTCTTGTTGTCTTTGTTGTTATAATGAGTAGCTAGTTTCCCGATAGTCGAGTTATGTGATAGCCTATGAAATCGAGCCTTAGCCTGTTCGTGTGGTGTTCTTGATGTTTTATTGTTGATTCTGTTAGTAATATCATCCGCAGCGGAAGCAATTTAAGGATCTAGATCTATAAAATACACGTAATAAAATAACTAGATCTACATCTACAAGGGGGTTGTAGGACATACCTCTTGGATCTCAAAATCCAAGTTGGAGAACCGCAATAGAAAAGAAGATGTGAAGAGCACCACGATCTTCCGTACGTGTGATCCAAGCAACTCCCGGTGGAAGGAAATCCTCGTCTCGAATCCTTCCGATATGCTACCCGGAAAAATCTCCAAGATTTCCCCAATATCCCCTTGGCGAAATTTCTTCCTCCTCTCTAAGAGGTGGAACTCGAAAATATTGTGTGTTAAAAAAGCTTTGAGAACTCTCTTTATATAGGAGAGTAAAACTTAACCTCCAAGGATTAAATAATTAAGAGATAATTATTACATTAATCCTTTTCCAAATAAAAGATAAATATAATATTTATCTCAAACAAATTAGGATAAATAAATATATTATCCAATATTCCATGATTTATCATTTAACAAATAAAAGATAAATCACACATTAAATAATTATCCAAGAAAACAAATTCCTTAATAATTAAATAATATAACATGCGCACCTTTTCCTTCAAATTCATAGTCCACGCATATTTGACCAATTTGGGTCAAAATTGGTCAACACACCAATTCAGTAAGTCACTTAAAAATGCTCTTTTCCGTGTATTTAATTATTTAGTCCAACTAAACAATTAATTCACATATCGTTTTAATAAAGTCCAACAAGAACTAAATTAATATTATTAGGATTCGACGTCCGAGAATAGCTATGCTATATTAGGAGGCAAGTCGGGGACCATGGACTAATAATCAGCGGCTCCGATAAATCAAATAAATAATTATAGAATAATTATATTCGATAAATCAATCACAGAATATGCCACCATAATCCCGTGATCGCACTCCTCCGATTATGAGATTATATTTATCTCCTCACGAGAATAATAATAAGCGCCCACCGATATAATCATTACATATGGATTAATCCTCCATAGACTGCTCATTCTAAATCGGGAAGTTACCGTTAACCCTTTCTAGAACCTCTTATCCTTATTTACCATTAACCCCTAGTGATCAATTAATTCATACAACTCACCGGGTAGCTAATCGCTGTGTAATATGAACTCCATGGATCGATCGCTTTCTAGGATTAACAAATAAGTGAATCTGTACATCTACTTCCATAAATGGAAGGAATGGATTCCGTATCTGTGATAACACGACTACTCACTCAATCCAAAGATAATGCCAAGATGGGGTAATTCGGATCACAGACTCGGTGTAATCCTTAACCGTCAAGTCAAACCTCAAACCGATTCAAGCGGTTGGATCGTGATCACCTCAGATTAAGATATATCCATAAATATGACCATCCATTGATTCGATAAGAATTCTCGATTACGGAATTATATCGTGAACTCTAATCAAATCGGTCCAAATTTCTATATGATATATCTATCATATATAAATGCCCCATTAGGTTCTCTTAACCGAAAGTCCGGATAAGACAATCACACCTATTGTGTTCAGGCGCATTAATAGCACGTTAAAGGAGAGACCCGATACTCTCGATTAACTTCACTACGGGCTAATTGTATTTTAAGTACATCTTCACTAACTCAATCCTCCCGTGTATATACCATACACTGAGTTAAGTGATTACATAAACGATATACTTTAGTTTTTCAGTAGTGTAAATACTATTGTCACATCGGTGAATATGAGAATAATAAATATGAATAATAATGTCAATTCATTTATTAAATAAAACAATTACAAAATTGTCTTTCGGGCATCACACCTAACAATCTCCCACTTGCACGAAAGCATGTGATTAATTGTTTTAGAGCACACCCTATTATTTAAAATACAACAAACTACATCTCCCACTTGCTCTAAAGCAATGGAGACTCATCCCGTATGCTAGTACCCACTAAGCATATCATAACCATTTCAGATTCCAAAGTACACTCCGAGTATGCCGTCGTAGGATAGGTCAGTGACTCGGGGAGTACCTACATCTAAATGTCTTGGGTCTTAATGATTAGTCAGGTTGTCGGCTCGAGACGATCCGTAGAATCGAAACGTTACCGGTCCATCTAATCATGTGGTACTGAGTAAACACTGAGCCCGAGATCGACTTAACGATCATCCTCAATCTGACTTAAAGTCAAAATCAGTGTATCACACATATCCAAGTTCATACATGAATATGTCCGCATATTATTCCTCGTTCTCTCAAGATACTAAAGGACATACTAAACTTGCTTTGTTAACCGCCGAATCTAAGATTCGATCAAAGTTGACGCTTCAATAACTCGACCATCTCTTACTAGAAAGAGAATCTATCCCATTTCTCTTGATCCGAAGATTTGAAGAGTCATTCCCGAGGCATAGGGTAGAACTTCCTCGTTGAATGTTGCATACACAGATGCATCATCTTAACCAATAAGATGGATGGGAAACCAAAGGATCGATTCTAATGAATTCGACCGACTCAAACTCTTCGTAATGTTGTCCAAATCTCTCATGCAGAGAGTTGTGGTATTGTCGATTCGACTTCGAGATAACACACCCATGTTGATTCCAACTGTGCAAAGTGTTATCCTTCCCAAACACTAATATATGTATGTATATATTCACTATCAGTACTAAAATTGATATCCAAATACAAAAGACTTATCAATATTCTCAGTCAAATCCACATATTGTAGAAATATATGACTTCCAGTGACCGAGAGGTTTGCTTTTTATCCACAAAGGACATAAGCCTTGACAGTCATCCTGTCATAAGTTCATAAGGCAATACCCTTCTGTTCCGAATGAATCCAGACTCCGTTTGTTTGGCAAGAAAGTCTCAGGGAATCACCCCTATTTTCTGCTTTTGAACGAAATCAAGCAATACTAAGTGGTAAGAGAGTTCAAGGTCTGATTAACTCTCTACTTCTTAGGGAATTACCCCTAGACCACTCAAGCTTTGCTCTGAAAGATAAACTTTCCTATTCATTCTACTCTTTTCCGTGTAGATCCAATTACTCCCACTGGGCCTGAGACACTCATGTGGTTCTACAAGAGTACGAACAGCTCTGGAGTACCAAACTCCATTCACAGGGTTATGGCTTGTAAACCAACCTCCATTATCAGAATCCTATACAGCTCACAAAAGAGCCATAGGTCATCAATCGATCCTCAGACTACAAAGTCCGCAGAACCCGTAATGGGTAATGGATAAACCATACTCCCACTACATTCTGGGTGGATCGAAATTCTGATATAGTTTAGTAGTATTTAGTATTATCACCAACAACCGATGTTGGACGTGGTCTGATTTTAATCAGTTAGTAACTACCTTGAGTAAACGTACTGCAAGGTTTAAGGTTTTACAGTTCATAGATTCTATCAGAAAGGACGCAATGATATAACCGCCTTTCCGATTTCAAGAGTCTTATAACACACCTTTTTCTCAATGCTACAAGATATATAACGATTGGTCATCGACCGAACGTGTTCGCAAAATTCCTGACCTACCTTCAAGCACCGTGTGCTAAATGCTTATATTTATGGAAGTGGGGTGAACCGAATCCACACCTTATCCGTAAATTCCAAAGCATATTCTAGGTAGACTTCTCGGTCTTACATTTCAATGTAAACCGATATTTCGCTTCTAATATATTTATTGAGTTAAGCAGTGTATTGTAGCACATCTAAAAAACTATATAAGGCAATTTAACGGTTTCTCACTTAGTGAAAACATTTCACTATGAGGCAGGCCGAGCATCAGTCCCTAGGACTATGTGATGGCCCATTTCTGAGTATAGAATACTTATCTCTCATTGAAAACAGAGAAACCTCAAAATATTTTGGATAAACTTACCGGAGTATTTGAATAGTTATCAGACAAGAAGTCACTACTCGGAAGCTCCTACTAGCTTGTATCTTTCATCAGACCCCGAAGGTCGTCATGAACAAGCTATGTGACTTCTTTATAACCATTATCCTTTCCCGATTGAAAGGAAACTTAGTCATTGAACCTTTGAGACAATATAACCAGACTGGGAGAAAGGAATCACCCTGAGCCAGTCTTCAGGTCTTGTCTTTTAGGGACTATGCACTAACTATGGAATATGAAGAAGCGTTTATCTAAATATAGAAACCAATTTCTTTTAACAGTTCTTAAGATGTGTTTTATATACATATTTCAGCAGTTCTAAGTGGTTTTGACTTTATCAAACAAAAGTCCGAGTCTTGGATTCGTACTACAAATGGTATATTCACTTTCTATACGACAAACAAATTATCGAATATAAGGTAAATCCATTCGTTCCAACGAATCTTAAACAGAAAATAATTTTTCCGCGATATCCAAGGATTGAATCCGAGATTCATTTCCTTATATCACTCCCACTATTATAGCTAAAACTAACTGCCCGTTGTTTACTCTTTTAATCGTTAAATGCATTGCTACCTTGTTCTGCCAAAGAACTTAGCTCGAGAAAATCGCCAAGGATTCATAGGTTGGTGATCCAAAATCACTGTCCTAATCCTATGATTTTCAGTTAATTAATTTTCGGTTTAGCCTTAAAGTTTACTCAGTTTAGATGACTAACACTTTTAGACATATTCTCCCATTCTTGACTTTCCGTGAATGGAAAGCAGTCTTGAACCAATGTTCGTTTGAGTAGACACTACTCTTGAACCGTGGGATGTCTATTTCGAGTGTTACTCGTCGACTTCTCGGATTTTCTAATATACCGAAAAAACAACAAATCATATTAAAGCTCCCACTAGTTTATCGGTTCCAAATACCGTCTAACGAGCAATGCTTTATTTATGATTTTCCGATTTTTTTTGATTTAGAAAAAAAAACTTCATAGTTCCAATATTTCCAGAAAAACAACAAATCATAGAACTCCCACTAGTTCATCGATCCCAAATATCGTCCAACTAGCGACATTTCATGACTTTCCGGTTTTTCAATTAGAACGGTTATGTGTGTAGTCAGTTACACTTTTCTACTGTTCTAGAAAAACAACAAATCATAAAGCTCCCACTAGTTCATCGATTCCAAATATCGTCCAACTAGCGATACTTCATGATTTTCCAATTTTTCAATTAGAAAATTACTCGTGTAATCACTACACACTCAAAATTCACTAGAAGAATTTCAAAGTCCAAAATCACCTTTGATCAAACTAAGTTTGTCTTCCGTTTGACACGAATGACACTATATGTCACTCTGGTTTTTAAAAGGCTTAAGAGAAAAATATCTCTTCCGAAAATTAATTGCATTATCGATTAACTAGTTCAACGTCCTAGTTACTTTCCACTTTTTAACGAAGTCAATACTAGTCAATTATAAATTTTAAGCAATTTAGTAAGGGATATAATGCTGTAAATAAAATGACATAAATTAATTCAAGTTTAACACTACTATATTATTTTATTTTAGGAATTGTAAACTAAAAATAAGTCTACTCTACCATTCCAAGGTTTTAACCTCGCATCTCAGATCTCAAGCCGTAGTAGTAGGTCAAAGAGATGACGGTTAAATCGAGACAATCTCATCAATGAATAACTTGTGAGAATCAAACATCCCACGAGAATCGAACATCCCTTTATTCATTGACTACCTTCCTTTTTTAGCCTAGATATTACCAAAAATACCCATGATGATGAGTGTGACCTACTATATCGGATCTCTTAGAGTACGCCCGAGTATGCCGTCGTAGGATAGGTCGGTGACCCGACGAGTACCCGTAAATCCTATCCTTTCGGAGACCAAGCCATGAATGTTGATAGGGGTGAACACCATCCGTAGGGGGACGAAATCAAAGCGCCGCGAGGCGCCACCCTTCTCTCACTTACTTGTATCTATAGTAGAGGCCGTGGGGTTGGTTTGTCGCCTCCCGCCTCCCACTCAATATTTTGGAAGTGGTGGTGGGTTAACTAACCACGCCTTTTGATGTTAACATAAAAGCACATCAAATCAAGGATTCGAATGGTGTCGGTAACGTAGGCAAGCCTACCCGTCCTATTCGTTGGAACATATGTGACAGTCGGACGAAATCGGGTCAAGACGGCCCCATTGAGATAAGAAGGAATCACCCCTCCGCTCTCCAAAGTGTAGCTTAGTCTTGCCGGACCCCGCGCATACATCACACTAGGAGGGTTAAGTCGGTCGAGCGAAGCTCATTTGACCACCCGACCTATGTCGAACCGCTTTTATCCAAGATTTATTGTTCTTTTACCATCATTCAATCTCGTAGACACTACGAATTGAAAACGTGATCTCGTTTGTGCTTTAAGGCGGTTCACCGAGAACACACACACGAAGGCTTAACGATTTCATAACCCGTCCTCGGATCTTTAATTAGTTACTAAATTTATTAATTACCACGTATTAATTAAATTTCAACTAATTACACGAGTTTGTATACATGCCTATTTTAATTACCAAAATTAAAATTCTACATGTATGCAAGGAGTGGATTTATGATATGATGAATGCCACAAGCGATTCGATTTTATATCTATTTTATGATCAAACACATAAAAATAAATTGCGGAAAATTTAAACACCGGATGGATCGTTGCACTTCGACTAACCTATTTTCTAAAGAAAAGTAAAATTTAATCAAAGTCTTCAAATCTCGATCTTCGAACTAGATCTTGAAACATCCGGATCTCGAACCTTCTATCTTGACACGAACCACTTAACCACTTAGAGAGAGTAATATACCAATATATTTAAAATATATCTATATTATCAAATTGTTTTATATAAAAAAAAACTTATTATTATTATTTTTAACAATTCACGGCAGCTAAATTTTTTTTTTTTTTTTTTTTTTTTTAATCAAACAGGCCTTTCGGCCAAGGGTTGGAATAAAATAAAAAAATAAAAATAAATGTGACAAAACCCAAACTAGGGCAGCCGCATAGAAAAAAAAAAAAAAAAAAAAAAAAAAAAAAAAAAAAAAAAAGGTGATTGCCGCCGCCGTGACCAAATTTTTCTGGAGAAAAAAATAAAACAATCGTCCTCCTCCTGCTTTTACCTTCGATGATCTTCAACACCACGATCTTCAACATATCATCTTTATTGCCTCGAACCCGGGATCAAAATAAAATACAAAAGGTACTACCTTTGAATTTTACTGAATTCAACATAATTAAATTACAAATCCTATCTTTCAATTGTTCTTAAACAAAGGAATTTACAATAGATCTAACGAAAGAAACAAGATCTCAACCCCAATCCATCTCTTCAACCAAGACATTCATAATCATAAAAAAATAAACAATTTTATTTACCCTTTTTTAAAAAAAATTGGGACAAAAATCTACATGCTTACTTTCTCAGATCTAATATTTTATACGTATAAATATAGATCACCTTGGCCGCTACCACCATGTTAGTAATATCATCCGCAATGAAGCAATTTAAGGATCTAGATCTATAAAATACACGTAATAAAATAACTAGATCTACATCTACAAGGGGTTGTAGACATACCTCTTGGATCTCAAAATCCAAGTTGGAGAACCGCAATAGAAAGAAGATGTGAAGAGAGCACCACGATCTTCCGTGACGTGTGATCCAAGCAACTCCCGTGGAAGGAAATCCTCGTCTCGAATCCTTCCGATATCTTTCTGGAAAAATCTCCAAGATTTCCCCAATATCCCCTTGGCGAAATTTCTTCCTCCTCTCTAAGAGGTGGAACTCAAAATATTGTGTGTTAAAAGGCAGGAGAACTCTCTTTATATAGGAGAGTAAAAGCTTAACCTCCAAGGATTAAATAATTAAGAGATAATTATTACATTAATCCTTTTCCAAATAAAAGATAAATATAATATTTATCCCAAACAAATTAGGATAAATAAATATATTATCCATATTCCATGATTTATCATTTAACAAATAAAAGATAAATCACACATTAAATAATTATCCAAGAAAACAAATTCCTTAATAATTAAATAATATAACATGCGCACCTTTTCCTTCAAATTCATAGTCCACGCATATTTGACCAATTTGGGTCAAAATTGGTCAACACACCAATTTATGCAAAGTCGCTTAAAAATGTCTTTTTCCGCAGTATTTAATTATTTAGTCCAACTAAACAATTAATTCACATATCGTTTTAATAAAGTCCAACAAGAACTAAATTAATATTATTGTGATTCGACGTCCGAGAATAATGCTATGCTATATTAGGAAGCACGTCGGACAATGGACTAATAATCACGTGATCCGATAAATCAAATAAATAATTATAGAATAATTATATTCGATAAATCAATCACGAATATGCCACCATAATCCCGTGGTATCGCACTCCTCCGATTATGAGATTATATTTATCTCTCACGAGAATAATAATAAGCGTCCACCGATATAATCATTACATATGGATTAATCCTCCATGATCGCTCATTCTAAATCGGGAAGTTTCCGTTAACCCTTTCTAGAACCTCTTATCCTTATTTACCATTAACCCCTAGTGATCAATTAATTCATACAACTCACCGGTAGCTAATCGCTGTAATATGAACTCCATGGATCGATCGCTTTCTAGGATTAACAAATAAGGAATCGTACATCTACTTCCATAAATGGAAGGAATGGATTCCGTATCTGTGATAACACGTACTACTCACTCAATCCAAAGATAATGCCAAGATGGGGTAATTCGGATCACGCACTCGGTGTAATCATTAACCGCCAAGTCAAACCTCAAACCGATTCAAGCGCTTGGATCGTGATCACCTCGGGATTAAGATATATCCATAAATATGATCATCCATTGATTCGATAAGAATTCTCGATTACGGAATTATATCGTGAACTCTAATCAAATCGGTCCAAATTTCTATATGATATATCTATCATATATAAATGCCCCATTAGGTTCTCTTAACCGAAAGTCCGGATAAGACAATCACACCTATTGTGTTCTGGGCGCATTAATAGCACGTTAAAGGAGAGACCCGATACTCTCGATTAACTTCACTACGGGCTAATTGTATTTTAAGTACATCTTCACTAACTCAATCCTCCCGTGTATATACCATACACTGAGTTAAGTGATTACATAAACGATATACTTTAGGGTTTTCTGTAGTGTAAATACTATTGTCACATCGGTGAATATGAGAATAATAAATATGAATAATAATGTCAATTCATTTATTAAATAAAACAATTACAAAATTGTCTTTCGGGCATCACACCTAACAGATTCTCGATGTGTTAGTAGTCCTAGAACTTATTCTTAATGACCTTTATTGAACTCGCGACTCGATAAATGTATTTACACGTATCGTCTTTACATATGTATTTTGCGTGAGGATACGGGAGCCGGGGTTCTAGGATCACTGTGTAAAACTGACTGAGTTGTTTAGACTCGGTTTCGTTGTGAGGTTTTATATCGACTTATCGAGCGTTTCATTGACCATAGACCGTGTTAGGTCAGTTAAATCCGGTCAGCGGACTGTTGAACCTAACATAGGAGGGTAGATTATTGAAATAATGTCTATTCTCAGAAATAGGAAGCGACACCCTACGTATGACGTCGAGAACGTTTAGGTGAATCAATAATACCTCGGGACTTAGCTAGGGTTTGTGAGTATTAGATTGGATCATAGCTCGGCCATCTCTTTTATATAGTTTTAAATCTCTCTTTGTTGTGCATATTAGTTTGTAGAACCGGTGATCTGACAAATCACCGTCTTCAATATTTGTGTTGACCTGAACTAAGGACGAGACCGACTTTGGTACTCGACCAGATTCCTGTGGGATACGACCTTGACTCACCAATTCTAGGCTACAGTTGACCCGGTACACTGCTGGTGAGATTGGACACTTAGAAAAGGCCGATCATCCTACACAATCAAATCCTTGTGTTCTTAGTCCCACACACTCAAATCATTGTGTTCCTAGTCCCACACACTCAAGTGATTCCTTCATTGATTCACCTCAACATGCCACTCCTACTACCAACAGTCCCATAGATGACCAGTTACATAATACCTCTCAAACCCCAAACACTCAATCTCAGAACCCTCCAAATTCTCAAACCACACAAATCATATCTCACCATATGCAAACTAGGTCAACAAGTGGTATCTATAAGCCTAAAGTCTATTCTGTTGCTATTAGTAATGCTCACTCTTATCCTGCTGAACCAACCAGTGTGTCACAAGCATTGCAGTCAGAGGACTGGAAGGATGCTATGTTAGCTGAATACAGGGCACTTATGCACAACAAAACTTGGGAATTGGTCAATCTTCCTTCAGGAAAGAGTGCAGTTGGGAATAGGTGGATCTTCAAACTGAAGTTGAAGCCTGATGGTACAGTTTTGAAACACAAGGCAAGGTTGGTTGCCAAAGGGTATAGTCAAAACTATGGTATAGACTTTACAGAGACTTTCAGTCCAGTTGCTAAGTCAACAACCATAAGAATAATCTTGGCCCTGGCAGTGTCTATGAATTGGCCAATAAACCAAATAGACATAAATAATGCCTTTTTGAATGGTCCTTTACAGGAACCAGTCTATATGGAACAGCCAGAAGGGTTTGTGGACATGTCTAGACCTAACTATGTGTGCAAACTGCACAAGGCTTTATATGGCCTGAAACAGGCCCCCAGGGCATGGTTTGATGCCTTCAAGTCACAGATGGTCAGATGGGGTTTTACTCAGTCTGTATCAGACAACTCCCTTTTCATGTTGCATATTAGTGATATGGTCTTGTTTGTTTTGGTGTATGTGGATGACATTCTTATTACAGGAAACTCTCATTCCATGATTCAGAAGTTCATCAGGCAGCTGGACACAAAATTATCCCTCAAGGACCTAGGACTTGTCTCACATTTCTTGGGAATGCAGGTTACTAGAAATGAATTTGGTTTATACCTAACCCAGTCCTATTATGCTTCTCAGCTCCTTAAGAGACTGAATTTGGAATACCTTAAACCCTGTCCAACCCCTATGGTGGCAGGGAAACAGCTTGGACCTGATCAGGGTGAACCTCTATTTAATCCTAGCATATACAGAAGTGCTATAGGGGCACTTCAGTACTTGACTATTACCAGGCCTGACATAGCATATACTGTGAACACCTTGAGCCAGTTTATGCAAAAACCTTGTACTGAACACTGGCAGGCTTTGAAGAGGTTATTGAGCTTTGTTCAGGGCACACTGAAGCAGGGGCTCCACTTCACACCTAGTACAAATATGTCTTTACATGGATTCACTAATGCCAACTGGGCAGCTGATCCTAATGACAGGAAATCCACTGGAGGTTACTGTGTGTATCTGGGCAATTCTCTAATTACATGGAGTTCTAAGAAACATCAAGTGGTGGCTATATCCAGTTGTGAGTCAGAGTACAGGGCTTTGTCTAATTTGGGTGCTGAGATTTAGTGGATCTTGCAGATTCTGAAAGAAATGAAGTTCAATCTGTCAGGTATTCCTATTCTGTGGTGTGACAATACAGGAGCAACAACCTTAGCTCAGAATCCAGTGTACCATGCAAGGACAAAACATATAGAAGTGAATGTTCACTACATTCGAAATCTGATCTTGGACAAGAAGATGAAAGTTTGTTTCATTCCATCTTCAGCACATGTTGCTGACATATTCACAAAGTCCATGCCCATTTCTACATTCTGTAACTTCAAGACCAAACTCAATGTGGTTGATCCACACATGAGTTTGAGAGGGGGAGATAAAGTTAAGGGTATTAGTGGTAATTAATTGTGTATGACAAGTGTGTCCCTAGATTCATGACATGTGTCATCTTATTGGTATGTGTGTAGTTTCTGTTATTGAGGTGGTGTACAAAACAATCCAACATTGTACTAGTGATAATCTAATGAAAAAGATTTTCTCCTTCTTCCTCATCGAAGCTCCTCCAATGGAGATTTGCTAGTTCATCTTTAATTCAAACTGTAAATATTTAACAAAGTAAATAATTTTTTCATGGGGTCCGAAATATTTTTCTATGGGTAAAATATAGTGTATTCTTATTTTTAGCAGGGTCCACGGACCCCATTTAAGTAAAGGTAGATCCACCTCTGAATCTAGGGCATCATCGGTCCGCTTCGAGGCAACATCCTTATCTGGCTCATCCGTAATAATTCACTCCCCACGGCTGGCACGCTTACTAGGAGGAACATCATTGATGACGACATGTGTAAGTCCTGTGGGTGTTCTAGTGAGTCTATCTTGCATACTCTTCGAGATTGTAAATAGCTGCGTGATTTGTGGAAGGACATTGTGCATCACCATATTGGCACGAGTTTTCAACGCCCATGACGCACCAACTTGGCTTGATAAGTGCCTTCAGAAAGACATGTTTAAGAAAGATAACATTGAGTTCTGGAGGTTCCTCGTTCGGGAATTGATTTCAAGCATATGGTATTGACGAAATGAAGAGTTCCATAACGAAGATCGGCGTAGACCCCCGAAGAGTTTTTGTATCTCAAGCTATGCGGAAAGCACGAGAGGTACATCTAGCGTGACATTAATAAGACTGTAGTTCAGTTTTTGTGTTTCCATTCCTGTATAGTTTTTTGCTTCGTTTGTGAACAGTTGTACATTTTATTCAGTTAATATGAATATCCAGTTTTAACATAAAAAAAAAAAAAAAAAAAAAGTATTGACAGTGAGGGATATATCATCTTGAGTTAGAGTGGTAATATATCTTTTAAGAAGGCAAGTAAAAAGTTTAAAATGACATACAAAATGCATATTACATATATTAGTCGTGTGTAAGTCCGTCAGCGTGTATCGGTATCTCGTTATGAAATATAATAATAAAAACGCTAAAAAATATGAATACGTAGCCGCATCTCCTCTATAGCAACTCTGAAATGAATATGTGTAACGAGAGAAAATCTAAAACGAAGACTTCCGTATAAAGAATAAACTCATAAGAAAAAAAAAGTGTTGTAATATATTTGTCATTGTTGAAGGAAAATACTATTATGTGCCTTCGTCAAAGCCAATGACGATTATCTTTTGGTTATTATGTAACGTTCAATCAGTATTTATTGCCATCAATGTAATCTGTGTTCACATTGTAACCGTGACCTATATATAAGGGATTATCTAATGGAATGAGATACGCTTTTTCCCACTTTTACTTTTACACGTTATCGGCCGACGTAGCTCGTAAAAAAAAAAACCCTAATTGACCCCTGCCGCCGCCCAGCCCGCCGCCGCCGCCGCTGCTCCTCGGGTGGCACGAACTGCTCCTCCTCGCCGCCGAAAAATCTTCCCCAAAAAAAAACCTACAAAGTCATTTTTGAACACAAAAGCAAAGGTAGATTCTTATTTTTCTGTATTTTTTGTCAATTTTTTTTCCCTTTCTCTGTGGACTGGAAAAAGAAAAAAAAAAAGGTTTTATTACAAGCTTATGCTATTGGACATAGTTGTCGATATGTTTAGGTAATTTTTCTATGAAGTATTTATTCTATGTGCAAAGATAAAAGGTGTTTTAATATTTAAAAGCTAATGCTATTCGACATAGTTATCAATATAGGTAATTGTTCTATGTTGTATTTATTCTCAGTAGAGATATTTATACCCTAAAACGTATCTGTTTTAGCCTATAAAATATTAAGAACACTTATAGACACCATAAAAACAACTATTTTATAGTGTAAAATCATGTCAATTAAAATGCTTCTAAGCATATTTCCGTATATCCTTGTTTTTACCAAATTGATTGTTTTTTTTGGTTTAATTACCGATTTGGTTATTTGAGAATTGAGAGGCCTAAAAGTCTCCCCATTAAATAAATAGTACAGAGATTCATCTTACTTCATTTGCATACGTGTAATATGTGCACAATTTTGTGCTCAAATAAACTATACTCATGATACCTTAATGCGTCAGTGATTGATATGTATATTTCTCATATTTTCTGTCCGTGCAATAGCATGTTTGTATATGATCATATGGAATACGTTATTTGAAACAAATATTCATCTCTTGAAACATTATGATTATCATGACATATATTATTGGATATGTATATGCATGTTGCCATGAAAAATGTTATGTGCTATGTTTGCCCGAAATTTCAAATTGAGCATAATAATTATATGTTGATTGTCTTATAAATAAGATTATATGTCATCCTATGATAAAGAAATTTCATAGGCGTTATATACTAAGTACAAAACAATCAATGTGATAAAGTATCTTCACAAAGCATCGAAAAAATGAGTGACCGCTATGTACCATGGCATCGTGATCCAATTCACACTCTTGAAAATTAATTATTGTGGATGTCTTATGACTACATAATTAATATGCTCTTCACTCTTGTTTATGTAGATGGTCGATACAACTCGACCGAATTTGAAATCTTGGACTCGGAAGGAATTGAGTACCACCGCTGGGTTTCGAGATGTGGAAATGGCCTTTGTTGCAAAGGACTACACTCTCACTATCAAAACACCCACCGACCACAGGACGACCCATCTCGCTAAAGTAAAAGCAAATGCCCTAATGTTCTTGAGGCGACATATTGACTCTAGCTTACGCTGGAGTACCTTCGATTGAAAACACCCAAAGAATCGTGGGATGCCCTGTAGGGCGTTTTGGGAACATTCATGACACTTTACTCCCGCTATGCGCCTTCGGTGGAATGAAATCCGCTTGCTTGACTACAAAGGGGTAGACCAATTCAACAAGGACATGTTGCGTCTTAGAGCACGTCTCAAATTCTCGTGGAAAGGAACTCACGTAAGATGATATGATCCGAAGACTCTTTCCACTTTTCCTACTTCAAAGACTTATACTAGCAAACCAAATATAGCCTGGAGTACGACAAGAAAAATATTACGACCTTTCACAAATTGATCAACATCTTTGCAAGTGGTGAGCGGCATGATCAAGTTCTCATGAATAATAATGCCGGACTGCTTGGACAAAGAAAATTCCCGAGGTTAACTATGGCAAGATGAAAGGTGGAAAGAACCCCAAAGAAAAGGGAGTTGGACGTCTTTGAGCCTTACCCACGTGGAAACAATGCACCACGTGGAAAGGGACTAGGGGGGCGTAGTATGGGCCGTGGAGGTCCCCTAATGTATGGCGCAGAAATGGTGGTGATGGTCCTAGTGGCCATGGTGGTCCTAAGGCTAAGGTGCAAAAGGCACCTAAGAACCCTCAAGAAAAAGGGAGAGAGTTGGAACCCGAACCTTGCTATAGGTGTGGAGTTCTTGGGCATTGGTATAATACTCCGCCGAGCAAGTAACAAAGTAGCGACCAATTACAAGAGGTATAGGGAATCTGAGAACAAGAGGCCCACTATCACGGAAGATGGAGGCAATGACACTGATGTCAACCTCACAATTGCAGGACTTCAATAGCAACAAGAACCACCGCTCGGTCAATGGATGTTCCAGGACTTTGATTGATCTCGCTTTGCTTATTTATTTATTTTTCCAAGAACATTGTGAAGGCGGAATGCCTTATTTTTAATTAGACTATATTGGTCTTAAAGTTCATTTGAATAATGGTTTGTTGAATTGGATTTTGATGTACGAGACTTTTATTTTGATTTCCGTTGGCCTATTAATAAATTTCGGATTTTATTAGTATTGAATTTTATTCGATTTTATTTACCAAAGATATACATGGTTCAAAATAGCACTATTAAGGTGTAAAGCAATACATCTACCATACAATAAACATATATATCGGGATGAAAAGCATATCATTCTATCTCCATCGAAAAACTCTAAAGAATATGAGTTATGTCTTCGACTTTTTAATCTCATCTAATTTAAATGTAGGAATGAATCGAGGAGAAATAGAGTGCTTAGCTGACAGTGGAACCACACACACTATCTTAAGGAATAGACAATTATTTGTCGAGTTAATTCCATGTAATTCATCTCGTGACTACGATGATTGGATCATCACAAGTAATACAAGGGCGAGGAAATGCCACATTTTTGATGCCTAACGGCACAACGATAAAAGTCACAAACGCCTATATGCACTAGAGCCAATCGAACCTTGTTAAGTTTCAAAGATATTCGTGCCAACGGTTATCATTTGGAAACTCACTGTGAGAATGGAACTGAATATTTGTATATTACCACAAATGAATGTGGAAGGAAACGCATACTAGAAAAGCTTATGAGTCAATCTAATGGATTATATATTACTACTATTCGGATTATTGAATCCTATCTCATCACCAACAATGAAATTTGGGACAACGACTCATACAAGCTTTGGCATGATCGCCAGACACCCTGGTCGAGATATGATGATCCGTATTTTAAAGAACTCACACGGACATCCTTCTTTCTTTCGAGGAAAAACAAAATGGGACAAAAATCCGACACAATGCAAAGTGTCCAAAGTAGTGTTGTTTCAAAGCGACCATTGTCGCCTGCGAAGCACCGGATGAGTTATATCCTCTTCCTCATTGACCATTTCAAGGCACACCAATCATTTTGCAAAGCCTCGCTCTTTAGCAAAAAAACAGATCGAGACCTTCCTATGCTAAAGACATGAAACAAAACATTCCATTCTTACAAAGAATACAAGGTGATATATGTGGACCTATCCATCCGTAACGCGGGCCATTCAAGTATTTTATGGTTACGGTGGATGCCTCGACACGCCGTCACATGTCGCATTATTGTCCACAAGAATGCCGCATTTGCAAAACTCTTAGCACAGATTATACGTTTAAGGGCTCACCACCCTCGATCACCCTATCAAGTCTATAAGGCTTGATAACGCTGAGAGTTCACATCAAAAGCATTTGATGATTATTGCATGTCTATCGGGATTGATGTAGAACATCCTGCACCCCGTGTGCATACACGCAATGGTGGTCTCGCAAGCCACCATCAAAAGGCTACGAGATGGTGGCCAGGGCATTGGTTATGCGCACCAACTTGCCTCTATCTCGCTTGGGTTATGCAATATTGCACGCAGCTTTACTTATTCGTTTGGACCCACTGCTAGCCAACCATTTTCTGCGTACTCGGTTGGTTACCTGGATATGAGCCTGATATTTCAACTTACGCATATTTGGTTGTGCAAAGATATGTGCTATTATTGCGCCTCACGGCACACTAAAATGGGTCCTCGAGAGGCGATTAGGTATTTATGTTGGATATGAATCCCCAACTATTATCCGCTATTTGGAACCTTTGACAGCGATCTATTTACCGCAAGATTTGCGGATTGTCACTTTGATGAGGCTGTCTTCCCGTCGTTAGGGGAGATAAGAAAAAGGATTTTCTAAGGAACAGCGTGAATTGTCGTGGTTTGTCCCCACTCGAGTCTCATTTTGATCCCCGTACCTCACAAAGTGAAAGTGAAGTGCAAAGAATACTTAATCTTGAACGAGCGCATTCGATGCCTGATCGTTCTCGATATTGCTAAAGTGACAAGATCACATATACCACCGCAAAAGCGTGCTGCAAGGTTAGAAGTCCCCAAAAGGGGCACAATCTCAGTAGCTAAAGGCATTGCGACCACACTTAGTGGAGGTGTGGATGAGGCCGTGGCTGCCCAAAGGAAGAGGGGAGACCACTTGGTTCGACCGATACTCACCCAAGGAAGAAGAGGCGAGTAAGGCACAATCCGACCCATTAATCATCAATGTAGAAATCCTCTCATGAGATTATCTCTCGATTACGATTATGTCCATGAATCAATACTTTGAGGACGCTCCGATGTTTGAATTGATTCCAGAGAACAAAGAAATCTCAATGGATTATGAGAGTGCATACGAGTTGATGGAAAGATCTTCCATGCACATTGATGATATATTTGCATATCTTGTTGCTCAAGAAATCATAGAGCACGATGATGTCGAACCACGCTCTGCTGCGTAATGTCAACAAAGAGCGATTGGCCTCAATGGAAAGAAGCAATCCAGCAGAACTAGATTCTCGACAAAGAGATGTATTTGGTCCGGTAGTGCTAACCCCACCAAGTGTAAAGCACAGTAGGACATAAATGGGTATTTGTCGAAAAGCGTAATGAGAAGAATGAAGTCTGGGTACAAGGCTCGCCTTGTGGCGCAAGGTTTCTCACAACATACTGGAATTGACTATGAGGAGACATACTCTCTGTAATGGATGTATTAACTTTCCGTTACCTAGTTAGTTTAGTTGTTTCGAAGGATTGGAAATGCAACTCATGGATGTGGTTACACATATCTACATGGGGATCTTGATTCGAGATATACATGAAAGTGCCTGATGGTCTTTCATTGCCCAAGTCAAGTGACTCTAAACCACGGAGTCGTTTGCAATCGATTGAAACGCTCACTTTACGGATTAAAACAATCCGGGCGGATGTGGTATACCCGCTTTTAAGTGACTACTTGATTGGGAAGGGATATAAGAATGATGAACTATGCCCTGCGTATTCATAAAGAAAACAAGTTCGGATTTGCAATTGTAGCGGTATATGTCGATGATATGAACATAATAGGTACTCTTAATGAAATAAGAGAAACCGCGAGCTATTTGAAATCCGAATTTGAGATGAAAGATCTTGGGAAAACTCGGTTTGTCTAGGCCTTGAACTAGAACACCGAGCTTGTGGAATACTTATCCACCACCTGCATATGTCCAAAAGATGCTCAGCGATTTAATATGGACAAAGTGCACCTGTTAGCACTCAGCATGATCGGTCGAAGTTTGGACATAAAGAAAGATCCATTTCGTCAAAGGAAGATGACGAAGAGCTATTGGGAGCCGAAATTCCCTACTTAAGTGCAATAGGCGCATTATTGTATTTAGCTCAATGTACTCGACCGGATATTGCATTCTCAGTGAACTTGTTAGCTAGATTCGACTCCAGCGCCAACGCAGTCGTCATTGGAATGGTATTAAAAACATATTTCGATACCTAAAAGGAACCATTGACTTGGGCCTATTTTTTCCCTACACAAAGACAAGAGGGACCGTAAATGAAAATACAACCCCTAAAGAAAATGTCGACAAACAAAATCGCCACCCCTACTCTCTGAAACCCCAAACAATGTATTAGTTGGGTTTGCAGGCCAGCTGGTATCTATCGACCACATAAAGGTCGTTCCCAAACCGGTTATGTATTTACCATTGGGAACACGGCGATATCTTGGAGATCAACCAAGCAAAGTCTTGTGGCTACCTCCTCGAACCACTCACGAGATTATTGCTCTACATGAGGCGGTTCGTGAGTGTATATGGATAAGGTCCATCATTACACATATTCGAGGGACCGAGTGGTTTAAGTTCCACCACCAAGAGCCTACTTGCATTTATGAAGATAATGCGAATTGCATCGAATGGATGAAGCTTGGTTATATCAAGGGTGACAACACAAAACACATATCACCAAAGTTTTTCTATAACCAAAGAACAACAAGCTCTCCTCGAGATTCAAGTGAATCAAGTAAGGTCGAGGAGAATGTGGCGATTTTGTTTACCAAGTCACTGCTTAAAGCAATATTTGAGGAACATGTGAAAAATATAGGAATGCGAAGGCTTTCAAAGCTTCCTTGATCGGTGTAAGGATCGGGGAGTATAGAGGCGCCGAAGTCTAATACACACACGTTATCGCTTAAAGATTAAAGGTGCGTTATCTTTCTTTTCCTTTGACCAAGTTTTATTTTGTCCCACCTGTTTATTCTTAGCAAGTTTTTAACGAAGCGACGATCCATGCACCATTTCGCTTTGACTTGGCACGAGAGTGTTGAAGGAAAATCTTATTATGTCGCCAAAGCCCGATGCGATTATCTTTCGGTTATTATGTAACGTTCAATCGGTATTTATTCGCCATCAATATGTCTGTGTTCATCAGAATCGCCAGTAATTTATATAAAGGATTATCTCAATGGAATGAGATACAGTTTTTCCCACTTTTACTTTTACAGTCATGACCATTTTGTTATGTAATGCCTGGTAGCGCTTGTGGTTGAGGTTCCGTGGTCATCCACAACAACGCTACCTAATTTAGGAATCGTCTCTATAAATGCACACTTGCGTACGTTACTCCACTTTTACTTCCTTCTTCGTCGTCTCTCGCTCCCAAAATTCTTTCAGAATCTTCTCCAATAATCCAGCAGATTCTATTTTTGATCCACCATTAATTCTCTTACCATTATTAATTTTTGGACTGATAATCCTCACTCGATCAGCTGTTACGGTTCAAGGATTTCGATTATCTGGAGAAGAAGATTTAATATAATTGTCTAAGTCCGGTTTTGGAGACGCATGAAGGGGTATTTGGCTAACTACAAGCTGGAGGAATTTTCATTTTATTCTATTCACTTCATCTCAAATCCTCTACTTGTCTTCATCCTCCATTATTCTCCTCAGCTTTTAACCATTTTCTGTAATCCTATTAGATCCCATTTTGTCTCTATATTGACTTTATTGCTGTTGAGATTCTCCAAGTTAAGGTTACTATTGCAAAATAGTAGTTTTAACTCTGAAATAGATCATCGACGATCGTTGTTGCCTTTCAATAACTATGGAGTCCGGTGCCAAGAGTAATCGCCAATTACAACCAGGTATGTTTTGTTGCAGGTTTTCCACTCTAACACAGTTATGTTAGTCTTCTGTGTGTGCATTTTCTGTTTTCTATGGAGGTTTTCATGTAATTTCTTGTTCAGTACACTGTGTTTTTCCCATGCATGGCTACTTCTGAGTTCTGAATCATAAATTTGGTGTTGAGTTATTGCAGTAAACGGGCTGAAATGTAAAAATCACCCAAATGGTTACTTTGGCACACCAAAGTCTTGTTGTTGTTGTTGTTTTTTTTTTTCAATCCAATTTTATAGTCTTCATAAGTCCTAAATAAGTTCCCTGGAAGAGCTGATTCAAAAATATAAAACGTTGTTAAAATAATGGTCAGGTTATGAGCGATGTCGATTTTTTCTTCAATGTGATTGTGTACCTATTTGGTCGAAATGTTAGATTTAATTACTTATGCTTATTTTGAACTAATTGGATACATTTTTGGAAAGTTGAGAACCACTAAGAAAAAAAGAAAGCTTCCTATTAGACACTAGTACTGATTTGTATGATTTGATTGAAATGGTCGATAGGATTTAGTACTGAGTTTAAAGTGATTTCCGCATGAGTCTTTAACAGTATTGATCTTTATCTAACTGCCAAGAGTAACCTGGAGCAGTTATTGTACATAAACTGAGGCGAGGGAGAGAATCTGTTGTAGACAGTGTCAATTTCCTTTCTGTAACGTTGCATTGCTTACTGTGATCATCATAGTTGCAAGTTGGGATTGTGTTGATTTTCATAACTATTTGTCAAGTGTCAGTTTCTATATTTTTCATATTAGGTTGTACACTGGCTCTTTGTACAGAAAATGTTTTCAGAAGCTTAAGAATGCTGAAAGTAAGTACGTCTGATTGTTTTGTACTCTTTGTCCAGTTGTTAATTATGTGTGAGCGTGTTTTCTTTTTGTTTTAGCTATTTGCTATTCAGAAGGTCAAAGATCACCATCAGCAATTGTCATAGGAGGTGGAATTGCAGGCATTGCTGCCGCAAGAGCACTTCATGATGCTTCATTTCAGGTAAGGACATAGAAACTGTGTGGCTAATTAAGGACCTTTAATTTATCTTTCCTTGTGCTCATGTGTATTGTATTTTCGTGGAGGTGGTTGTGTTGGAATCACGTAACAGGATTGGAGGTCGGGTTCACACTGATTATACTTTTGGTTTTCCAATTGACTTAGGTGCATCATGGTAACGTGTAGTCCATTTTGAAACCCCCTGTTTTAACATCTTTTTTAAATTTTCTGGAAAGTTTAACATTTGTTGTCTGTTCAGGTTGCATGGAGTATGCAAAGAAAATCCGTTGGCACCTGTAATTAGCAGACTTGGATTACCTCTCTATCGTACAAGTGCTTACAACACGGTTTTGTATGACCATGATTTGGAGAGGTTTGACTTTTCTTTTCAAGTTGCTAATGGTATTTAATTAATGCTGCATGACAAAGTATGTGTTACATTAGGTATGGATATATCAGTCACCTTGTACCTTATTGCTCAAGGGGCCTGATGTAGTGAAGCGCTTTATCTTTTCCGAATCATACTCTGCAAGTATAGTCTGCTTGACCTTGTGGTGTTGGCAAGCCTAACAGAGGAGAGTTCATAACTATTTAAACTATCTCTTCGTTGACAATTTCGACTTGAATAATGATTCTTTGGTGATCTAGTTTGCTGTACAGGGGATGTATGACTAGCTCTAGAGTATCGGATAGCTTCTTCTATGGGTGAACCAAATACTCTTCATGCCTCGTACTAAAGTGTAACTTGTGTAAATGTTTTTCCATGCTACATAAAAACCCACATTAGGTAGGGTCAGAGAGCTTAAAACAGTTAAATGATAGACAGAATATATATGACCTTCATATCTTATGCTAGGGTTGCATCATTAGGTATTCTTTAGCTTTATGAACATCTGTTTCTTCGTGTATACGCATTTTCTGGCACTAGTTCATCGGAAGTCTGGAGTTGATGCGCCTTCTCCTTTTCAGCTATGCCCTTTATGATAAGGATGGCAACCAAGTATCACTGGAATTGGTAGTGAAGATCGGGGAAATATTTGAGAGCGTTTTGAAGGAGGTATTTGCACTCCTATTTTACACTACATAAAATTATGGCCTTTATTTGGGCAAGAGCCATTTCTTTTTCAGTTAAAAGATATTGTTTTCTGCTATTGTTATTGATGTTATTATTATTTTTATGATTGCTGCTACTATCATTAGCTTTCTTCCTCTGGGCAAAGCTTGTGACTGTTTCTTTTGCAGGCTAATTTACTAAGGGAAGAATCTGATAAAGATATGTCAATACAACATGCCATTGCCCTTGTTTCTGAAAGACGTCCAGATTTAAGGTTGATATATGATCAATATATAGATGTAGCATTGGAGATTTTTTTTTCCCTAGTTAATTCCTTTACGCATGATTATGCCTATTGGTGTAGGTTGGACGGGCTTTCGCATAAGGTTCTACAGTGGTACCTATGCAGATTTGAAGGCTGGTTTGCAGCTGACGCAGACACCATATCACTTAAAAGCTGGGACCAGGTAATTATATATTGATGCTGGCATTTTTATGTTTCTGTTTGCTGTAGGTGTGGAATCACGCTTTCAGATGATCAGGGATATGATTGAACTTATCTTAACCATTTTTTACGGAGGTTGGAATTTGTTCCTCTGTTTTTTTTGTCTTTGGTCATTGAGGATGCCAATGGAAGGTAGAATGAATTCATTCGCTCCTAATCTTTTTTAGGAAGGTTGGCGGAGGGGGGTCAAGCTATTTAAGGATTTAAGGATGCAGAATGTTTTTCTCCACGCACCTGCTTAGGCTTTAGCCTAGTAATCGTTTACATGATGGTAGCTGCCTAGCAATATGCTTTGAAACAGGACGGATCTCATTGTACCAGAGAAAAGCCAGTCTCAATTTTGTTTGTGTTTGATTGAGTGTTTATTGAAAGCAATACTGCAGCCTTTTTCAGTTTCAATTAGTAGCTATCACTAATTGGTTTGCCACAGATGGATTCTCGTTCATGCGTTGTGATAAGTGAAACTGGGAATTACCTTGAGAGCGGAGCAAAGATTGTTCCTCTGAGAAAGTGCTCCAGAGAAAAATTTCTGCACCTGAAACCAGTATAAATCAATGATATGGAAGTGCTTTGGCTAGGTTGATCTTTGATCACAGATTGCGAGTTCCATTCTATTATTGATTACTTCGTTAGATAATAAGATCGTCTTCCAGTTTTGTGAGTTATGTTTGTTCATAATCACTAAGCCTATGTAATTCTCATGCATTGAGTCTTCTTTTTGTGTCATTCTTACATCAGATTCTTGAGGTCTAGGGGCTTAATAGGTTAAGGATATTATGGGAGTCAATTTATGGTATGGCTTAAGGCAACTTAGAATGATGTATTCCTCCTGTCTCAACACTGCAAAACATACACAGCCACCAACCATCACCACCGCAAAAAGCGATTAGGAGTTTTAGTTTACTAGACTTGGGTAGAAAGCAGTCATTTTTCTATCTTCTCATAATGTTTGGGGTAATCATGTCGTGACGCAATGAACTTATAGTTGTTTTTGTTTGCTTTTGTGGTCAAATGACCTTCCTTCCGAATGCAAGTAGGCATGAAACCTGTTTCTAATTGTCCGACAATTGCATTTTAATTATTTTTTTGTTTATTCTTTAATTTTTGGTTGATGACGTTCCTTGTCCGCGTTTCCAAATGTACAGGAGGAACTGCTGTCTGGCGGACACGGGGTTATGGTAAGGGGTTACCTTCCTGTTATAAACTCACTAGCTAAAGGTCTTGATATCCATTTGGGTAGCAGGTAAAACATTGTGTCATTTCTCTTTAGTTTTATAATTATGTGTGTTTTAGCTTAATAGATGCTTTTCTCGCTCCTAAAGGGTTACAAAGGTAGATAGACGCCATCACGGTGTAAAGGTAACCGTGGAAGATGGAAGAACATATGTTGCAGACGCTGCAATCATTACAGTCCCTTTAGGTGTTTTGAAGTCAAATTTCATCAAATTTGAGCCAAGTTTACCCAAATGGAAGGAAGAGGCAATCAAAGAACTCGGATTTGGCATTGAAAACAAGATAGTTTTGCACTTTGAGAAAGTATTTTGGCCGAATGTAGAATTCATTGGAGTTGTTGCAGACACTTCATATGAATGCAGTTACTTCCTTAATCTTCACAAGGCCACAGGCCATTCGGTCCTGGTTTACATGCCTGCAGGGCAGTTGGCCCGTGATATTGAGAAAATGTCAGATGAAGATGCTGTGGATTTCGCTTTTTTGCAGCTCAAACGGATTCTTCCCAATGCTTCTTCACCGGTAATAACTTTGTAGTTATTAATGTTTGTCTTGGTCCCTCCCCACACACACACACAACAACTTGGAGTTCGGAGTCTAGTCACTGGATTTTAGTTTTTCTTGTTTGTGTTGACTCCTATTCACAACCCCTCCCCCTCCCCTCCAGTAGTGCTTTAACCTTAAATCGAACAATTTGTGCATATACAGATACAATATCTTGTATCTCATTGGGGTTCAGACAAAGACACCTTGGGCTCTTACAGCTACGACGCAGTTGGTAAGCCTCATGGCCTGTACGAGAAGTTAAGGATTCCGGTGGATAACTTGTTCTTTGCTGGGGAAGCAACAAGCTTTGCTTACCCTGGTTTCATACATGGAGCATATTCAACTGGATTAATGGCAGCTGAGGACTGTAGGATGCGGATCTTAGAGCAATATGGGGGTGCGGATCTATCTGCAATGGGTGAAGTAGACCTTCCATTTTCTGTCCCACTATTGATTTCCAGAATGTAGCTTGTAGATATGTATGTATGTATGTATGCATGCTATTAAGGTAAAAATAAATTTGGTTATGTGGGTGATTGAAACCTGAGACGCTACGTATTTACGTATGGTTTGTACTGTAAATAAGCAGCCTATGTTATGTGAATTATTATTTTTGGTTTCCTTGAAAGGCATAACAAAACAAGTTTTTAAGGCCAATGGTCTACACCTTATATATAGCTTAAAAATGTAGTATTTCCAGAAGTGAAAAATGGTGGTTCAACATGTAATGGAATGTTAACTTAAACACAATCTTGTTCTTCATAACTGGCTGAGTTCTTTATCCTGTTGGCAGCTTTTGCAACCTGAATATCACATCAACGAACAATCCCTTTTTCAGTATAAACTCAACTCTTCAAAACCTCAAGAAATCAAAATGATGGAGGTGTTAATTACCTCTTCATTCCAATTGGTTCTTGCAGTTAAAATGATCAGTGTCACTGTCTGTAAGAATACCCCAGCTACCATTCCCCACCAAATCCCCTAAACACCACATTTTGCAGACATCCCGATTTTCATTCAAAAACAAAACGGTTCGCTAGAATTGTGATAATGGCAATCAAGAAAACAATAAAAAGTGAACTTACAGCTACTCCTAAGGAGGTTTTGAAGCCAAGAACACATCCGATTGGTAAACCAATGACATAGTAGGTAACCAAGTTAACATACGCTACCACAGATTGCCATCCGCTCCCAATCGCCACTCCTATAATTAAACGAATATACATACTGTCATATAAACTTTACAGCTCAGCAAAGTATGTTTTGTGTGTGTGTGTGCAGTGGGGAGGGGGAGGGGTTGTATTTATTATTACCAGAGAGAATGGGTTGCATGCCATTCAAGAAAACAGAAATGGCAAGCAAAGGTGTCAAATTAGAGACAGCTGCAATGACTTGAGAGTCACTCGTAAAGAGTTCACTCAACCCGACCCGAAATATCAGCACTATTGCACTGAAGATTGTGCTAATCAACATGCTTGTGCTGCTCACAACGATTACAGAGAATCTCGCAACCTTTGGATGGCCTGCTCCGAGCTCGTTACTAACTCGAACACTGCAGATTACGATATAACCAGCATTACGTTATCATTTTCTCCTACTGTTCTGTAACATAAATTTTAAGTCCTCTAATCATATAGCCTAATACCTTGCACTTGCTGCTAGTCCCAACATGAATTCTATGTCCCAGTTCAAATAATTCATACTGTTGTTTCATTGAAAAGAAACATTAGCACCTTGTAATATTTCATGTTACTGAAAAATAACAGCCTTTTGCATGAAAGCATCATATGGAAAATTGATGTTACTGTGTCAACAAAATGTCTTGAGTTTTATGAACTTACCAAACCGATATAGAGTCGAGAGAGATGGTGGGATCGGAGAGGAGACCTGAAATGAGTACAAGGCCTTGAGAGTACCATATCTCCAGGCTACGAAAAAACACATTCAGACAACATAAAGAGAAATGTGTACGAATTCCCAGGTTAAGTTTTTTAGTGCGAGAGAATTTAGAAGGAAAGTGATACTATATACCTACCATAACATAACTGCAGAAGCAATGGTTAACTTGAAGTAAGGCCAAATGCCTCTGAAAGCTCTTACGGAGAAGCCAGTCCATGTTTCTTTACAAGATGGACTTAAAAGTATGTAAAGTCCTTGAAGCAAGACCAACAACCACCAAGATAAACCGAGCGTTAAAGAAGCTCCCAAAAGCCCGAATTTCAATACGAAAACAGCTATCCAAGTTAACAGAATGTGGAACAGGAACACGCTGACAGCGATATAAGCTAAAGGGTTCACTATATTCTGAGCCTGGAGAAATCTCTGCATTGGGCAACTTACTGCAAATGCATAAAGCTGAAGAATCATCCCTCTTGTAAAAATCTGGCCTTTTTCAGCTATACTTTCTGATTGGCCTATTGCTTTAAGAACTGAACCCGAGTACCAATACAGAAAGGTAAGTAGAATAGCTGCTCCTGTGTGTAGAACAATTGCTCTCTGACAAATCACCCCCATTGCTCCATATTGTTTTGCTCCATATGCTTGGCCACATACTGTCTGCACCGCGCTCGCCATTCCTAACTTCAAGCCAAAAAGAATATGCTTTTAACCTTTTTTTAATACAAAATCTTTTCTTTTCCTTTATAATGGGGAGTTAGTGTTCAAGAATATGCTTACCATGATCCCATAAGCAAGGCCTTGAATTCCAACACAAGCAATGGAGGCACCAGCAAGCTCGAGGGAGCCCAAGTGTCCGGTGAATGTAAGGGTGACAAATGTGAGCATGTAGGTGCAAACTGAAACTACAATGGAGGAACCAGAGAGTAACCAGAGGAGCCTTGATTCCCATACAAAAAGCTTTGAATACCATCGGACAGTTGCCGGTTGGTGAATCAAGAACTCCTCCACTGCAGCAGATGACAAGTCTGATATATGAGTGGTAGTGTTGTGTCCAAGAATCAATGGCTGTTGATACTCATTTGATTCCATTTTTGGATATAAGCTAGCTGTTTATTGTTAGTAGACAATGGAGGAAGGAGTTTGACAACTTGAAGAATATAAATACACAGAATGTAGAGTGCAGTAGTGTAACAACCATTCCACATTGGAGTTTGGTGACTAAGGAAACTCAAGACCGGTATGCAAAAATGAACAAGGGTTTTGAATCTTGCATGTGACTGCTTATTAGCAAGAACAACAGATGGGAAGCCTTTAGTGGCAACATTATCAAACATTTATTGTGACTCTTCAAAGATAGTTTAGAACGATCCTCACAATCGTACGTCTAAAAGTCAATTTTATGCTCTAGAATCAACTTTGAAAAGTTCAATTGTGGGTGTGGTATCAGAACAATAAGTTTGATGTGGTGCGATTAAAGATAATTGAGATTGTTAGCCCCCCACGTGAATGGCCCTTTTTCTTCTTCTGGTAATCGTAATAATCTTCATCACAAATTGTGTTTACATTTTCATCAGAGGGAGTTATTTAATTACTACTACACTTATTAACCTAACCTAGTCATTTAAGAGAGGAGTCGGTTCAATGTATAACTACTAATCAACATGGTCACCCATTCCATTTTTAGTTTATATTTTATTTTTCTTATCATTTAATGAAATCAAAATTAGCAAATGAGATAGTCACCCATTCCATTTTTAGTTTATATTTTATTTTTCATACGATTTAATGAAATCAAAATAAGTAAATGACAAGGGCAAAGTATTGAGTTTTTTTGTCCCCCTTTCATATTTTTGCTTGTTCCTTTTTAGGGAGGATAAATCATTAAACTGATCAAATTGCTATAGGATTAGGAGGAGTGTTGATTCTTTCTTTTTCTTTTCTGAAATTGCTTAGATATATTTTTTTTTTTCCGCATAAAGCCTCGGTATCCATGACCATTTACTAATCCAGAGTTTGGCCCGGATCGTGCCTGCAAAGTCGTTTCTAAAATTGCTTTGATATTAAACGTCTTAATAAGATATATATATATATATAGTAGACAGTAGTTGCCATTGAAGATTATATTTTATTTTTTTCACATTCTCATCGCCATTGATATTTTATCTTCATTTTGAAATAAGAAAGACAGAAGAGAAGAAAGAAATAAGTATAAAACAATACTTCAAGGAGCAGCAGCCTGCATTCAAGTTTACCACAACCCAACACAATACTACTTTTGATTAACTATCTATATATGAACATCATAGATATAGAGTACATTGAAAGTCAAGGGGGTAAAATCAAAACAAAAAAAAAAAAAAAAAAAAGAGAAAACCCCACAAGTTATTCCCATCCATCCCATAACTTAATAAATTATAATATAATAAGAAGTTGCATCTAAACATCACCTTTTGTTACACAAATATGGACGAAACAAGAAGGCCAAGCGCAACCAAACAAACTACCAGAGTGTGAGTGTCATCATTACTTCTTCTTCAGTCTCAAGCTTTAGGGTTTTGGTTGCTGAAGATAAATCCTTTCCTGACATGACTTCTTCCATATGTTCATCGTCCTAAAGTCTGGGAAAATACTATCTTCAGAACCATACTGCATTTTCAAAATTTCAGCATGGTAAGAAGATGGTAAGCATATATATATATATACATGATCACAAAGACATGCATACTCAGCATTATAACACACAAACACTGTTCTCTATTTCTGGTCTTCCACAAATGATACATTGTCTTGCTCATCTTTGTCCTATTCAACTCCTTGGGATATTTTAGACTGAAAACTCAAATCAAAAGGGAATCATCAAATAATTTACTCATAGAATAGTTGCATGGCTTCTGCTTTGGATACACACACATGCAATGCATGCTGCGTTGCTGATATTTGAAGTGAGACTTTAAGTGAATAAAGCTACAGCTGAAATCACAAACACCATTTAATGGATATGCTGGAGAAGTCTTGAAGACCAAATGTATGATCTGGAGCCTCTTATAAAGAAGTTTTTCTTTTCTTTTCTTTTCTTTTTACCAAGAATTATAAAAATTCAAATCAAAAAGTGGAAGAAATCAAAGTTACCTTGGAGTCGGAAGAAGTTTTTGCCACCACTCTTATTTCCATCATTCTTTATCGTCTGCAAAGAAGCTGGAACGTGGATTTCTATTGGAGCTGAAACTGTCAAATCCATCAGAACTTCTGGAACTCGAATTACCGAAGTTTCCAAAACCACCAGTGCGGTCTGAACCACCAAAGTTCCCAAAACCACCTGGACGTTCTGAACCTCTTGAGTTGCCAAAACCACCTTGACGTTCAGAACCTCTTGTGTAGCCGAAACCACCTTGACGTTCTAAACCTCTTGAGTTGCCAAAACCACCTGATCGGTCAGATCCAAAGCCACCAAAATTGCCTGATCGGCCACTGCCAAATCCATCGTTTGAGGGAGGTCCTCCAAATCCACCAAAACGACCATTTCGAGAATTACCATAATTACTAGAGCGACCAAAGCTTTGATTACCAAACCGACCACCTCCAAAGCGACTGCCCCCATTGTTATAGTCACTAAGCATGTCCATAGATCCACCCTCAACAGCAATTTTGGGAAGCTGAGATCACAGAGTTTAGAAATTGAACCGTGTCAACATATAAGAAGTGCCATGAAACCAGTTGTAAAGGATTTTATCCACAGATTACTCTTGCAGATATGAACTTTGACACGTTCATAGCCTACAAGGGGCAGCAAAATCCGAAGCACATGATAATACTTTTAACCACAATTATTCTCTTAGCAATAAAGGTTCTCAACTCATGTTCTTTCTTATGCATCTTGTTTTCCTTTACAAGGTTGATGGGATTCTTTAATATTTTGTTTTAAAGCACGATAAAAACCCGATGACCTTTAGATTGTGCCTAGCAACTTCCTAACTCTCCGAACAACAAAATTATGCAGATCATAAATTACTTGCACTTCATAACACATGAACTGCACACTGAACCTATGAACAAGAGTATAAAGAAAGGTTTCCTCCTTCAACAAAGCAATATGCAGACCAATACTATGGAGTTTTTGTGCTTTGTGCACAAGCAAAGGGCAACGACACCAGCTCCATTACTTTGGCAATGGATATCCATTCTACCTACTACATGAATTTGGCGATTAACATAAAATGTTATGTGAAGTATATACTTTTCTAAATCATCCGAATCCTTAACAGCTTAAGTTTGTAGGTGAAATGGTAACTTAGCATGGTTTAAGAGCACAAGGTCCATCGAACCCCAGTCCTGCACTCTTATTTGAAAGAATATTACTATTGTTGCTACTCACTACAATAAAAACTACTCCCTCCGGTTTTTAAGGTATAGGCACCCAGATTAAGAAACTGATTAATGTTGTCTGAAATAGTCTAATAGATTGTCTTCTGACAAAGTTATCCTTCTTTTGAGAGATATAGTTATTCAACATGTTAAGCCGCTAAACTCTGATAATTTTTTTTTTACGAAGGATAAGTATTCAATGTGCTTTCATTGACGGTAGATATCCAATATACCAACTATATGCCCTAGTGATAAACATAAAGTGTTAAAACTTCAAATATAACCCAAAATGGAAATTTTAAAGGGTACAAAAACTTTGAATCCCAACTAGGCAAGATCATCTTCTGAATACTAGAATATATATGATTATGCAGTATCCATGAAACAGCGAGTTATTTATCATCTCAAATTCGAAATTTCCATGCTGCAACACTAGAAAGTAAAATTTAAAACTAAACGTAGGAGAAATACCTCAGTGAATCTGCATCCTACTTCACGTTCAATACCCTTCACATCCCTATATTGGTTTGAAGAATAAATTAAAATGGCACGTCCCTTTTTCCCTGCTCGACCAGTTCTACCAGAGCGATGAACGAAAATCTCTGAAGAGACTGGAAGCTCATAATGTACCACCTAGTTGCAAGAGAACAAGAATTAGAAACACAAAAACACAATACAAACAGCAAGTTCTACTTCCCTGCTGCCAATAAAAAAAGGTGCCAGTATGGTGTCACTTGAGCACTTAATGAACAGGTAAGATAATGATCTCAAACTAGCATTATGCTGAACAGTGCAAAAAGTTCCACTGCCACACTGGCAATAAAAAGGTACTAGCATGGCATCACCTTGGCACTTAAAAAAAAAAGGTAGGATAATAATCTCCGACTTTTTTGAATGCCCTGGCTTGCATTTTTTTGTGCAAATGCATGATCAACACCTATCTTTCAGTTATCCGAAACCCCTTTCACACCCCGCCAGTCTCTTTGACGTTAGAAACCTTTCAACATTTAAATCACAGTACCTAACAATACCAGATTTACTTTACAAAAAGAGATGCAAGTTAGGAACAACTATTCTGGCTATCATCCTCTGGTTAACAGAGAATGACAGCAAGCAAAACATCCACCAAGGAATGCATGATTATCAAAGAACATTCTACAGTGAGAGAATAATTATCCACAGGAATAGAGTTTATTCCTGATTTAAGAAGATTTTTCTAGCAAACAAATGCTGCATAACCAGCAACCCTTTGTGATGAAGAGCTTGACATATGTCACAGCAAGTGACAAACAACTGCATCCTAAAATCTATTCACGTTCTTGGTATATCTTGAACGTAATTGGTAGCCAGTTAATAAATTATAAATTATAATGTGGGTTGTAGTTCCGAATCAACAAAAACGAGCACCAGTAGGTGAAATAAGTATGAAATGCAAACGACAATATAAATGCAGTGCTGCATTTCCAATCGTCTTCTTCCACATGATTTACGCAAGAAAAGAACACCATCAATTTCTCTTGCACAGAATTCACTATTCTCAAAATTGTGGAAAAGGGGTGGGTGGGGGTGGGGTGGGGTCAAAACGGGAACGATAAAGATAATGGAACTAACTAGATCAACGTTAGGCACATCAAGGCCCCGAGCAGCTACATCTGTGGCAACTAGAATGTTGAAACGGCCATCACGAAATCCTGCTAAAGTCCTTTCTCGCATGTTTTGAGAAATGTCTCCATGCAAAGCTTCACATTTAAAACTTCGAGACATAGAATGTGCCAGCCGGTCAGCATCGCGTTTAGTTTGAGTAAAGACAATGCACTTGCCTCCTGCAGCATGTTCCTGTCAAGCAAATGCAATTGCTGTTCTCAGCACAACTCAGGATTGATCAGACTCCTAAACCATATCCAAGTGTCTTTCTCTAGTTACAACAATGCGATCAGTACCACTAAACTAAAAAGATTTAATTTGGAGATAGAATGACTGCGACAAAAGAAAAAAGAAAAAAAAAAAGTGTAATCATACGGTTAACAAAGGTCCAAGAATTGCTGCTCTTTCGTGCATCTCTGAAGCGATTGAGTATAATGAAATTCCATCGGCTAATTTTTGGTTGGAATCACCCACCTGAAAGAATATAGCCCCGAAATAAGCAAAAGATGCTCACTTTGATTACGCAGTTTCTAGCATGGCAACCAACAACAAACAATACAATCCAAAATAACGGTGGTCAAGACATGTTCTTACAAGATCAACATGTAATGGGTTTTTTAGAAACTTTTGAGTAAGTTTCAATATCCAAGACGGCATTGTAGCAGAGAACATCATGGTTTGATGATTCTGGCGAATATGTTCCAGGATTGTCTCAACGTCATCAGCAAACCCAACATTAAGCATCTGATCAGCTTCATCAAGAACAACAAATTGAACTTCCGATAAATTCAAAGACCCCCTTTTAAGAAGATCAATTACCCTGCCAGGGGTACCAACTACAACGTCAACACCACGATCAAGGGTACTCATCTGTCGTTGAATAGGAGAACCACCATAAACACATAGAGTATCCACAGAAGGAGCTGATTCATAAAACTCCTTGTCCACCTGGCGAGCAAGTTCCCTAGTAGGAGCCAATACAATTGCTAATGGATTCCTCCCTCTTCTGCATGTTCAGCGAAAATCATAGGTCAGTCCCACATGATAATTCAAAAAAACAACTGTAAGAAAAAAATGCTTTAAAAAAAAAAAAATTACCCGTGCTTTTCATTATACTTGATGATCTTATCTAGAATTGGGATCCCAAATGCAAGTGTTTTGCCAGTCCCAGTCCTGGCACGGCCTATCATATCACGACCCTTCATCGCTGGTTCGAGAACAGCTTTCTGCATCCAACAGAAGTATATGTTTAAATTATGCTTCCTAGTTCATTAATAGATACCATACGATATCCAAGTGCGAATTAAAAAAGGAACACGGTTAAGATAACAAACTCTGTTTCCATCAGTACCTTATTTTTATTTGATGGGAAGGGGGGTTAAATAGATTGATCAGTACCTGAATAGGGAAGAGCTTAGTAATGCCTTTACCGGCTAGAGCAGAGACAATATCGTTTGAAATACCAAGCTTAGATATCTCCAGCCCCTCGTCCGAAGAAGCAGAAAGCCCCTTATTATTATCATCATCGTAGTAATCCGCAACAGCAAATCCAGGAGCCCCTACAGTCCGACTCGAATGAAATCCCCTGTCAATTCTCAGACTGGTAGACCACTTTGAATTACAATCATCGACGCCTGCAATGACTTCATGTACCCTGGGAACAAAATGGGCACTTCTGGGAATTGATGAAAACGACGATGATGGCGTTAACGACGTCGGCTGTGGAGGGGCGGAGAAGATATGGGGCAGGGAAGAAAGGGAAAGGGCGAAACGCTTTTGTAAAGAACCACACTTTCGAATCAGAAGAAGCCCACCGCCACCGCCCATTTTCTCTTTGGAACTGAATAGAGAAAAGCAGAAAGAGGAAAATTGAAAGGGTTTTGTGAAGATTTAGGGTTTATACAGACCTTAATAGTGAAACTGGCCAGAGTTTCAACGACAACCGGTAGGCCACGATACGATACTTGCTGCAAATTGGTGCGGGATCGGGTCGGGTAATGGTATAGATTTTTATTGTCTAAAATTTTTAGGGAAAAATTTGTGAGGGCAAGTGCAATCAAGATATTCTTTTTTGAGTTCGCAATCATGATATTATCATATTGATATTCTTTTCTATTTCCTTCTATCTACCGAGTTCGCAATCATGATATTATCATATTGCAAACAAGAACACATCTATCTTTACTTCTTCCTGTTATTTTACTTTTAGATTAAATTCTTCTACTCTGACAAAAAGCAAAAAAGCTCTCTACTCAAGCCTCACTAATAATCTTATCAAACTTTACTCTGTGTAATTCATTATTGATTTTGATTAACTTTATTGATATCTTAAGAATTATCAATAACATTTTTTTAAAACAAAAGATTCTATTAAGCAATATATGTCAAACATGCGGCTAAAACGTCACCCGGTAGCGAGGGACCCCAAAGTGTTCGGGCATTAACCAACAATCCATGTCTGCCTAAAAGATGTACATGGATATTCTCCACACGTCGAATAAAAGAAAAGAAAACATAAGTAAAATTGGGCACACAAGCCAAACAATATTGAACTAAACATCCTGATGATATCGAAACTATCATCTTGTTTTTAGCGGTGTTTGTATGATGGATATCTGGCTATAAAAATGTATTAAAGTGGTGTTTGCCGATGGTGCTCAGCGGCGCCAGAGGATTCCGGCGGTGGTGCTTTATCTGAGAAGAGAAAGGGGACAATTTGGCTTTGCCAATTGTTTTATATCATTTTGTCCATCCTCTAATGAGGTTACATAGCTCTCATATTTATAGGGGAGCCACCGACTGAAGTCAGTTTATTTACAAATGAAGACACATAGTACATTATAGATATTTAGCTATAGTAGCGGGCTCGTAGTGGAGCCGATAGGTTGCGCTCCTGATGGCCTCGCCGATCCCTGTATCCTTTGTATCATTGTCTCGCTAGACTTGAGGTAGTTCTTTCTCTAAATATTATGGTCGAGGTCGCTGGTGGACCCGTTTATTGAATGAGATCGTGTGTCGGCCCCCTAATCCATTTTGTCGTCGCATAGGGTTGGGGGCTTGGAAAGGACCCGAAGGCTAGCGGTCCTAATTTGGCCCGCGAGCTCGCGGGCAGTAATGGCCGGTGGCCTCATCCACTAATGTCGGTGACCAGTCAGACCCGAATAAGGATCCACGCGGACCGAAGTACGATTTAGGCACATCAATGGCCCCCTACTCCGTGCCTTAATCATTTTCTTGAAATGTTTATGAGGGGAGTAAAGTCTGTTTGTGGATCTGTTGCTTTGAAACACTGTGATGGCTCGCTATTGTGGCGGATCGCCTGTTAACTTTGCTTAAGTGCCGTACTCAGAGTAGGTATTTTCGTTGCTTGCGTATTGTTGATTGACTTTGCTTTTGGTGGCTTGAGAGCCTTTAGTCTTGTAGAGGGCTTGCTCAATGACGAGTTCCAAAATATGATGCCGACCTAGAGGTCGGTCTTACAAGAAGGTTCGCTCGTATGCAAATTCCAAAATATGATGCCGAGCTTAGGTCAGTCTTATAAAATGCTCGCTCGAGGGCGAGTTCCAAATATGATGCCGACCTAAAGGTTGGTCTTATAAAAGATTCGCTCGTAGGCGAATTCCAGATATAATGCCGACCTAAAGGTCGGTCTTATAAAGAGATTCGCTCGTATGATGCCGACCTAAAGATCGGTCTTATAAGTTTGGCATATGTAGCCTTAGTCTTGGCATTGGTAGTGACGGACGTTTTCTAGTGCTATACAATCCTTACCGGCAGTGTATCGGGTCAAATCATAGTGCTAGTGTGGTGAGTCAGAGTGTCGAATCCTCGGGAAAACGTGGTAATTTTTTAAGTGTGGTTAAACACCAAAAAAAATTATTATTAACTCGATCTAAACAACAATTTTATCACACAGATTACTACTATTCTACTTAACATAAAGTAAATACGTAATTTAAAAATTATTCTAATATAATATATATAGATATATAAATATATATAAATGTACATGGAATGCAAAATATATATATATATATATATATATATATATATATATATATATATATATATATATATATTTATAATAATAGATATAGATACCAATATATATTTATAATAATAGACTAGCAGAATAATTTTATATAAATGATTTATAAATGATTTATCGATCGTTTTGATGAAACGGAATGTGCTCGAACTTTCCTTTTATATTAGGTCCAATTGAGTAAATGAAACGGTGCACTCACGAGGTTAACAATTCCTCCTCACACGAAGCGTATGAAATTGTCATATGTCAAATTGTCATCGCTTTAATCTCCACAACCGCCCCATGCTAATCTCGGTTAGTCTCGAACAGCAGTCGAAAGTACAAATCTACCCCGGATAAAAGAGGTTATTCCGTTTGTCGACGGCCGATGTTATTCAAAAGACTCGGTTGTCGATCGGATCGATTTAACTTTCGGTGTTAGTTTCAATTTAATCGCTGTTGATTTTAACATTATTACGATCTTGAGCACAAATTTAATAAGATTCATCTTTCCCAAGACAAATCGCCTCGGGTAGAAATAGGATTCCGTTGTCACGCTTTCGCACGGCCAAATTTTACCCTCCGGTTTTTCTATCTTTTATCTCATATCCTAACTTCTCTTGTCAATTCATCGTTAGGTTATATGTTGCGATTCATCCTGGTTAATTACGTCTAATCCGAATATTATCAATACGTTGCAAAATAGAAAAAGATTCAATTAACTCAATTTTAGTAAAATTTTACTTAGACAACATTCATTTACCAAAAAGATCGAAATAAAACGATAACATAACTTTGGCTAGTTATTAGATTTAGCCTAAAAACATTATAACGACTAAAAAGATAAAAACAAACATAAATACTTAAGAAATTTTACCCGATTACAAATCTTTGAATCGTAGAGGTCGTATTCTTCCGATATTACAACGACTTCAACAACACCGAACTTCCGATAATTTCCTCGAGCATTACAACAATACTACGGTATTATTATTTTTGGCATAAGGCCTATTTACAACTACTAAAATAAAAAAGAAAATAAGAAGGAGATATATATATATATATATATACATATATATATATATATATATATATAGAAATGAGCATTACATACCTATTGATTCATGCTTACAGACATACTATAAAATAGTGCATCTGATCACCATTTTTATTATTTTTGAGTGCACCTAGTTAATGAAGCGGAAATCTGCTATTAGGTAATACTAAACCTAATAAAAAAAAAACAATAAGAAAAATAGTGATCGATATTTATTTAGTATATATATATATATATATATATATATATATATATATATATATATATATATATATTAATACACTTCGATCTGTTGCATCTGAGGCTCCTTTTATAGAAATTTTGGTGAAGGCCGGACCGGGCGGGTCATAGCCGGACTGGGCCGGTGTAATCATCACATTCATCTCCCTTAATTATCCAAATTTTCCGGATATAATTATAATTTTGGAATAAAACTTCTAAAATTCATATCTCGAGTTCTAGATCTTCAAACAACATGATTCAAGAGGCATTGGAAAGCTCTCAGAAAAATCTACAACTTTCATGAAGGACTCTTCTTCAAAAAATGTCGTCTTGATGAGCCATTCTTTTGTCGAAGATATTTCTCGATTACCACTAAATCGAATCGATTAGCCACTTGACCACTTCGATTGACCACTTAAGCTCGTGACACTCTCTAAATCCTTTCAGAGATATGATTATACTTCAAAATGTCGATTCTCGGGGTCTTGGCTTATAAATCTGCAATAAAATACCACAAATACCCATGTAATCGACATTTACATTCCGATTTACTTAAAATCGGTACAAAATGATAACTTTTCACTATTATTACTAATAAGTTTTACTACTAACTACTCTAAACTATAAAGATTAATATTTCATATTATTTATATCATAATTTCATATATTTTATATAGAATTCGTTGATAAAACATAATAATATAACGTATATTTAATCATATAAAAGTAGTATATCAGGTAGCCTGCTTGTGCCACGCTATTAAGCGGACGAACTTATGGTGCCGCGCTATCAAGCGGACGGCCTCGAAGTGTTTTTGGGTCTTTGGCGACCTCGCCGTTTGAAACGGCCTCACTTAGGACCGCGCTATTAAGCGGATGGCCTCGAAGCGCTCTTTTGGGTCTTTGGCGACCTCGCCATTTGTAACGGCCTCACTTAGGACCGCGCTATTAAGTGGACGGCCTCGAAGTGCTTGGCTTGTAGCCTGTTTGTGTCGCGCTATTAAGGGGACAGACTTATGCTGAAGAGAAAATCTATGTTGATGGCGAGCTTGTAATAGAGAGCTCGTTGATGGAGAGCTCGTAATAAGAGAGCTTATGATAAATTGAGCTCGCTGATATGGAGCTTGTAATAAATGAGCTCGTTGATAGAGAGTTTATAATAAATTGAGCTCGCTAATATGGAGCTTGTAATAAATGAGCTCGCTGATATGGAGCTTGTAATAAATGAGCTCGTTGATAGAGAGCTTATAATAAATTGAGCTCGCTGATATGGAAAATTGAGCTCGCTGATATGGAGCTTGTAATAAATGAGCTCTTTGATAGAGAGCTTATAATAAATTGAGCTCGCTGATATGGAAAATTGAGCTCGCTGATATGGAGCTTGTAATAAATGAGCTCTTTGATAGAGAGCTTATAATAAATTGAGCTCGCTGATATGGAGCTTGTAATAAATGAGCTCGTTGATAGAGAGCTTATAATCTTTATCAACTCTTTTGGCCTTGGCCTTTTTCGAATTTTCATCTGTTTGTAATAATCTTTATTTTTCCGAATCCGATTTGTGGCCGCTGACTTGGTCTTTGAATGCATGTTTATTTTGCTATTTTGACGATTTTCCCAAAGTATTTTTGAACTCGCGTCTTTATTTTTGCTCGAAATATTTCATCTTTTTCGACTCCGCTATTTGGGTCCGACGTATCCGTATATGTGTATACATATATACACGGCCCCCCTTGTTTTTGGTTAGGTCGAGGAAATTAGAGATTCGAACTTCTAGAAATGAGCTAAAAGCCTTACTTGTTTCTGTTGAGCATAATGACTGAATCGAAAAATTCCAATGTGTGGCCCCCTTGTTTCAAGCAAGGTCGTTGCGGGCTTGGTTGAAATAAGTTTTGAGTCTGCACAATCATATGCCCGTGTGAAAATTTTCCACTCTTGGCCCTTTGTTTTTGTTGGCTCGATGACTGAATCGAAAATCCCAGTATGTGGCCCCTTGTTTCGAGTAAGATCGGAGCTATGACGTAACGAGCTTGCTGGGAACAAATTCTGGACGGTAATGACCATATTGAGTTTGGTCTTTTCAGCAAATTCTGGTCGGGCTTAGAGCTTGCCGAGCTGAGGTCGGGCTTAGAGCTTGCCGTATATATATATATAATTCTTTTTATTATTATCCTTTTCCTGGACTTGTTTGCCGCACACAGCCATTAATTTGTGTTTAAGTAGGTGAACGTCGGTGTCTTTCGTCCACATACAGAGTCATAACTTCCAACAACAGAGCTTTCATCTTGCTGTTGTTGGCAATAAATGTAAATAAATCAAGATTTTTGACAACATAAAAGAAATCACCTGGTGATGGGCTCCGGAACAAGAGCAATTGACATCAACAAGAAAAATACTTCTTGTTTCAAAGCTCGAATCCATAGCAACCGAGGTTTCAAAGCTTGAATCCATAGCAACCGAGCTAAGATGTCGGGGTTTCGCCTATGAAGTTTTTCCGGCTCCGGTCATCTTCTCCGACAAGATGAAATGAAAATCAACTGGAGGCCAAGTCAGCCGGATGCTTTAGCAAGGATCCAACAAGGACCCACCTTTGTTTCTCTTCTCTTTTAATCACAGAAGGAGGAAATTTGCAATATCCAGCTCTTGATCCTCCGCTTTGATGAAGACTCGGAGATCTATACACAAAATTTTTTAGATCTGAATGAAGATCTATGAGATCTCGAGGGAGATCTTGATGAACACTTGGCCGGAAAATAAAAAATGGGTGGTTTTAGGCCGCCGGAAATTCTAGATATGACCGGAAAAGTGACTAAAATATCGATTTCCCGGTAACAGAGCCAACTGATGATGTCGAAACTACCATCTTGCTTTTAGCGGTGTTTGTATGATGGATATCTGGCTATAAAAATGTATTAAAGTGGTGTTTGTCAGTGGTGCTCGGCGGCGCCAGAGGATTCCGGCGGTGGTGCTTTATTTGAGAAGAGAAATGGGACAATTTGGCTTTGCCATTTGTTTTATATCATTTTGTCCATCCTCTAATGAGGTTACATAGCTCTCCTATTTATCGGGGAGCCACCGACTGAAGTCGGTTTATTTACAAATGAGGACACATAGTACATAATAGATATTTAGCTACAGTAGCGGGCTCGTAGCGGAGCCGATAGGTTGTGCTCCTGATGGCCTCGCCGATCCCTGTATCCTTTGTATTATTGTCTCGCTGGACTTGAGGTAGTTCTTCCTCTAAATATTATCGAGGTCGCTGGCGGACCCGTTTATCGAATGAGATCGTGTGGCGGCCCCCTAATCCCTTTTGTCTTCGCATAGGGTTGGGGGCTTGGAATGGACCCGAAGGCTCGCGGTGCTAATTTGGCCCGCGAGCTAGCGGCAGTAATGGCCGGTGGCCTCATCCACTAATGTCGGTGACCGGTCAGACCCGAATAAGGATCCGCGGACCGAAGTACGATTTAGGCACATCACATCCTTGTGCAGTAAGGTCCACGCCAGGCTGTCGAAGCTGCGAAATGCACGACAGACAATCACTCTTCACCTCAAGCTTCTGGATCCCCAAGTGCATCGCCTCTTGAAGGGCCAAGGAAATAGCCTTAAGCTCCATATATTATATCGAGTTCCCTAGATCAAAGTGATATGCGAATGAGTGCAAAACTGCGTCATGCGAATCCCGGAAGATAACTTCTATACCCGCACCCACCGCAACGACGGATGCATCCACATTGCATCTCACCACACCTGCTAGAGGTTACATCCACTTGTCCGGCAGGTGACGGTCTAACGCCTACACCTGAAACCTCACTATGGCCTTAGTATATTCACCCGCCGCAGCCAAAGTGCGCATACAAACAGCGGAGACATAAACCGCCTGATCATCAAACACGGCTGAACAACGAGCTTTCCAAATCCCCCACATAAGCCATACGAACCGCGCTGCGTACTGGACACCTTGCTCCTCGATCAGCCGTATGAAGAACTCCCCAAAGGAGGCAGAACGAAGGTGTTACAAGGTGCCATAGTAAGACGACACCCTCCAAATCCTATCTGCCATTGGAAATGCTGAATACGTGGCTGGACAGGATGATTCCAACAGTTCTTCCACATCCGATCCTCCCCTCTCGACGTAGATGGGCCTGCCACAGACGTTGGCCTAAAGAGCGATAAGGCCAAAAAAATACCCCGACCGCACTGTATAGACTCCCGTACGGTCATAGTGCCATGTCCGTCGGTCCGGATGCCCCCCGGGGCCACAATTGTCTACAAAATAACATCAAATTCCCAAGGCCTGAACAACTGCCACACTCTGGAGCCAGGGATAAAGAGTTCTGACACCGTAAAATCCGTTGGGAGCTCATGACCTGCAAAAAGGATGCGAAATGAAGGTTGCTTAACAGTCCATGCATCATGGAAGACATAAACCGAATCACCATCCCCCACTCTCCTCCTCATCCCATTTAGTAGGAGGTCCCGCCCCTCTAGAATACTGCGCCACAACTAAGAAGGCCGATGCCCTATTATCAATAACTTATAAAAAAATTCAAAATTTAAAAACTTATAAAAAAATCATTATTAATAACTTATATAAAAAAAAAGCATTATCAATAACGTGAGTGTTGAGATATATTATTATTGTCGTCATCTACAGATTTTGATTTTTTCAATTTATAATATTTTAACAAACTATCATGTGAACACACGATAATTGTATAATCGGGTAGCTTGGAGCTCCAAAAAAAAATGACATAGACAAAGAAGATAAAGTCTCGTCACAAGATGGGTTGTGACATTAGTTGAATATTTGACGAAAGTAAAAGAGTTGTGAGACCATTGTCGGCCAGGTAGACTCGTCATAAGCATATGCAAGCAAGGACTCGGCGTAGGTCCTCCGAAAAATGATCAAATTTTAGGGTCTAAAATTTTCTTTTGATCGTATGAGTTTATTAGTATAAACAAATGACAAAAACCGTTTTTCTTATTTACCAATTTGCTTCGTTGTGATAAATTGACTTAGTGTCTCTAAAAACACAGGAACAACTCTGATCAGCGGGAAATACTTGTATGGAGACATCGTGTGACACCATACAGATCACACAGTTTTATTATGTATGTAAACTGTGTGGTTCTGATCGTTTCACCCGTCACTTCACATCAAATTCTCTCACCTCACAAGTATTTTCCTGATCAGCCACCGCAATCTTTTATTCTTTATCCAGTAAGTATCGCCCTTACATAAGCACTTAGCAACATTAACTAGGCAAGAACGAGAAGTTTTTGTGTGGTATATCCACATACATCAAATTAACGGATAAATAAATCTGAATCACACAATTTAAATTCAGTTTAAAAATAAAATATCGAGATCTCGCCACATAGATGCACTCCGTGTATATGACGTTTTCACCCAATAACTTCCCGGCAAAAACTTGCCTTTGATGCCCTCCCCTTCTCCATAATAGCCTCCTCTCCGGCAGGTGATTGCCTCCACGTTCTCCTAATGAGAATCCTGCAAGACTTCATCTACAGAACCTCTCCAAAACCCACTTCCCATAACTCTCCGCTCTCCTTTACCCCCTTCAATTCATCCTTAATCCAAGTTCGATGGGGCAAGCCTGCCAACACTGCTCAAACCCGTCTCCAGGCAAGAGTCTTGGACTCCAAATTGGACCTGCTAACTACCCATTTCGTAAGGCTCAACAGAATCCTCAGTCTTCATACCCTTTTACAGACTCGAAAGCGCGGTTCTTTTGTCTCTATTCAGTTGCTTTCCAGATGGGCTCCACATGTCGGTCTCTCTGCAGTTCCCGCCGGTGAATTTCTGCGGAAATATCCTCACATTTTTGAGGTATTTACTCACCCTGTTAAGCGGAACCCTTGTTGTAAATTTACCCAGAAGTTTTCGAGTTTGCTCAATGAAGAGAAGGATGTGATATGTGAACTTGAAAAGGAAAATGTTATGAAAATTAGAAGGATTATGATGATGTCTACCAAAGGGATTGTTCATTTGCATGCGCTTAGATTGGCTAGGAGGGAATTGGGATTACCCCTAGACTTTCGAGAATCCATTCTTAAAAAATATGATAATTGTTTTAGGTTGATAGATTTAGAGACTGTGGAATTGGTGAATAATGGTGATTATGAGTGGTCTGTACCTGTGGCTGAGGTTGAGAAGTGGAGAGCTAAAGAGTACACTGAAAAATGGTTGAGTGAATTCGAGGTTAAGTATGCATTTCCGATGAATTTCCCAACCGGATTTAAGAAAGAACCTGGCTTTAAGGAGAACTTAAAGAACTGGCAAAGGCTTAATTATGTGAAACCATACGAGACATTGGAGGCTGTGCGGGTGCGTACATGTGGTGGCATTCAACGGTACGAGAAGCGGGCGGTTGCAGTGATTCATGAGCTATTGTGCTTGACAGTGGAAAAAATGGTGGAGGTTCAGCATTTGGCTCATTTCAAAGTGGTCCTTGGGATTGAGGTCAATATCCGGGAGCTTATACTAATGCATCCTGGGATATTTTACTTGTCAAGTAGAGGGAATACTGAAATTGTCTTTCTTCGAGAAGTTTATAGCAATGGATATTTGATTGAACCGAACCCAGTTTATGATGTCCGAAGGAGAATGTTGGACCTCATTTCACTTGGGAATCGCTGTACACAGAAATTCAAAAGTGAGGAAATTGTTGAGGATAAGCATGATGTACCATTCCCTCAGAATCAAACACCAACAAAAGACGGTGATTTTGTCATTCAAATTTTGGAGGATTTCGTAGATATTGATTAGGATTGTCATGACGAGCCCTGTAACTGGTTTGGATCACATGAGAAAGCTGATAAGAGAGCCATAGTTGATATTATGTTGATACACAGTTGCCATGGGATGGGTGTCTTCTCACAGGGTACTGTTATCCAGTCCAATAATTGCAGATATATCTATTTTGAGTTTGTGATTTTAGTGCATTAGGCTTCCCTTCTTTATGATATCTGACCCTATTTTGAAACAAGAGTGCAATATTCGCTGATTGAAAGACAAATTTCATGTGATGTTGTCATTAGTTGAATGTACACCACTTCATTCAGATTTTATAAAGTTTATGGGCAGGGACATTAAGTAAGATGATGAAATTTGAAGGCATTAATTCCAAATCTGACCATATTATGGTGGAGAATATTATACATGGGGCCGATTGGACAAATAATGTTGATGGTCCCTTCGAAATGGTTGGTATAAGCTGAACACTATAGGCAACTAAAGGGCGAAAGGCGGTGTCGTTAGTGATGAAAATGGCATGTAAATTATAGGGTTTTTTTTTGCAGGAAAGGAGAATGCTTCCATGTACCTAGCAGAACTGGGGTTCATAATAGGATCAAGGGCGGTCAGCAAGCGACCTGAGATGGCTTAGAGTTTCAGTGTGAAAAGGCTATTATTGGGAGTGAACTCCTTATCAAGCTGACGTAAGTTGCAGCATTTGATGTTCGATGGTCATATTTCTTTTTTTTTATAATGCTTTCACGTTTATGCATATTGTCCCGTGGCTTACTTTCCTTGCAAACAATTTTGAGCATAGTCTAACTGCCTCCTCTCTGCTCAACTTGTACACCAATATGTGGCTTCCTTTGTCTTTTCCCAGCAAACTACACAATAAAACTGTGGCACAACTTTGAACCCCTAACCAGAACCATTAATGTCCTCATGGCATGTTATGTATCTCCACAGCCTTCCACGTCAGCAAGCTGCAAATTCCATAGCCTTTTAAAGAAGAGATTTCATTCATACCGTTATTCGTATTGGTGAAACTTCTGTTAATCTAGTGAAAAAGAGAAATAGTCGGGTTTCATACAACTGTGCAAAATGCAAAAGATTAGGAGGGTTTGCTTTCATCATTTTTTTGTGCCCTCCCTCCATCAAGATAATTTGGGTCTGTTATCCTTCTCAAAGCACCATTTTTACATCTAGAGAGTCCACTAATGCTCATGAAAACCTACCCTATTTAATATATGCTGAAGTGGAAGAAGGTACCTACGAGGCATGTTTGAGTAGGATGAGTTTACATTATTAAGACCAATTTGTGTTGAAATCAGGTTTGAAATTGCCTGAAATTGTTTATCTAAATAGTGTCTATTACCAAACAGTTGTAAATTCAGATGTCTTTTATGTACAAGTTATAAAAACTGAAGGAAAACTAGCCATTGTGTGTTCATCCTTGCTCACGTGGACAAAAGGTGGTAGCATTATATTGTGTTTCTATTCTAAAATTCCAGAATTTGCCTTTTGAAGAGACCAAGTTGATTTCGCACAGAAACTCCCATGAGAACCACTTCTCAATTACCCGATCTACATCATGTATCACTACATTGGCAACATTAGCTGTGTTTCTTGCTAGTACACTTGCCGTGTAGATGGAAGCCATTCTTCCAGGGCAATCAGGCTTGTGCCCACATGGCCCATCCACAACCACCACATCCCATTTCGTTTCGTAGATTTTCTTGGGAAGTTTTTTCAATCCCAGTTTGCACTTTGATGATGCCCTAAATAGACCTGATACCGGTGAACAATCCTTGTGCTTTCTTGCATGTTTTAGCAGCTTGTATGCCTCACTGGCTAATGTTGAGTATTCAACTTTGTATACTACCGAATTGTTGGAAATTGCCTTGATTGAGCTAAGCTTTGCAGGTTCGTTTTCTAGAAAGACGGTTGATCCACCTGCATTGACAGATGATGCAAGGGTGAGATATTGAGGTTCAAACCCGAAAACCAGAAGGTTACAAGGGGCCCTATTGGAAACAATATCTGTAAGAAACCGCATTTCCTTCTCTGTTAAAACGCTTGCGGTGGAATGCACTATAGGTGGTAGATTCTGGAGATGTGAAAGCGTCGGAGCTGATGACGAAGAAGAAGTAACCTTTGCTATTTTGATGAGTCTGATAATTGAAGCAATAGATAAGATACAAAACAGAACAGGAATGAGTCTTTTCTTTGTGATTTTCATATTCCCGACTGATTTAAAGCAATAGGTATGCTGTGAAAGTTTCTTAACCCGAGAAATTGGAGGGAGAGGAGAAAGGGGTTAAAGGGGTTAAAGGGGTAACAATAGAGGAGTATTGTTGAGGTCCAGATACATTTGGGGGCATTGTGCTTCTTGTGACGATACTTTCTGAGATGTCTAAACTATACTATGAATGTAAGGAGAGAGCCCCTATGGGTGAGTGGACACTTATTTTGACAATGGTTGAGTGAAGAGAAAGGGATGGATTTGCTTCTCTTTCAAGTAATTGCCTTTTGTTTGTTGAATTCCCTGATAGTGTTGGATGGCGGTGCTTCAAGTTAAATTGATTTTGAAGCCCCCCCTTTTTCTTTTTACTGTTGAAAAGGACAATGAAATGTAGGGATTGGTTTCTGGTGCATTACATATAATAATAATTGGGGGGGTGTTTAAAGGTGAAAGGTGGCTATCATAAGTAGATGCAATGAGAGTTTTCTGTCAACATCTTTCTGTTCTGATTGTTATCAACACACACTTCATAAAAAACAATGTTACCAAACTCTATAGTAATTTTCCTACTTGGTGAATGTTCGTGTGTAGAGAAAGTAACTGGATATATCCATATACTACTACTAATCCCCTTTGATAACCATACACGTTAGTACCAGAGTATCATATCATCAAATCAATATAACTAACAGGATAGTACAAAACTACAATAACTTAAAAGCGAGAAAATTGTTGTCTACGGAATATATATTGTACTTAAAAACGGTGATCCCCAAAATCTGTAAATCGCCATCTCTTCACGGTGAGTTTTCATTCGCATTCTAAATTCAAAATCCTTCTAGCATCCGCGGCAACACAAAGTTGATTTCCTCTGCTCCTGGAACTGGAAGTCACTGTTCAGATGATGGACAAACTAGCTAAGCAGGCGCATGCTGCTACCACCACCACCACCATCATCATCATCCGGATGAATTCTCATGCAGCATAACATATTCTCGGCTGTTCAAAAACGCCAGTCATTAAGTACAAAACAGAGCAATTGAGAGTAAATAAAATTGAATTGGATCCTTTAAAACTCCAGCTTACAGTGACATCACATATTAGGTACCACGTTGAAAATCGACTTCCAAAAAGTACTCAACTTTAAAAGTTGTTCATCATACATCTGCAGGACTTTTTGAAGGTGGATCACCAGCGTGGTGCCAAACTTACGTAAAAATGAAGTTAGCAACAACATACATACCTACTATTGCCGAACTTGATGGTATCCTTTTCGATCAGTTCATAGTATCGCTCAGGTTCAAGCCTATTGTCCTGCAAAATGCTCTCAACTGCTGTCAATTCATAATATCCGCTATTTTATAAAAAAAAAATTACACAATGATGACTACACAGTGTAAGAAACAATAGACGTCGAATATGCATAAAGTCACACAACTTGGTGCTTAGAGCACTTGCATTACTTGATGTAAAACAACGTAAATCTATAAAATTAAGATCCAAATCATTCAGATCCATCAATAATAATCTGCAACAGAATCTCTACTTAAATCTTCAAGATACACAATCTCTAAATTATACACTCCTTGTACTGCGCAAAATGCATATTCTCTATTCACTGTAAAAGAATCTGATGTATTTCATTCTGAATAGAGATTCTGTAAAATAGAAAGAAAAAAATGGTGTTTGAGTCCGCAAAATAGAGAAGCTGTTAAAAAAACTGATGCAAGTGCTCTACTGCTCTTACATTGATAAATGTTCCATTTGTGCTTCCAAGATCCATCAAGTATGGCCTAAAACGGTAAAATTGACATTCATTATTAGTGACAGAAATACAGGAATACTGTTGGCTCATGGACACCAGCTTGTAAGCTAAATCTTACCGCACTTGCTTAGATAAAGTTCCATCAGGTTTTTCCTTCTCAACTTGCCTACAAGTAGTCAAGATCAATCAGTGTATAATTCAAGAAATCAAAATTAGAGCCAAATGAAAAAGGTAAATACACAGCACACACCTATATTGAAGAACAGCATGCTGTTTGCTGCAAGAAGGATGGTCAGTAGGGATGTCGGCAACCCTCCTTTCTCTCCCAAAAAGATAACAGCTTTGACGATGTATATATAATGGTTCTGTTAATGAAAGACCGTATGTCAATGTAAAAGAATCAAAAGAGGCAGCACAAAGGAATTACAACATGATACTGATAGAGTTCAAGAAAACAGTTCCAATTCATTGACAGAAAATGCTTCACCAAAGAGCAATCAATACATAAAAATCAACAAAACAAAAAGTCCATCCATCTTTCCACCTATAACCATTGATAGGAGGGCAAATGATTATTAAATTAAGAAACAGATAAGGGAGTGTCGTAGTGGTAATGAAATGAGGGGGATGCTAATCATTTCACTCATGTGACAATATCCAAATTGAGTATATCCATATACCTCATATGCATACATATACAGCAGACACGATTCACACGTTGAGGGTGGATAGGAATGGTGACACTATAGTTAAAAAGAGAACAATAAAATCAAAGAGTAAATATTCCAACTGAGAACTCTATACAAATAAAAAGAGAACAATAAAATCAAAGAGTAAATATTCCAACTGAGAACTCTATACAAATAAAACATACAACGTTATATATATATATATATATATATATAAATAAAGAAAGAAAACAATGAGGAAAAAAGCCCAATATCACTATACTTGCCTGGCCACCAAGCCTTTTAAAAAAACACATAATTATAGCCTGCTATAACCCTCAATGCTCACGTGTTTTACGGCTTTTTCTTTGTGTCCACTTTCACCATTCTAGGCGGCAGAAATACAAAATGCATCCATTTATATTTACACCCAACAGAAACATGTTATGAAACACACACATTTTATTCATGAAATTTCCCAAACATGAGATAGACCTAAACTGACATCTATTCCAAGTTTCCAACTGAATCTGCATAAGTGTAAGCCTGTAATAAATTACCATTTAGTACTTCACCAGCTTTGAAAACATACAGCCGCCATCTAATATCTGGTTTCCGAGCATCAGGTGGCTCATTGAACAGCAGCGTTACACCTGATACGAAGCGACAATCAGAATAGGAAAAGAGTGAGAACAGCATCACAGTGAATCCCTAAAAAACATGTACACAACATTTAAGGGAAGCAAGTCCAACCATGCCAAGACCAAAAAAAAAAAGGGGGGGGAAGGGGGGGAGGGGGGGAGGAGGAGGTTTTTTTTTTTTTTGTAGAAGATAGGACGATAAAATAACCAAAATGCATAATTATAAACAAATATGAAGTTGTTAGGCTAAGCAATAAATCTAACGGATACCTCTGACTCGATTAGTCTCTGCAGCTAGCTTTCCAGACAGCTCAAAAGAAGGCTTTTGCTGCAAACGAGGGAGAAACCTTGAAAGTCATTAACAACAGAGCACATCAAAAACCCCCAGAACGGTATTGCTAGAAATAGAGAAGTACCTTCTCTTTGGCTTCCAACGCTTCTTCAGCTGCCTTCATTCTAGACACTGAGTCAATATCTCCGTTCCTGGCCAATTTAAACAAAATTACAGCACAAAACAAAATGACGGTGTCAGCTAGAGATGCTAAATGAAAGAGCATCACGGCATACTCAAACAGTGGTTACTGCAGAAGGAGAAATATAAAATCTGCAATCCACAGAGAAGGAATCAACTTTGAACGGTGCAAGTGGCCATGTGGTCAGTAGTATCATTGGCCACCAATATGGTTACGAGTAATCACAAAGGGAAGAAAGGAAGCATTTTAAATAGACAATTAAAAAGTTCAAAGAGCTAGATCAACTTTTCCATTTATAAAGAAAAATAGGGCGTAATACACGATGTATAATAGCTGATGATCATTAAAGGAACAGATCATGAATTTAAACAAAAAAAATAACAGGTAAAGCTAGGAGCTCACCGCTGCTCAGCTTCCTTCAAGTTTTCCTGCAATAACAGCAATTAAACAAACAATTAATCCTCTAATTTCACAAGAAAACTTAAATGAATATTTGTAAATGTCTTGTGACTAATTTATAAGACATGCTTTATTGGAACAATAATGACAGATTCTAGAGGAGGGATATGGAATGGGAAGAACAGGCATCTACTTTTCAAGAGAACTGATCTTGAACAGACAAGAAGAGACGAGAGAGAAATACGATTGCATGAATTCACAAAATTTAAACTTAATGAAGAAATGGCCTGTGGATATCACCAGACACCTCGTCACGCGATCTCTTATCAGCAGCTCCAGGGGAGATAGATCTCTGCCGAATCCTCCTTGAATTAGCAGCCGGTGAAGGAGAGCGCCCACGTCTTGACCTAGAAGGCGCATCATTAACTCCGTTATTGCCCAATCGCCTGCTGATTCGATCACTAGGCACTTCCTTGTCAGAACCGTTTTCACGATGTGAAGACCTATCTCCACGTCTATCATGATCTTTCTCATGTTCCCGCTCACTAGCCTTTTCAGCTTCTCTTTGATCATGGGAACGCTTCAGCCTTTTGGTTCTTGGAGAAGGAGAGCGCACTGGAGACCTCGACTTAGCTCGTTTAGGTGACCTAGTGCGACTTGAGAGTTTCTCTCTGACCGGAGCTTGAGAAGCAGGAGATATAGATGTCCTTCGTCTCGGGGACTTGACATGACTTGATGTTCTCCCCCTAACAGGAGAAGGAGGTGCAGGAGAAATCGATTTTCTCCTTCTAGGGGACTTTCTCTCCCTGACAGGAGAAAGAGGTGCGGGAGATACAGACTTTCTCCTTCTAGGGGACTTTACACGATTAGAGGTTTTTTCTCTGATTGGCGAAGACGGTGCTGGTGATCTCGATTTAGGACGCTTCGGGGACTTTTTCCTTTGAGAGTCTCGGGTGTGAGAGCTCCTTTGTCTAGCAGGAGACCTTTCCTTGCGTGTGGGGCTCCTCTTTCCTCTAGGCGGAGATTCCAAATCATCACGTCCCATCAAAGTAATACAATGGGAATATCTGCACAAGATATTTAACATTATCCGAAATTTAAATCAGCTTATATCAGTTTTAAGGCAATCATTAATCTACAGAGGGAAACAAATGAATAACTAGGAGAATACACATCAAATTTAGGTAAGACCATGGAGAACACAGGAACCACAAAAGACGAGTGTCGCGCACATACACACACACAAAAAAAAGAATCATAGAGTAGTTTTCAGTTCAGCTATTCAAGATTTATACCCCATAGTTTTCAAATTTTGCACAAACCAGTACACAACAAATGCCCGAGGGCAAACTCCATGAAATCTAGCTCCTCATATGTCACAAGCTCAGCGTTGGCCAAAAAATTCACAGGCAAGCGAAATTTATATTGCCCAACATTACATGAAATTGCTAACTATTATTCGGAAATAAACAGGTAAACACGAAAATTCTCAACTTTACTTCCGAACACCTACTGAATTTAAGTCCTCACCTAAACATATCTTTCGTATTTGAGTATACCCACACTAAAATAAGCATAAGCATGAGAATGACTTTCCCGAAGAAATCAGAGGTTAGGGTTTACTATTTACTGCGACAAACAAACAAAAAATAAAATAAAGATAATTGTAAGGCATTATGCGGATTACCCTTTGAGGAAATATTAGCTGCTTAGATCTGGAAGAATATTGACGGAAACCAAATTTATCCTACGAGATGTTGACATGCGTACATCTCAACTTGTAAGCGCCGTCGATTTGAAGAGGAACGTTGGAGGAGGAGGAGGACGGCGGCGAGCGGTGAAAGAAAGAAGACAGAAAAAATTGTTTGGAGGGTTTATTGTGATTCAGGGGATAAGCTATGTAGCGGAGGAAGGACGTGATAAACCGTTCACATGACTTTCTTTTAACTACTCATTCACATCTATTACTTGACAACTACCTCGACACGTGATGATGCTCATTCGATCTATGATGAGATGAAATACAACAGCTTATATGGTTTTATATGATCGTTTTAGTTGGAAAATATGATAATATAATGTTGTGTGTACACACACACACACACACACACATATATATAGAGAGAGAGGACCCAGTGACATTCGAGTTATGCTGTATGATAGACGGAGAATGAGAATCTAGTATGGTTTTCAGATGAATAATGACACGAATTATTTGAACCGTGATAATGCCATTCGATTAGGAAAAAAAGAGGACCAGAAAACCGGAAAAAACAAAAGAGGATCGAAACCGGAAAACGTAAGCAAGTCGCGTAAACCGACCGAACAAAATGACCTTGATTAAATTAATATTATTTAAAATTAAAATATCTGACACGCTTTCATAAGCTATGTAGCGGAGGAAGGACGTGATAAACCGTTCACATGACTTTCTTTTAACTACACAAGACACACGCGATACTTGATCTGGCGTCATTACGTACCCGACACACACTGTCCGACATGTGTCACTCTTTCCAACACATCGCCGATACCCAACTTTTTGAATTTTTTTTTTTTCTTTATTTAAGTCTTCTCGAAGGGAAACGTTAAAATACATGATTTTCATTTCTATAATAATTAAATAAATACTACGCCGTATCAAATTTATATGTTTTTGTTGATAAACAATTATTTTTATAATTTGTAATATTTTTGAAAGTCAATCACAATTTCTTTTGGCACCATATAAATGTCAAATATGTATTTTAGATATTTTATGTAGAGTTTATCTTATTTTGTCTTATTTTTTTTGTTTACAAATATTTTTTAGATGTTTACAAATATATTTTTTTGATAAATTGAATTATATATATATATATATATATATATAACGTGTCGGCGGCATGTCGCGTTCTTAAATTTTGGAATTAACCGTATCGACGTGTTCGTGTCTTGTCGTGCGACGTGTCCGTGTCAGTGTGCAACATAGCTACACATGATAACATAATAATTTTATCATATACAAAAATAAATAATATTTAATCCTACACATGTGTACTATTTAAAATTTACTAGAAGGTATAATTTATTCATAGCGATTATATGCTTATTTTTATCTACTTACGAAAACCCGAACTTCCGTTAAGAATATTCCGTATTTTTGGGAACTAAGTTTTCTTTTCATAATATTTGAAGTCTAATTAAACTTCATTGGTCTTAAGGTCACCCGAAAACCGACATATGCTAATAAAACACCAATAATTGCCATAGGTAGCCCTAGACTTATCTAGTCTCACATTTTCAAGGACTCAGAGAAGGCCTGACACGCGGAACCGAGAGCACCTTTCAGGAAAGCGCACCGGTCAACAATGTTTTGACTTTACTGGCTTCGCCTAGCGGATCAGAGTGTTGAAATCGAAGTTGTGATACCCCAAGTTTAACGCGTATGGTTCATGTCGTCCGTTCAGAATTCCCGTCTCGTTATGGTAGAAATGAATATCCGAAAGGGACTTCTTATACGAAATGTTTCATTTTGAAAGTCTTTTCAAAACAGAAACAAGTGTCTTTCGAAAAAATATAACATCTAGATCATAAGATACAATTATTGATTTATTGACACTTGAGTAACGACTGTATAATATTACATATGCGAAACAGCGAAAGGATTTTAATTACACAATAACCGTTTCGCATAAAAGATTGTGCTATATAATTTCGTGTAATATTGAATCACGACTTAACTAAAATTTACGATGATTGACCCGCGTCAAAAAGGTCTAATTTTTAAAATGAAAAAGCAGAAAATAAAATAAAAGTGAGAGCACACAAAATTTTAAAGTTTGGGTGTAAATTGGCCGTTAGGAATAGCCATTGCCAATAAATTGAGTCATAATTAAACAAGTCTAAGTTGAACTAAAATTAACGATGCCTCCTATATAAACAAGCACTTCCAATCTATCCCTCTTCCCATAGAGTCCCAGATTCTTCACTACCCCCCTTTCATGACCATATACAACAAGTTCTCTACAATTATTTTCAAGTATCATTTCATCATTCTTCCAAAAACCCAATGGCCTCAAAACTCCTAAAATTGGGCCAATTCTTGATACCTTTCTCCATGACCCCCCTCCCCCCTCCTACACCTAACCCTCTCATCAACCATATGTCAAAATATTTCTCCACTTCTTTTGAAGAATAAACAACCAATGCAATTGAGTCATCATATGGTAAGATGGCCCTAGTGATTCCATGGCTTCCACCAAGATTTTCAATATCAGATGGAAATGGGGTTTCTTGAAATGCCTCATTAGACATATGAAAAGATAGAATCGCCTCATTGGAGTCTCTATTCTTTGTGATAGAATAGTGAAAATGAGAAAGAACATTTGTTATTCAATAAAAGCGTTACAATATATAAGCGCTCGAAGCGCTTCTTCTAGGGAAGCTTAATATATAACCATAAATGCAGAATATATCATCTTAAATGCATAATATCAAAATATATAATCTAAATCTAATTATATCTATAATACTTTGCCCACCAACAAAATGTCTCATTTTTGTACACCATGCTCCATATGTTAGTGTACATGATGTTTGCATGCACATTGGGTTCATATTTCTTCCAAGAATCTGTGTTTAGTGAGTATATCTCAATAATATACTCAAGCCCATGATGGCTAGTTATACAAAACAAGATTTGTATCACCTTGTAATCGTTTTTCAACGAGTCGAACCCGAGCCCTACATCGCCCCCTCTGGCCTTTGCATCCAGTGCGCGTGGTATCAAAGATTTCGGCAAAATCTTGAATTGTCTAATTGAAGGGTTGTATAAAACAATATTGTCAGGATAACCATATAAGCAAACAATCCCATGGCATGGGCCTATGAGCCTGATTTGACCAAATGTGTTACTAAAGAATGGAGGCAAATCTTGATTAGTAAACTTGCTTAGTGATGAATCACTAGATATGGAGATGACCCGTTTGTTTGTTTGTCGAGTTTTGTCGAGTTTTCGTGTGGGCTAAGATAAAGTTTCGATCTTGAAACAGGGCGTACCATGATTTGCAGACACATTTGAATTTAATGAGGGATTCTGCAGGAACATGTAGCAAAATTTGGAAAATGACATCATTAGGAAGACTCATTTTCCTGTAATTTGGAAAATGACATCATTAGGAGAACCAGAGAGATCAAAGCATAATTTTTGTGTGTAATTCTAATAGGAGGAATACCACTGGTAAAAAAAATAATAAAAATCACTGAATAATTTGGTTAACAATTTTATTCAAAGGATTCCAACAATAACAAATAATCTTCCAACAGCTAATTCATCAAGACTTTATGTCTCAATAGCGATACAGTGACATTACATATAATACGAGCCATTAATGATATTATGACACATATTAATCAATATTAAAAATGGCCAAATACATATAATATATTCGTTCCTCGTCGTTACCTATGCATTTTTCTTCAGTCTGAATTTGCGAGTTGGAATTCTGCGAAGAACATTGGAATCCAGCTTTTGGTACTGATTCTGAAGCTGTCTAAGGGCATTGTCTGCAAAGCCATCCACCTGATTTTCATACCTCTCATACAACACTGGTAGAGTATGTGCACCAATAAAACCTAGGAAGGAAACATTGTCTTAAATCAGACACAACACATTTATTCAAGAAATCATTCTCGAGTAGACGGTCTCTATTGCATTGGACCGGTGTGTGTCACATTTCCTAGGAATGAGTAACTAGGAAAGTCAATGTGCAACAGTAGGCTTTTCTTTAGATGAAAGATAATAATTTAAAGAACATAATGTCCCCATAGCACAACTCAGCATCAACTTTATTAAGTTAATTTACAGGATATTATTGAGATTTGCTACATTCCAAATCACAACTTGGCCAATTGCTTTTTTGGTAGCACTTAAACAATCTGTGATAACTATGCGTGAGACAAGATTACTGAAAAACGAACTTCTTAAACACGTTCAAATTCAACTCAAGAATATCAATTAGGAAACTCAGTAACACGAGTATAGACAAACCTATATAGAGAACCGTCAAAAAGTTACACCAGCTTGAAATCATAGCAGCAGCAATCAAGGCGACTATAACCTGAAATAAAAGTCGAAGTATCCAATTTAGTTTGTCTAAAGGAATTTCACAGCTGAATTGACTAATGAAAACATTTGTGACCCGACAAAGATAGAACTATTGCGATGAGATAAACATTCTGTGAGTAGATTGCTCGGGATATTCTCCGGTTACCATACTGCTCAGAACCTCAGGCTACAAACATCAAACATGCAACCCAAAGATCAACATAAAAATGGCAGTGAAACGGAAAATTTACAAGCAGCCCGTCTTTCGAAGCACTCATGAGATAAGACAACATTTGATTCACTTAAAACAATAAGTCTCTCATCGACTGATATCTCAGGCCATGTTCAAGGTAACAAATTTGGAAAGCATATCTCACATATAGAAGCTGCTTAGGAGTCCCTTGACATGCAACATCCTGAAGAATTGCCAAAATACGGTTCACCTGATAACCTGCTGTCTTGGCAATGTTGACAAAAAGTTCCTCAGGCAGAAACAGGCGAGGGACTTCAGAACGAGATCTATATCCAATCAAAGCCAACAATTTAATCCTTAATGAAAGCATCAGAAAATGAAAATAAAGCACACCCATAAAAAAAACCTACCCGTTTAACACGCCTGAAGCATTTGACCAAGCAAACTGCGCAATCAAGCCAAAAGCCAAACCAAACAATATAAGAGACAGAAAATGGTAATTGAGCCATTCAAAAAGCACCCAAACGATTGTGGCGCCACTTAAGACTCCTGCTGAAATCTTCTTGTTCCTCCACAACAGTACATCAGCAGCTACAGAGTACAGACCAGGTCAAAAAAACAACTTATATTTAGTATTTTTAAGTAAGATTCGAAAAGGCATAATGTACTTGACACAAAAAAGCATAAAGTATTACAAAGAAAACTAACATTTGCCACCCCCTAAAATGTGATGAAGTGGCTTTTCACGCCCAAACAATCTACTATACTGAGAATATACCAAGTTTGACCTATCTTCCCCAAAGTATGATCCAGATTTCTGCTGGCTAATGCCGTCATTAAGCGTTTCCATGATGTTATTCATAAGATGCTCAGGTGATATACCCTCTGGCATTTTTCTTCTGCTGCATTATACAAACCATTTTAAAGGAAATGATTTTGAGTTTCAAGTAATGACCATACATTGCTAATTCAAGTATTAGTTGGTAAAGAATAATGACTAAATCTTAAACTTATAAATTCTGGGACAAGTCAGATTACTTGATCAAATTCCTAAGCATGCCAAATACTCAACCTTTTTGAGTTTCAAGCAAAGTACTAACAACTGATTACTCCTTTCCAAAAAAAAATATGCCAAGAGCAGCAGGGGTGGATCTACCTTGCGTATTGACATCCTAAGTAATTTGGGAAATTATTTTATTCACGTATGTACACAAACAGAGTATGCTAGCTAATTAAATTATGTTCAAATTGTTCACAACAACTTCTTTTCTCCTAAAAGTAAAAAAGAAGGGACAAAAGCTACTAGTAGTAAAAGAGCAATAACCGAAAAGACGCCCAAAAATGAAGCATCAGTTTCTTATCCAAATGAAGAGCATAAAATGCAACAAAAAGACACCCAAAAATCAAAATCAAAAGCAAAAGCAAAACAATCAAGTAATACTAACTGTAAATTAAAAAATGTTCAATAACGAAACAATGAAGCAACCAGTTGTGTATCCCGATGAAAAAGAAAGCAGATAAGCAAGTTGAATGATGAAGCCCAGATATAATATAATACACGTAGAAGATATTCTTCTACTACTATTATTCGACCAAAACACGCGAAATGAGTGGGAAGAAGCTAAACGTTGCCTAATTAATAAAGCAGTTGAAAGGATAACAAACCTGGCACAAAAAACGTGGAGAAAAATCAAACTTGAAAAATGGTCTGATTTTTCTTTCGTTCGTTCGTTGGGGGGCTTTGTTTGACAGTTGAAAGAAACTTTTGGTGCAGTGATGGATTGGAATATGAAATTTTGTTTTAGATAAGATTCTTCTATCGACACCTCTAATTAATTTCGACACCTCAATTATGTGTCCGGATTTTCAAAGCCGAGGATCCGGACTTCCAATAGAACATACTATTATTTTTATATCATTATTCATAATAAAGCTACATTAATTGGTGGATGCTCCATGAATATGACTCGGTGAGGCACTAAATTAAAACCGAAGATTTTCTTCATTTTAGAAAAGAAAAAGTACATACGTGTTAGAACATGAAATTTGCAACGTAAAATCTGATCTTCTATTCCCGTAGTATTCATAAAAATTCAATCAACGTAAATCACATTTAATCATACCTAAAATATCTATTAGTCAAATATTACATTAGACATCTATCAATTAATACTAAATATAACGACTATATTCTGACACCTCCTCAAGTTGGAGCATGAATGTCACACATAGCCAACTTGCGCGCAAGGTCTTCAAACAATTGTCTGCCGTGCAAGGTCTTCAAACATAGGTGAAAATGTCGAATAGGTGAAAATGTCTGTCTTGCGCGCAAGGTCTTAGAAAATAGGTGAAAATGTCGGCTAACTGCAACTTGGTGGGAGTATAACTGGGCTGAGTATGACCAACGGTAATGGCGTCGCGGATGAAGTAACAATCAATTTCGATGTGTTTCTTGTGTTCGTGAAATACGGGTTTAGCCGCAATGTGCCAGGCAGATTGACTGTCACAAAGTAAAGGCATGGGCTTGGAATGAGATATACCCAAGTCGGAGAGAATAAATTTCAACCATTTTAGTTCACATGTAGCAGTGGCCATTGACCGATATTTTTCTTCAGCGGATGATCGGGAAACTGTATGTTGTTTCTTGGTATTCCATTAAACTTGGGAGTGTCCAAGGAACGCAATCCAACCAGTCAGAGAACGAAGGGAGAGCGGGCAACCTGCACAATCAAAATCACACCATGCTCGTAAGCACATGTCAGAATGTTTGGCTAAAAAAAATAACACGTCCTGGCGTTCCTTTCAAGCACCGAACTGTTGGAAGTAGCGCCCGAAAGACAATTTATGTAATTGTTTTTATAATTAATAAATGACAGATTTATTTAATCTTATTATTTGCTTTGTGATTATATTTAATACACCGCTGAAAACCCCAAGTCGTATCATATGTAGCCATATAACTTAGTGTGTGTCACACATGATGATTAAGTTTATGGTGATACACTTGAATTGTTAGTCCATGGTGAACTTAATCAAAGTATGGGGTCTATTGATTAAACCACCATTAATGCGCCCAGAACACTTTATGGTGTGACCGTCTTATCCGGACCGTCAATATTGGTTATCTAAGTAGGGCATTTATATATGATGCAGTCATATAGGACTGGACCGATTTAATCTGCATTTCTCATATAATTCCATGATTGAGAAATCATATTGAATCACAAGATGATCATATATGGATTAACCATAATCCTGAAGTGATTACAGACTCCTACTTATTTCATGATAGGGTTTGATGTGTTCGTTAAGGATCGCTAAGAGGCGCGGTCCGAATCACTTTCACGTTGGCACTATTCTAGAATGAGTGAGAAGTGTGTGTCTCACATATATGGAATCTATTCCTTCCTGCGGGAGGTAGAAAGACAATCCCCTTATTTGTTAATCCTAGAAACTGATCGATCCGTGGAGTTCGTATTGGTTATGAGGGTTAGTCTATATGTAATGGTTATATCAATGGACACTTATCGACTTGACGTTTTGAAAATAAGTTATATCTATAATCGATAGAGTTCAATTTCGGATTTATGGTGGCGTAATTCCGGAATTAGTAAGTTGAGTAGAAATATTCTGTTCGATGAATATTTTATTCCATTTATTGTAGCCACTGGTTATAGGTCTATGGTCCCCGGGTTGGCTCCTAACACGCGAGTGTTTTCTCATTTTGTGGAACCTCGAGAATAAATTAAATAGCTGGTCTATTTAATGAATATGCAATATTATTTATTTGGTAAATATTATATAAAATAGAAAAGACATTTTCTATTAAATTAATGACAAATTTGGCGCATATTTTTGTGATAAATTAGGAAAAGAAATTTTCCTAGATTATGTCATGATGATACAGGGCACCCTTCCACGTGTCGTCTTCCAGTTGGTCTCCATGATATGAATAAGAATCAAGGTCTGCATGTCGATGCCCGGGCTCGGGGCTACGATGATCGACACCCAAGCAGTGTAGGACGAGAGCCCCATCTCGACAACCGTAAGTCGGTTAAGTCGGTTTAGAGGACAGAGTTCGCACCAGCTACGAAGACCCATTATCAGCATGGTAACTTGGGCAAGGGGCAAGGCCCATTAAGGTTATTTATGACAATAGCTTAAACCGACCTAATATTAGGGTTAGGGCATGCATTATCACTATAAATAGCATGTTCCAGGAACTACGTAAGGCTTGATTCCTGGACAGATACAGGATACGTAGGCAATCTAAGACAAGCTCTTAGACTCAGCCGCAAATCTTAAATCTACAACACGTTCTTAAGGCATTAGGGTTTTGAATATTCATCATTAGATTTATTCAGGCCCGGATTAATTAGGTGACATAATCTGTCATCGTCATTGGCGCTAGAAGGAGGGCCTTCTACTGTTGAATATACCAAGATCACGATGCCTCTTAAGGACAAAAACGCCAAAAAAATCTAATTCCAAAACCACAGATCAACAGGGTTCGCAGATCAATGAGCAAGTGGATCTGGATGAGCAAGAGACAAATGATCCGTTGCTGGATCCTATCCATGAAGATCCCCCAGAGGAGAAACAAGGCCTCGCTCCAAAATATCAAGTTATCGTAGATCAGTTGGCAACGGCTGATCGTGAATTGATGGCTAGAATCATAACGGAGGCTTTCACGGCTTAAAATCGTGAGAATAACGGTAAGAAAGACGCCGCAGAAAACGTCAAGCAATTCCATGGGAAGGAATCAGTGGATCGTCCAGCTCTGTGGAGAAAAAGAGACGCTAGATCTAGCAGAAACATCAAAGGTTTGATGAGGATAGCACTAGGCAGGAGCTGGACGCTATTTTAGGCAAAAATACGGTCTCACTGTGGTTGGAATCGCCCTTCACAAAGGAAATTGAAGATTTTCCCAAACCCAAGGGGTTTAAAATACCAAAAATAGAACCTTATGATGGCACTACCGATCCAGAAGACCATCTACATAGGTATCTGTCTCAGATGAGGTTAGACGGCGCGCATGATTTAATGAGGTGTCGGACCTTCGAGACGTTGCTCGTCGGTCGAGCCAGAGAATGGTTCACCAAGCTACGACCAGGCTCGATCTCGAGTTTTGCTGTGTTAGCCCACAAATTTCGAGATGCGTTTATCGTGAATAAAAAGTTTCATTTAAGCGCTACGCACCTCATGAATATGAAGCAACAAAAAGACGAAACAGTGATAAACTATTTGAAGAGACTTAATCTTGAAGCCATGCAGGTCAAGGACGCAGATGATCGACTTCTGATCACGTCGTTTGTGGGAGGGCTGCGTAATACAAGGTTATATATGAAATTGAGCAGAGATGTCCCTCGTACCATGGACGAATGTGTTAATGTGGTGCATAGATTTTGTCAAGAGGAAGAGGCAGTGTGTAGGCACACCCAATCCGACTGGATGGATTCAAAGAAGGACATTCGAGGTCCAAATAAGAATCAATCCAAAGGACAGAGCACTGGAAGCAAGTCGACAGTCTGGGATCGCATCACGGCACCCATCTCGGACCGTTTGGGAAAGAAATGAGCCCTACATGATAAGGATTTCATCCTCCTCAATCGGTCTCGGGGGGAAGTGTTGTCTATTATGATCTCGAAGGGCATAGCGAAGACACCCATACCACTGAAAAAGCCTCGAGAAAAGAGAAATCCAAGAAAGTATTGTGAGTATCACTCTGATATAGGTCATACAACGAAGGATTGTGATGACTTGAAAAGAGACATCGACGCCTGTATTCAAGAGGGCAAGTTGGATGAAGTGGTCGATAGGTCTCAGCGCAATGAGCCCAAAAGGCGCCGAGAGTATAAAAGAAAAAATTCCGATCAAGATCGAGACCGAGGTCGTGACGCTCAGAGACGCAGAGATCGATCACCATGTCGTGAGGGATCTCCAGGTCGAGAAAGAAACAGCAGAGGTGACCAAAATCGAGACAGATATGACGATAATCGAGGTGACCAAGATCGAGACAGACACGACTTCGATAAAGCAAACAGGGCCAAAGGCCCGACAAGCGAATAGCTAAAAGACATCGAGATATGAAAGATAGATAATAAAAAGAAGAGGAAACAAAATACTACAAAAATTAAAGTAAATTCAATACAAAGTCAACGAGACCAGCCAGAACAAGTCAAAGTATGACCTGAAGAATTATACAGATCCAAATCCAAAAGTTGAATGAAAGTTCAAACAAAGTAAACATCAAAGAACAACAATCAGGAGGTAGCGTCGGGAGTCGGCTCGGTAATAACAGGGGTCAGCTCGGCATCGGAGGTCGACGGACCATACTACTGAGACAGAGATTCCCCTCGTTGGAACTCCTCACTGTACTGGTCATACAACTTCTCCGACTCAGGATTATAGAACTGCGGCACTGCAAGCTTGGATAGGTCGAACTCTGGATAAGCCTCCGTAGCCTGATCCACCGCTAGTGTAAAGCCGCCCATCATGGCCGTGCGCATTATCACGGTCAGGTCATCATCAAGTTCCTTCGACTGGCGGTACTCGAGGACTATGCATTTCTTGGCCGCCTCGACCTGCGAAGGAACCTTCTCCAGCTCGACCCTTAGAGCATCCCTCTCCTCTCGAGCTTGGGTAACCTCAGACAAAGAAGCTTTATGCGCTGCCTGCACCTTCTCGAACTCCACAGCCAGCTCGACAAACTTTTTATCCGAGACTTGACAGTCATTGGCAGATGCAGACAGCTCCTTCTTCAACTTTTCTACCTCGGCGCTTGCCTCTCTAGCATGAGTCTCCAGTTGGGACTCCAATCCGGCTATAGCAGTACTTTTCTTGGCGCTCTCATCAAGCATCTTCCGAATTTTCTTCTTCAAGTCCTCCTTTGCCTCGACTGGCGTAGCCAATCTCCTGGCAAGGCTTCCTTGCCGAGGTGATTTGTCTGTCGAGAGAAAGAAACGCATCATTTAGCAGAAATAAAGTTTAGACCGTGACAAAAGGAGGAGGAAGCGAACAACTTACCAGGCGACATAACTTTCGAAAGCCAAAAGATAGAACCTTGTTCTCCATGGTGGCGCTATCATCAGCAGCCCGATTCATATCGACGTCAACGTCGGAGGGGGCTTCACCGACTTTAACCTTCTTTGATTGCCTATGCTGGTCTCTCACCAAGTCAGGCAGAGTGGGTCTCTTTTTCGATTGTCGTGAGGCGTCCTCGACATTCAGAGCGGTCGACGGCGTTATCTCAACTATGGCTTCGTCATCTTCATCTCGTAATGAACCATAGTGGATGAGTGAGAAATCAATAGACTGAGGCTGGGCAGAAATCGCCGCCTCGACATTAGCAGTGCGTCCTTCGGACGACTGCACAGAAACAACCTCGACTCGGGTAGAACTCCTCTTTCCAGTTTCAGGAGTTGTCCTCCTCTCCAGTGGCGGGGGTAGTGTACCCTTCGGTTTAGGGACTTGAGTCGTGTCAGTGATAAGTGAGAACTTTCCCACTGCAAAAAGAAGAGACAAGATTAATATCATCAATAATGCCAAGTTATAAATCTCGACAAAAACAAAAAAACAACAACAGAAAAATATCCTACAGTTGTCTTGGTCTACAACATGGAGTGTTGAGTAAGGCATCGGACCCGCATCCTCCAGTCGCGCCAGCTCATATAGAAGGCGCAGATCTCGGGTGGCCATCTCGAAACCAAAGTTATCCATCGTACGGGCCTCTCGAGGTACCGGATCACCACCTAGTCTGTCCGTCTTCTTACCCCTCGACCTCCTCTGCCCTATGTATGGGTTGTCCAGGCCATGGCGGATGAAGAAGAATCGCGGTCTCCAGTCGCCATGTGATGAGGGCCCCTTGGACACAAACTCGTGTCGGTTTGCCCTCCGTTGGAAGGTATACCACAGTTTATCTGGCATACCTGCGATCTTATAATAGTAGTAGAAGAGGGGGATCGAGAAGCAAACTCCTACCACTCGACAAGATATTACAAACCCCATTAGAGTCCTGATAGCATTAGGGGCTAACTGGGAAACACTTATTTCACAGTGATGGAGAATGACTACTACTGTTTGGAACAAAGGAAACCTTAGCCCGCTGGAAAGTTGAGCCTTATAGATAGTACAGAACCCTTCTGGGGGCTCGTCAGCATACTGATGTTGGCCTGATGAGAGTCGAGTTTCGAATTGAGGACCTACCAGACCAAATTTTTGGCAAATTCTATGGACGTCATCTAAGGAAAGGGCAGTGAGGCAGCCTTTTGGATCCTTTCCATCCCTCCTAATGACTAATTTCTTAGGTTTACTAGGGACAAAAGGGGATGGGCTTACAGGTTCGCCGAAGAGTGGCCGGAGAGTGCGATCGGAGTGGGTAGCTGATGAATCTTGACTATTAGAAGACGATTCACTACCCCTATTAGATTCAGTGGTACTATGTGACATTGATAAATGCAAAGAGAGGTGGGAAAACACAAAAAAGTTGCTTACTTGGTGCTTAGAAATTATGCAGGAAAATGGCAAAGTGAACTCTGCTCCGACTTTGTCTCCCCTTTTATGCTTGCAAAATGCTTGAAATGAGGTGAAAGGACGTGATTTGAGGGGGTTATAATCCCACACAAATCGCGATATCAATGTGATGGCGTTACGGTTAACGAAGAAGGACGCCTCGTTCCTTGTGCTGAAGATACGGCGTTAGTGCGCCATGACGTCACACCACGACGCTATAATTGGCTAGGGTTACAAGTGGCGGGATTTTTCCCGCTTAAACAACGGCCAAACTCGAAGACAATTCAAAGGGCAGATTTGACCTCGGAAGACGGCAGTCGCCTCTCTCAAGTCTGGGGGGCTTATGACGATACATGGTTTCACCCTTCCACGTGTCGTCTTCCAGTTGGTCTCCATGATATGAATATGAATCAAGGTCTGCATGTCGATGCCCGGGCTCGGGGCTACGATGATCGACACCCAAGCAGTGTAGGACGAGAGCCCCATCTTGACAACCGTAAGTCGGTTAAGTCGGTTTATAGGACAGAGTCCCAGCTACGAAGGCCCATTATCAGCATGGTAACTTGGGCAAGGGGCAAGGTCCATTAAGGTTATTTATGACAATAACTTAAACCGACCTAATAGTAGGGTTAGGGCATGCATTATCACTATAAATACCATGTTCCAGGAACTACGTAAGGCTTGATTCCTGGACAGATACAGGATACGTAGGCAATCTAAGACAAGCTCTTAGACTTAGCCGCAAATCTTAAATCTACAACACGTTCTTAAGGCATTAGGGTTTTGAATATTCATCATTAGATTTATTCAGGCCCGGATTAATTAGATGACATAATCTGTCATCGTCATGTCACATTTGTAATTAATTAATTATTTGTTAGATAATTAATGAAAAATAGATCAGAAATTGATTTTTTGGGAATTATTTCTTATTTTATGGCAAATATCTTTTCCTTATGAGAATAGGTAATTGTGGTTTGAAAATGATAACTCTCTATTGACTAGTTATTTTCCTACATAAAGAGAGTTCCTCCTAGCACAAATCACACACAAAATCGCGCCACGTTCAACAAAAATAGAAGAGAAAAAATAGTTTTTTGTTCTAGTCATTAAGAGATATTCGAGGAGGTTCTGCGGCGAGGATCGACGTCCACTAGTCGTCGCTAGGAGATACAATCCGGAAGACTGCGGCTTCTCCCTCTCTGCCGATTTACTATTCCTCTTCAATTAGGTAAATCTTCAACTTTCTCATAGTTGCACTAATTATTTATGTGGTTCATATCGTGGTAAAATCGCATATGAATTTATTCGTAGCTTCCGTTGTGCATGATCGAGCGTCTCGATCGGTGCTGTGAATCAGATCTGACGATCCAATTATGGATCGGATCCGGATTCGGGTTTCTGTATATCTAGCACGAACAATGCACAAGGCAGCTTCCCGCTTCTTAACCCGAGGCTGATGCATAAATTGTTCCAAGATGTGCACGCAATACGACAAATTCGGATGTGTATCCCCAAGGTAGACAATAGGCCCGACCAACCATCCATAAGATTTAGGATCATCTAGTAAATGATTGGTATTTACAACCAAATTATGATCCAACTCAATAGGCACAGGTGCCGGTTTCACACTAAGTAACCTAGCTTCTGAGACAATGTCCAAGGTTTATTTGTGCTTACATAAAAAATGCCATCGAGGCTGCGAGCGACTTCCAGGCCAAGAAAATATTTCAACTTTCCAAGGTCTTTCATATGGAAATAGTGGCGAAGATACTGCTTGAACGTGGTTTATGGCGGATGTATCATTGCCATAAAGGCATAAATAATAAGGTCAACAACGTATTGTAGGACATGAATAGTCATAGTGGACTGGCGTTGAATAAAAAAGAGTGTAATCAGAGTATGACTGACGGGATCCATAAGCTTTAAGTGCCAAGGCCAACATGGCGAACCAAAACCCTGGGGCCTAGCATAGCCCGTATGACGATTTGTTCAAACGACAGACCAAACCCGACCAGGGAGATCGAAATCCAGAGGGGTAATGTCATATACACCTCATATGTCAGATCACCGTGAAGGAAAAATGTTGTGGACATCCATTTGATGGAGATCCCAGTTCTTGGCCGTTGCGACAGCTAGAAAAGTGCGATCCATGACCATATTGGCGACGGGCGCAAAAGTGTCGGTATAATCAATGCCTTCAACTTGACGATTGCCAAGAACCACAAGCCGTGCTTTATGACGTTCAATAGATCCATCTACATGATATTTAATTTTATATACTCATTTACACTCTATAACGCATTGTTGTGGTGGCAAGGGCACAAGTGTCCAAGTTTTATTATCATGCAAAGCTTGAATTTCTTTTTGCATAGCATCACGACAATATGTTTAGATTCAACTGCTTCCTTGTATGATTGAGGTTTGACACCTACAATGATTGCTGCCAAAAATGCTGGTGCGGCAAATAGTTAGCACAAGTAATATAGTGTTCTATCGGGAGAGGAGTACCAAGGATTGTGATGGAGCGGGGGAGCCGGCAAGCGGGAGCGGAGCGTTGGGGCACTGCAAGATATGAAGTACGTAGTCCCGCAGTTTGGAAGACGGTTGGAGGTGTCGATGACTATGTCAGTTTGAAAACAGAAAATGCAGAGAATTATCTTTTGCTCGATGAATCTGTTACATCATTAGGTCCTTTTAATATTGTACTACTACAAGAGGATAAGACTCAATCTAACAAACAACTAGGTGTACCAATACAAGGGTGACACCTGTACAAACTCAAGGACCAACCATATTATTCCAAATCACATATCTTAACACCCCCTCTCAAACTGAGTGTGGAAGAACTGCAACATTCAGTTTGTCCCTGAATGGTAAGAACTTGACTCCAGATAATGCCTTTGTAAATATGTCTGCAGGCTGCTCAAAAGTTGAGATATGTTTCACATCTAGCTTTCCTTCTAGAACTTGATTCCTCACATAGTGGACATCAATCTCAATATGCTTAGTTTTAGAGTGATGCACTGGATTTTGAGCCAAGGATTACGCTCAGATTATCACTCAGAAATAACAGGTTTTCTGGTGATCTTGATTCCAAGTTCTGACAGTAAAGACTTCAACCAAGTAATGTCTGCTGCAGCATGAGCCAAGCTTCTATACTCTGATTCTGTGCTTGACCTTGAAACAACCTGTTGCTTCTTGGAGTGCCAGGTAACCAAAGATGATCCCAAATAGATGCAGTGACCTGCCACAGATTTTCTGTCATAGGGACAACACCCCCAGCCTGCATCTGAGTATCCAGTGATATCCAGTCCTCCACCAGGCTTAAAGTGTAAACTGTATCCCAGAGTCCCCTTTATGTATCTCAGTAATCTTTTAAGTGCTTGCCAGTGAGTGTCTCTGGGATCATGCATGAACTGGCTAAGGGAGTTAACAACATATGCAATATCTGGCCTAGTGAATGTCATATACTGCAGTGCACCAATAATGCTTCTATACAGAGTAGGATTTGCCATGGGAGTACCTTCATCAGGTTCAAAAGTCTTACCAGTCACCATTGGAGTTAAGACTGGTTTCAGGTTGTTCATTCCCAGCTTTGTCAGCAGCTGCTGTGCATACATTTTCTGACTTAAGTACAGACCATTTGGATCCCTAAATGCCTGCATCCCCAAGAACTGGCTCACCTCCCCTAGATCTTTTAGAGGAAACTTGGAGTTTAAGAGAGTGATAAACTTTTGAATGCATTTCTCAGAGTTGCCTGTAATAAGAAAATCATCCACATATATTAGTATATATAAGACAACAGTTCCTTCCTTTAGAATGAACAAGGAGGTGTCTGACACAGCTTGTCTAAAACCCCATGTTAACAGTTGTGTTCTCAATTCCTCAAACCAGGCCCTAGGGGCCTGTTTCAACCCATATAAGGCCTTGTTTAATTTGCAAACATAGTCTGGTTTGGTCTTGCTGACAAAACCTGCAGGTTGATGCATATACACACAGTCCTGCAGTCTTCCATTGAGAAAAGCATTATTAATGTCAACTTGTTTAATAGGCCAATGGTTGGACACAGCAACAGTCAGAAACACTCTAATGGTGCCTGATTTGGCCACAGGGCTAAAGGTTTCTGTATAATCCACCCCCTCTTGCTGGGAGTACCCTTTGGCCACAAGTCTAGCTTTATATTTGAGGATGGAGCCATCTGGTTTGTGCTTGATTTTGAAGATCCACTTGTTGCCAACAAGATTGTGTGTAGATGAGGCAGGCACTAGATCCCATGTGTGATTTTGCATAAGTGCATCATATTCCTCCTGCATAGCTTTTTGCCAGTGAGGATGAGCCAAAGCCTCTGACACAGATGAGGGTTCAGAAGTGAAATCATGTGCACATTGCTCAGAGACCAGAGTGAAGAGATGTTTAGGTTTATGAATTCCACTTTTTGACCTGGTTTGCATACTATGCACAGGAAGAATGGGTGGAGCACCAGGAGGACTAGGTGAAGAAATAGGACTGGGAGAAGTACTGGAAGATGCAGGACTAGAAGAGTGTGTGCTAGGTGATGGAGAATTATGAATTTGGACAGGACTAAGGGGTGTGACTGAGTGATTTGACACAGAGGGAGATAATGAATGAATAGTGTGATTATGATCACTGTGAGTACTGGTAGGACTAACAGTAGGTGAAGAATGCATACCTGTAGGAGTGAGATCAGCAGCATCAGGAGCATGTGTCACTGGAAACTGAGGAACAATGGAAGATATGATAGTAGTGGTGTTGTGGGGTCTGGTTTTGCTTGGAGGTAGGGTGCATAGACAGATAGGGAAATTCAAGTTCATTGAAGGTTACATCTCTACATATGTACACCTTACCAGTGGAATCCATACACTTGTGGCCCTTGTGGATATGACTGAGGCCCAAGTACACACATTTTTGTGTATGATATTGGACTTTGTGGTTATGATAAGGCCTGAGGTAAGGAAAGCAGGAACAACCAAAGGTTTTGATGAGGTTATAGCTAGGCTTTTTATGATAGAGAATATGGTAGGGAGAGTGATTGTTTAGGACAGGTGTAGGGAGTATGTTAATTAGGGCAACAGCATGCATAAAGCTGTCCCACCAGTATGTTTGGGGTAAACCAGCTTGAGCTAGAAGGGTAAGTCCAGTTTCAACTATATGTCTGTGTTTGCGTTCTGATCTCCCATTTTGAGCATGTATATGAGGGCAGGGATGTCTAAAATGAATGCCAGATTGAGCCAGAAAGGGAGCCAGGTTTCTGTACTCTCCTCCCCAATCAGACTGGACAGTTTTGATTTTGGTATTAAACTGGTTTTCCACAAGTTGCTTAAAAGAAAGAAAGGTATCATAAACTTCTGATTTTAGTTTTAGAGGGTATATCCAGGTAAACTTACTATGATCATCAATGAAGTGTAAGTAGTAGAGATAACCTGATGTGGATCTAACTGGGGAAGGTCCCCATAGATCAGTGTGTATCAGTTCAAGAACATGTGAAGCCCTACTTTGGGAAACAGGAAAGGGATTAGCATGCAATTTTCCATATTGACAATCATCACAAAAAGGCATTTGTTCATTAACAAACACATTACATTCTTTCAGTACTTGATTCAAAACCTTAACAGAAGGATGTCCTAGCCTTCTATGCCAAACAATGGCCTGATTATTATGACTACTAGAGGTAACTAGGGCAAAGATACATCTTTGTTGGAGTGAGGGAGCTCAATGACTCGAGGCTGGGGACAGATGCGAGTTTAATGACTTTGGCTGGCTGAATCTTGTAGAGGCCATTTTCCAGGGTTCCTTCCAGTAACACCCTCCTTGATGCTTGATCCTTAACAAAACATTTAGAAGCATAAAACTCAATGAGAACAGGATTATCAACAGTTAATTTAGAGACACTAAGCAGATTTTTTTGAATCTTTGGTACATGAAGGATGTTTGACAAGTGAAGATTAGGATAAAGAGTAGTGTGACCAGTGTGAGCAATATGCATATGATTACCATTTCCTACCACAAGAGTGTCATTACCTTCATACTCTGACCTCAAAGACAGATTACCAAGTTCAGAGGTTACATGATTGGATGCACCACTGTCTGCATACCATCCAGAATCAGTGGCCATTTCAGGTCCAGCTAAGTATGCAGCCATTTGCTTTGAATTATGTTGATTTGAAGATTGATTCTGTTGCACATAATTCTCCTCAAACCTGTGCCAGCACTCAATTGCTATATGACCAGTCTTGCCACAGATCTGACAAGTAGGTCTTGCACCACTAGAATTACCACTGGATTGATACTGATTGTTGGTTCTTCCTCCCCTGCCTCTTGATCTGCCTCTGCCACCACTTGATCCTCTTCCACTTTGAGAATTTGATTGATTGTAGGGACCTCGACCTCTATTTTGAGCCATAAGAGCACTGTGTGGATTTGGATCAAGTGAACCAGTGGGATTGAATCTGGCAATGAGTCTTTCATGCGTAGTAAGTTGAGCTTGAACTTCTGCCCATGACATTGTCTGGACCCTGGATGTTATGTTAACAATGGCAGATTCGTATTCTCTAGATAATCCACCCAATGTGGCAAGAATTAATTCAGAGGTGGAAATGGGATAACCTGCTGCAGCTAATCCATCAGAATAACCTTTCATCAAAGCAAGATAGTCTGGCATTAATCTCCCACCTTTTGAAGTCTTAGTAAGAGCATCTTTGTATTCAAGGATCTTAGCCTGGGATTGACTGTTGAATAAGGTTTCTAGAGTGATCCATACCTCATGAGAAGTGTTGCAACCCACAATTTCCTGGAGCGCTTGTTCTGTCATGGATCCACACAACCATCCAAGCAGTAGTTGATCCACAGCTACCCATTCATCATATGCTGGATTTCGAATGCCTGACTGTAAATGGGGTGTTCCCAAACCAGATTGCAGAAACATTGGAGGGATGTTCATACCAAGCAGATGGTCTTCCAGTTTATGACCTCGAATAAGTGGAAGAACTGTATACCTCCATAGTAAGTAATTGTTTCGATCCAGTTTTACAGTAATATTCTGGGACAAGTTAGATCCAAACTGAGATTTGGGAGGAAGAAGAAAGTGTGGAGGTGATGGAAAGCTGGTATGGCCGCTCAAAGTTGTGGTATAAGGAAACGTGGAGTAGGTTGAGACTTGTGGGAGAGTGATTCCGGCGGTCGGAAAGGTGACATTGTTGGTGGAGAAGCCGGAAAGAGATGGAATAGGTGTGGTAGTGAAACCAGTACTCAAGACTGGTATAGTTCCAACACTGATCGCAGAAGTTCCGATGTTGATGGCAGGAGCTGAAGTTATGTTGGTGGATACTGGCGGAGTGACCTCGCCGGAGGATGGCTGGCCTATGGTGGAACTAGCCGCCATGGCTCTGCTACCAAGTTTGAAAACAGAAAATGCAGAGAATTATCTTTTGCTCGATGAATCTGTTACATCATTAGGTCCTTTTAATATTGTACTACTACAAGAGGATAAGACTCAATCTAACAAACAACTAGGTGTACCAATACAAGGGTGACACCTGTACAAACTCAAGGACCAACCATATTATTCCAAATCACATATCTTAACAATGTCTTAGAGGTGTGTTTGATGACAAATTTGAATCGGTATCATTCACATCAACCCTCCCCTCCCCTCCCCTCCCTCCCCCATCGAAAGTCCGAGGACACGCCGGTATCAGGCACTTAAATTTTGCGGAAGATTCCACCGGTATTAGAACACGAAATTCGCAATATAAAGTCTGATCTTCTATTCACATATAATGCATGATATATACACACACACACATATATATAAATACAAAATCTAAGACTCAAATATGTCTATTGTTGCCTTGGATCCACAATTTATCTGATGGATCCTTAGGATTGTTAAATGCTTTTATATTCACTGAATACCAGTCAAATATTACATTAGACAAGAAATATTCTATCAATTAATACTAAATATTTTGACAATCAAAAATCCCCCAATCTATTTTCTTCCTGAACCAAAGAAATAATTCTAAGAAGAAAAGACGTAAGACTAATAGGCTAGAATAGATAGCTTCCCAGCAAGGGAAGCCGTACCATGATTTACACGGTTCTTACTTCGTGAAATTGGCGTTTCAGGCAACTGTAGCAACACAATTTTTTTTAGGTGTGTCAGACCCTCTAATTTTTTTTCGAGTAAAACGTCCAAATTTGGAAGAAGTGGGTCAAAAACGTCCAAATTTGTACGCATATCGTCCAATTCCATTGACATGCATTTAACCTTCTAAAATACACAAAAACCGTCCAAAATACACAAAAACCGTCCAAATGTGGACGGAACCGTCCAAATTCGGACGAAAACCGTACACTTTTCAAACCTTCATCAAATCGTCTAAATTTGGACGATGTAACTGAAACGCACCGTCCAAATTTGGACGATTTGATGAAGGTTTGGACGGTTTCGTCCACTTTTAAACCTAATCGTCGTCTTCTTCATTTCATTTCGTCCCATTCAAATTTCAGAGCAAAAACGCGGCGAAGAAGGCGAAAATTGGCGATTTTACAGAGACTTGATTCACCATGGCTGCTGCTCCTAAACAAACCACGGAAAGTCACAAAAGGTGATTGGGATACTTTCCTCACCAATGTCATCATTGTCATACTCTGGTACGTGAAATTCTCTTGCGAGCAGATGATAAGAAATGGATAATACTGAGATAACCATCACCAAGCAAGTTAAGCGATATTTCACCAATCCTACGAACGATATCACTTCCAAAATCAACTTCACGCGTTAAAAGGCAAACGAAAAAGCTTTTAAGGCATTGCTCGGATTAAAAGTGTATGCGGTACCATACACGCTACTACCAATCCATTCGAAGTAAACACGCAGCCATTCTTCAGGATAGTCAGGATACTCAAGGCGATTCTGGAATTCGTAAAATTGGGTGTCTGAGATTTCGGTTGCTTCGAGTTCTGGTATACGATAGTAGCGATTGATCCAATCAGATGAAAAGAAGACATTTACTCCACGTAGCGTGTACACCCCTGAAGTTGGAATGGCCGCATCAATTTTAGACCTCACCAAAGTGTAGAATTCACGAACGATTGATCGATTCATAGTGGAGGTAGGTGGGGGACTCTTAGCGAGGCGCTCCAATGATCTTCTTCGTATGAATCTCTGCATCCTGGTAGGTAGGGTATCCCATTCCATCCTCCTCTCTGCAACAACAAAGAATATCATGAAAATATGTAGACCAATTGACACGCTCGTGTTGTGTTGTGAACCGATATAGCGTATAGATCCTCGTCATACACATAAGGTATACTAGGGTGACTCACCGGCCGGTGAGGATGCCAAGCCGGAGAATTAGATTATCGGGATTGTATATCCGAATGATATGCGAAGGAGGAATCGAGTCGACATTTTCACCGGAGTTTTTAAAATGTGACTGATTTCGTACAAGGTGGGAAGTTACTGAGCAAAGGAACTTGAAGAACGTGAGGACTAATGAGAGAGGAGAAGGTATAGAGGGGGTTATATTGGCGTAAATATTGGAAATTTTAATCCAAATTGAATCAATTACGAGGTCATGGTATTGTCTTGTCAAGCAATCAATGTTTCCATTTAACTTGGGCGGGCTACTTGGGCGATTGGACGATTATCGGGCCCCACATGAGTTAAGACCGTCCGAATTGGACGATTCCGTCCAAATTAGAAGATTCGGTATAGTGCAATAATAGACAGGGCCCCACATGTTAGATATCTTGTTCATCTATGACCGTCCAAATTGGACGACGCCGTCCAAATATTGGACGATTCCGTCGAAGATAGTGTGTGAATATATACGTCCATATGCATTTGGACGTGTCCCATCGAACTGACAAATGTGGTCACTATTGGACCATATGCATTTATGTCAGGGCCGTACAGATAGGTATAGTGCAATAATAGACGAGGCCCCACGCGTTAGATATCTTGTTCATATATGACCGTCCAAATTGGGCGACGCCGTCAAATATTGGACGGTTCCGTCAAGTTAGTGTGTGGATATATACGTCCATATGCATTTGTGCAGTGTAGTCAATGTCGAGTTATAACCATGTTGTCCAAAGATGAAGACAAGACATGACACTTGCACATATGTGTCCTACATATATAACATGCGTGGTCACTATCGGCGGTCCCACACTTCAAGTGGTTGCGATTATTGCATTTAAGCGGAGACACATATGTACAAATGTCACTTTATACGGGGACCCACACGCCAAATGGTGGTGAGTTATGACCGTCCAAATTTTGGACGGAATTAAATCAACTTTAGACGGATTCCGTCCAAAATATTGGTTAGTCGATGAATTCGACGGTTTCAATACTTTCAATCAATCAATGTTACATACATAAAAAGAAAGAGTAATGATACATTGGCTTTCATACAAGGCTTACAAACTTAAAAATAAAGTGAGTAATGATACATTGGCTTAAATAGGATAGGGCGACGTCTTAATAAATGCTCTTCAATGTCTAGTAATCACCACATTAAACACGACATGATTTTCTATAGGTTCATCAACGACTTCAAAGGTGCATTCATCTCCAACATTTAGGTCATTGTCGGTAATGAAATCATTCAACCCGGTTAAACGAACTTGTTGATAGTTTGAAATAGAAGCTACAATTCTAGCACGCCATGATCCCCTATGGCAATTCGTGAGTTCAAATTCGTCTTGTTTCGCAACATGTCGTTTGTTCTAGCAAATGGCATTGGAATATTCTACAAATCACAAACAATTTTAAATATCATTAAAAATTGCAATGAGGAAGAAAGCTACACAAGAAAACAACTAAACGACATCAAATCCATCTCTCACCACATAACCACGTGAAATTGCCCACTTTGCCGTCATCATCCGAAAATGGGGATTTTGGTGACTTGCACTGCATCATCTTCTTCACCATCGGAAATGAAAAAGTCTTCTCACAAGAAGTGTGATCCAAAGACAATAGTGTCGAAAATGAAATTCCCTATGTGTTCAAACACTATAAACTCCCCTCATTCAAGTCATGAGCGGCCACATACTCCTCCCAACCTTCCCAAAGAAACAAAGAGTTCCATTGTCTCATGGCTCCAATCCTCACTTCCCATGTCCCTAATCGGCTTCTCGAGAACGGTCATATCTATGTTCCCCATCGTGTCATTCCACCTATTATACCATCTTTGAGGTAGCGTCTATGAAAAAGAAACATATCATGTTGGTTCAATCATAATATAAGTTATATAAATGTAAGTTAATTAATAATGACATACCAAACTTGTAGCGAAAACCGCCATCAAGAACTTTAAAGAAACTTGGAAAATCCATTTGCTTCAGAGTGTATAGTAAAAATAACCAAGTTCTTTTAATTGTTCGTTCTTGTATGATTATTTGGGATGTCTCATAAGTATATATAGGGAGAATGGGGCGGATGAATATGATGTCACGATCGTGTGTCATATGTGGTCGCCGTCCAAATATTGGTAAGTGAGTGGATTCGACGGTTTCTATACTTTCAATCAATCAATGTTACTTGTTGAATCCACAAATGGTGGTGAGTTATGACCGTCCAAGTTTCCGTCCTATTTAGGCGGATTTCGGCCAAAATTCGACGGAATCCGTCCAAATATTGGTAAGTGACTGGATTCGGACGGTTTTATACTTTCAATCAATCAATGTTACTGTTGAATCGTCATGGTGTCGACGAAATTTTTGAAAAAAGTGAAATGAACGTGTAGTCAATGTCAAAGGATAAGACATGACATGTGTGGTCACTATCGGCGGGTCCCACACTTCAAGTGGTTGTGATTATTGCATTTAGGCAGACACATAGGTATAGTGTCACTATAGACGGGCCCCACACGCCAAATGGTGGTGAGTTATGACCGTCCAAATTTCCGTCCAAATTTAGACGGATTTCGCCAAAAATTCGACGGAATCCGTCCCAAATTTAGACGGATTCCGCCCAAAATATTGGTAAGTGACCGGATTCGGACGGTTTCTATACTTTCAATCAATCAATCAATGTCGAGGTTAAATGGGCCTGATTTTCCAATTTCACGAGGCGCATACACATAGGTATAGTGCAATAATGAATGTGGCCCCACACGTTAGATATCTTGTTCATATATGAACGTCCAAATCGGACGACGCCGTCCCAAATATTGGACGATTCCGTCGAAGATAGTGTGTGAATATATACGTCCAAATATTGGACGTGTCCCATCGAACTGACAAATGTGGTCATTATCGGCGGATCCCACCTTTTAAAGTTGTTGTGACGTATGCTTTTATGGCGAAGCGCGACACGTCACGTATAGTGCAATAATAGACAGGCCCCACACGTTAGATATCTTATTCATATATGACCGTCCAAATCGGACGACACCGTCCAAATATTGGACGATTCCGTCGAAGATAGTGTGTGAATATATACGTCCAAATATTGGACGTGTCCCATCGAACTATCGGCGGGTCCCACCTTTTGGAAAAAATCTATATATTCACAAATCCTCTAACAACCATTCATCTCTCCCATTTCTCATTTATTTTACTCTCTCATTATCTCATCTAGTGTTCCTTTCAATGGCTAACCCACATGCTCTGTGTTCATTTCAACGAGGAAATTGATTTGTCGTTGGATGAGCGATCTCTCATAAGCCGCTTTAGAAACGTAAGAGGAGAGGCGTGAGTACGTGACTAACCGGATGGCAAGAGTCGTAGTTCGGAGAGGCGATTGAACATAGATAGTCTTCCTACTTTGATTGCAAACTTGTTTCGAGATAACGGTTGGCATGGTGTCCCCCAGATGCCAATAAGCTTTCAACACGTGAATCGGTCTATTGTGCGTGAATTCTATGCTTGTCTATCTACCACACGGATCAATGAAAGGTGCGTCATTGTTCGAGCGCTTCCGTCGTTTTAAATAATGCATGGATCAACAACGAGTATGACATTCCAGAAAATCCTCAGGGTTTGGATTTCTTTCTATTTCCTGATGTTCCAGAATTACTAGAGCGTGACATGGCTGTTTTGTTTGGGGAGACTCATCTCGTGGGGAACGTGTGAGGCGTACCCTCCGCCTTCACCCTGGTCATGGCGCGCGGTCGATTTCTTCCTTTCTTCATTATGTTCTTGGCCACCAATATGTATGGCACGGTGAACTACACCCTACCTTCATTTGATTTGTATGCACTTGCGTCGCATCCATTACATCATACTTTGACGTCGGAGAGTATATTCTCTCCGAGGATTCGGCGAGATAGCAAATGACAACGCAGCGATGGATATATATTTTTCCCTATCTCATCACAAATATATGTGCGTTAGGTCCGCCGGGTGCCGGAATATGCTTGTTTATGATGTTTCATACGGTCATGATGACGACTATATATTTGTTGTATAATATTTCGTGTTGAGTAATCTTTTTCTCGCAATTGTAATGCATAATATTTGAGTGCTAGTGCTAATCTTTTTCAATGGATTTTGATAATCTTAATATTGATAATCTTAATAAATTTATTATTTTCAATTTGCAGCTTTTTAGGTGATAAATAATGATAGATACAAAGGATAAAATAACCATTCATTACACAGTTAGAGGCAAATACTATGAGAAGCACAATGTGATATAAAAATTACACAGTTAATCTCGCAGTTTTTGTACCACTGTTTACTTTCACATTCGCTCTAATCGTTTAAATAAAGGTTTATTCAATTGGGAACAACTGCACGAGCGGGACATCTATTCCTTCTATGTCCAGGGTTACCGCAATTCGAGCAATTCCTACCGGAACCTGGAGTTGTACTCTCTGTTGGCATTCTGCTCGTCCTAGCACCTGTAGGCTCACCTTGAGAAGGAATCCTCAAGGTCCTAGGTCGGCCCCGCCTAGCTCCCATCCTGATTGTTTCTCTCCTTCCTCACTCTAGCTCCGGCGGAGGAGAGGAAGGTTTATTTTTTATCCAGTCAGGAAGAATCCAATCATCCTCCACAGGAACTGGGAAAACACGTCCTTCATATGTACGTTGTAAACAGGCAGCTCTGTAGTAATGGGAACAATAATCATAGGGACTCTCACAACGGTGACTTATAGCAGCACAAGCATGCACGCAAGGTAACTTTAGTCCCTGAAACTGCCCGCAATAACATTCTCTCTTACGCATATTCACTTTCTCACTAGAATCGATGTCTCCAACTTGATACTGGGCTCGGTCGATACTATGCAGTGTGAAATTCTTTCTGGCACGAGCAACATCATTCAAGAACTTTTCAGGTTCAGGGGCTAAGACGGTGCGGCAAGATTCCGCGCTTTCTCTCCTCTCGCAATGCCACCGCTGACACAATGCCCGGATGTAATCAAAGAGATTCACGATACTCATCTTACGTGCATCCCTGATCACATTGTTGAAGCTTTCAACATAGTTGCTTGTCATGATTGAGTAACGTGTACTGGGGAATTGTGATCTGGCCCATTTATCGACTCCAATCTCCTGTAGGTAATGCGATACAGGTTTGGTTGGGTCGACATCCATGTCTATTATCTTCGAATAATATTTGGAAGCGCGCTTTACGAATACGTATAAGCCGCTTCCCGTAAGGTGAATGGACAATATCCCGTGCTACCAAATTTTTATTCAGTTCATGACAATGTGGTGGTAGCAGATAGCCATGGTAAGCGCTTGGAAATATTCGTGTAATATGACTCCAATTATACCTGGACCTCGCATGCAAATGAAAACCAAGTCAAGACGCTCCCAATTATCGACTTCAAGTTAACCATGAAATAGGTCCAAGCATGAAGGCTCTCTCCGTCGGTCACAAAGATAAGCTAACGGAAAGATATGGTCGCCCGCGTCTACACCCCACCGCTACTAACAATGTCCCTCGCACTTTGTTTTAAGATGTGTACCGTCCACAACTAATATTGGCCGATGATTTAAACCCCTCAATACTTGATCCTAATGCCATGAAACAATACTTGAACTCGCCAAGCGCATCGTGAAACAATGTCCAGTAATGGTTCCTTCATTCTCTACCTCCAACATGTAAAAGTAGGCGATAATTTACAATACGACATTTCAACGTTCCGCCGATCGGTTCCAATGCTTTCGCTCTACATTGATAGGCCCTTTGATAATTCAGTCTATGTTGAACGCTTTTTCACCTCGGCTTGTAAAACTTTTGTCATGAATCCATTGCCGAGTTTTATGAGGCTATCCTCACGAAACGACCTATAGGTCCGGCTTGGCCTCGTCTGTGATTGTCGGTTAGTTGCTCTAGTCCACAAGTGTGGGTTTCATTACGCGGTTATCTCAAAATCATGCAACGTTGTCCGTCCCTTGCGCCCACATTCAAATCAACAACCTCTTACCGACAACCTTCCATTCGCATCGGTCGGAAGTATAACATCGTAGTTTTAACGCTTCCTGGTCCGACCGACGAGTTTCCACATATAGTCATGCCTCGGTCGCGTGGTAACTCATTTTATCCTTCATATCCTCCTTGTCTCTATACCTTTTACCGATGAACAATACATCCGGATTATCGGTCCAAACGCCTCAAAGACGTGGGACATGGAGGAATTTGGGAAAGGTCCATTCCGGACCGAAATGAGCACCTCTATCGCGATTGACACTTGCCATACCAAATGTGTGACCACGGTCGGTGTTACATTGCAAAGGTGCGATCGAGATAACTCGTGAAAGATCCGCCCGATAGTAGGGCCGGTTGCATCGGTGCTTGCATCCTAGTTCGCATAAACTGCCCATACTGTGTGTGGGTCGTCTGATCTACATTCTGCCTAGACGTTCCAGCTTCATTCATAGATGCACACATCCGACCCATACGTTGTTCATTGTACGGTAAGTCCAATGGCTGACTAATGATATTTGCAATAAATCCCCAATCATAGCCACGCTCACTCGACACATCAATTACTTGATCACCAAACATGTATTCGCTTGGATGACATTTTCATGAGGGGTCGAGGCGGTGGAGTTTGTACAACATCATCACGGGATTGCGAATATTATAAAGTTCGGTGTAAAATCTTCAATCCTCTATCAACTATCGGTTCTTCATTTAAGTTAAATGTGTTTTCCAACCTTTGTCTTCCGGCTCATCATCATCAATAACCGCCATTCGGCGTTAACACGCTTTTTACTGAGTTCTTGTCTACGCACATCACGAAGGTATGCTATCCATGTCTCGTCATCCGAAACATCAATCGGTCCTCGCAGCTTTGGATACAAAAGTTTCATTACCAATCTATTTTTGGATACATCAATTCCTACTTTCGAACACACTTTCGCTTGACGTCATCCAATGTCGTGATCGTTACTTATAAGAATCATATAAAATGTTCCTTTTCTATAAGACCATCTGTCGCTTCTTTCATCATATTTCCACTCTCCGCCAAATGCAAACCTAATAGACAAAATGTTGTCATCTGTGAAAGAATAAAAATTTTGCATTAGTTTTCTGTGAAGAAATGAATATGAAATAATAATATTTATACATTAGGGGGTGTGTGTGTGTGTGAGTGTGTACATATATATATATATATATATATATATATATATATATATATATATATATATATATATATATATATATATATACACACACACACACACACACACACGTATATAGACACATATGTATTCATACATATATCCACATACATTTACATTTACACAAATATATACACACACACACACACACACACACACACACACACACATATATATATATATATATATATATATATATATATATATATATATATAGACACATATGTGTTCATACATATATATACATATATACACACACATATTTATGTACATATATATATATAGTACATAAATACACACTTATATAGACACATATGTATTCATACATATATATACATACATTTATATATATATATGTACATATTTATGTACATAAGTATACACGTATATAGACACATATGTATACACTTAAACACACATGCATATACATATATATACCCATATATACAAGTACATACACATATATAGACACATCTATACATACATATGTATATACATATGCAAATATATACATATATGTACACATATACTATTCATCTGTTTATTGTTTTTGGTCTATAATCGTTGTGTTCTGTTGTGTTGTAACGTCAGGGGGGTAAGAAAGCATAAATTATGGTTTTTACCACGTCATAGAATACTTGATGATGACGAGGAGAACAGAGGTCCGTCTGGAGCCAGCGAATGGACCTTATATTTTCGATCTAAAGGGTGCCTCACTTCGGGCCGAGGATTACCAGTCAGCGAGGACAGAAAAGATGCTCTATTGAGCGGACCTAATGAAATTTTCTACGAGCTACCTACCAGAGCCCCAATACAAAGCCTGGAGATTAGGCATGACATCATGCTCGGAAGGAATCGAAAACACCCTAGGAAAGCATGCAATTCTAAGAACCTCGTCAAAGGCGAGGCGTACCATAGAATTCAAGTACGAGATATTGATTTTTGGTTTTTCAAACAACAAGAGTGTGTCGTTTGGATCAATTTTTAATTAACATAATCATTCGCTAATTTAAAAAAATGTTCTCATACTATTACAAAATTCCGTAAATGATACCATATATTTTCAAGGCGGATTTGGCATCTTTCTACACAACAACAACATAATCAACTAATAACCAAACCAATAAAACACGCTTGCTTCAACAATGAAAGTGAAAATGTATATAATCAAAATATCAATTCCATTATCAAAAATAACATCAAAATTAATCATTTCTCTACCCTAAATACCGCATATACTACACAACGCTAATTGAACACAAATTTAAACAAACACGATAAATAAATTTTTTCATTAAAAACAAGTAACAATAAAAACAAACACGCTAATTAAACGCGCTTTTAACATAATACATTCATGTGAACAATTAACAATAAAAACAAACACGATATATAAATTTTTTCAATAGTAAATAATTGCTGCGTGAATGAATGCTTACCCATTTCTTTGCAAAAACAACCCCGGTATTGATTGTTTTATTGTTTATTTCGTTTGAAGGACCACAAACTCAACAATGGTGATTTTTGGGTCTGTTAAACGGTGAAGACAGAGGCTGGTGAAAGAGTAGGTGAAAAAGTAAATAAAACTTGATAAGGTTCTTTGAAAGTGGACGAAACCGTCCAAACCTTCCATCAAATCGTCCAAATTTGGACGGTGCGTTTAGGTTACATCGTCCAAATTTGGACGATTTGATGAAGGTTTGAAAAGTGTACGGTTTTCGTCCGAATTTGGACGGTTCCGTCCACATTTGGACGGTTTTTGTGTATTTTGGACGGTTTTTGTGTATTTTAGAAGGTTAAATGCATGTCAATGGAATTAGACGATATGCGTACAAATTTGGACGTTTTTGACCCACTTCTTCCAAATTTGGACGTTTTACTCGAAAAAAAATTAGAGGGTCTGACACACCTAAAAAAAAATTGTGATGCTACAGTTGCCTGAAACGCCAATTTCACTCTTACTTCTACCAAAATGAACTATTTTACAACATTTCATCCCAGCTAGTAGAGAAAAATTTTAATGGCGTCATCCGTCATGAAAATATAGTAACCTTAAAAAAATTCTGGGTTGGGCAGAAAATTGGGTCAGAAAATTCTGGGTCTGAACTGGGTTGTGCGGTTAATTAGGTCAAAAATTAATATTTTTCACTAAAACGACGTCACTTTGCATTTTTTTCCATTTTAAAAATCCAGTGGAGTCACGTGATCCCCGGACACATAGATCCGCCCTTGATCCCAGCTATCAAGTTTGCATGTCCTTAATGATAATACAAACATAAAATTACCCCTTAATGATAATACATCATAAAAATACCATAAAAGTTAACGTCATCGTGTAAATATATCTCCATTTGTTGTGAGATACACCACGATATCAGAAAAGTTAACGTCAACATGTTGACATGACTTTGATATAACATGTTGTCATGACAATAAAATTCAAAAAATTACAGTGGCATTGACCTAACATTATTATTATTATTATGATTATGATTTTTTATTTTTTTTTGCGCGTCCGTGCGGCGTGTTTTATTAAATTAACTAGTGAACGTGAGACGTGCAAGGCACAACGGACCCAACATAAATCGTTATCAACGATAATATCAAAGAATAGATCCCCAATGTGAAATAAATTGCGTAAACTTTAAACCGTAACAAATTCAAGGCACAAGACAAAGAGAGCAACAAAAACATATCGCATTCTCTGCAAGAGGTAGCTCTTTCTTAGAGACGTGAAGATTGTGAATCACTTCTCTTCCAGCCCTATCAAGAGTTTCCACCTACAAAATAAACCACAATATGATGTATCTGAGAACAATGTCATAAAATTGATCCCTTTAGCTTTGACTTTACGTAATGAAACATTATAGAAAAACAATAAGCGGACCATAACTACACGGTCAAATCTCCCGGGACGCCTTAGCTTCCAGATCATTAATATACTTGAAAATGTGTCACTCATTTTCTATACGACATTTCTCTTTCTTATCATTAATGAATACGTCATTGATCTCGTGTTCATTCATTTGGTGAAAAAAACACGTGTCAAAAAGTGATTTGGTATTCCAACGTCAATTTTAGTGACACTCGTACTGCAAACAGCCGTCGGCTTATTGTTGAGTGGCGAAAAGAGTATCTGAAGAAAGGGGTAAACCCCCAAACAAAGATGCTCGTCAGAGGTCAGAGGAGAAGGCAATCCAACAAAGTCCTATAGACGGGAATACGGAATTCGGCGTGCTATTCTTAGTCTTGAGGACTGGCTTATGAGGATTAGGACATTCGAGTTCCGCTTTCAAGTACACCGACGTTATGTTGTTCAAAATAATAAAAACATTTAATGTGGTGGTCACATGTGGGCACACCTTCTTGGCGCGGATATTTGTTTGGCCATATTTTTTGTTGTTGTATTTTATAGCTAAACTTGACCCATATTCTATCGTAACTACACAGTAGAATTTCAAATCCGTCGGTTTTTTTTTTTTTTTTTTAATACCTTTTCTGCACAATTACTAACGCTACACGTTTGATAAAAAAAATAAAAACCACGAAGGTAAAAAAAATAAAAAAAAAAAATTTGCCATGTGTCTTTGCACAAACTACTAACGGTACACGTTTGATAAAAAAATAAAAACCACAACGGTAAAAAAAAAAGTGTCACGTGTCAGCCAAGGAGGATGCCACGTGGCCTCTTATGGCAACACCTCCTTAGAGCATCTCCACTAATGGAGCTTTTAAAAGCTCTATGACTATGCCACGTCTTCATTTTATAAACCTTTTATCTATAAATCTTTTCTCTACAATACATAAACCTTTTAAAAAACTTTATAGCATGGACCCATTATACATAAATATTTTTCTGCTACACACAAACCATAGAAAAAAAAACAAATGGCATTGAATAAACCGGTTGGTCTGCACCAACTCTTTCCATAAAGCTTTGCTGATGTGTACCTCCACGATGGTTAGAAATCTTTTGCAAAAGCTTTATATGTTTTTTTGGAGCTTTTGTTTGGTACCATTGGAGGTACCCTTAGCGTTTTATAGATATAAGATAAGAAACAAACATACCAAATCATTGGAGATTTGGAGTAACCTGTCGAACAACGTGATTCTGTTCCTCTTGAAAACTTTCAACCCCTTAAAAAAAAAAAAAACTTTCAACGTGATATTGTCGTCGTGTTTACCATTACAATAATATAGGTATCATGGCCTGATTTTGATGTTTTATGTCATGATTTGATGTTTATTTATAGAAGAGTTTATTTATAGTCTAATAATTTGATGTTTTATGTCATGACGGCATGTAACGAATATGGTACCCATAATATTAATTGAACCAAAAACGAATTAATAAAGATAACAATCATATTGGATAATGCTTATTTTTAGTCGAAACCGGATATTTTATTAAAATTACAGAAACCGCATAAAGAAAAAAAACTCTATAAATCAGTACATCACTCTATCTAAAGCAAAAAAAATTAAGACTGCGCCAGTCTAAGTTCTCTTCCCTCCGATCTTTGTTTGAAAAATAAAGATATTCTTGGGGCGTCTCTACTCCGTGTGGTGGTACTCCTGATTGCGCCAGTACCAAAGGCCCAGCACAACCTCACGAAAGAGAAATCTCCAGTACACAATAGTATCGTGTTTGTGCATATGAACTTTGAGACAGTTCTCTAGCCATAGAGGATTCTCATGCACTGAAAAGAAGAGCGTCCAAAATTTCCGGTGGACCAGCCTGCGCTAGATAGAAGAAGCCCAATTACAGTCTCCAATGGCGTGCAGGGTAGATTCTGTGTATGTATCACAAATAGAGCAAGTATCGTCTTCTATGATGTGCCGATTGTACAGCAGGCCCGCAGTGGGAAGGGCATTCCAACAGATTTTCCATAAGAGCAAGTTTCCCCATAGTGGTCCCTTAATGGACCAGATAAGCTTCCAGACATTACTATCTTGTGCAATGGTTGAGGTTGGGTGCTCCCCAAGAGCATGATAAGCCGAACTAATAGAGAATCTTCCAGTCCCAGTCAGGGTCCATCTCGCATTACCATCGTCATCAACTTCAAAAGCCTCTCCAAGAGCTGCCGCAACTGAGCAGATATGCCTCCACATATAGGAGCAGTTCGGTTTTGGCGGATCTAAAGGAGAGCCATATTTGCTCCGTAAAATTTGTACCCAAATTTTCCCGTGTTCGGTGAGGAGTTGCCAAGCAAGCTTACCCAAAAAGGCACTATTCATGTCTCGCGCGTTCCGAATACCAAGGCCGCCTTCTAGCTTGGGTTGACATATGTGGTTCCAAGCCACTAGGTGCATTCCGCGTGTATCCATGTTATGGCCCCATAGAAAATTCCGAACGGTTTTATCCAACTCGTAGGTGATACTCACTGGCAGGCGGATCATTTGCATTTGGTAGTAAGGGGTGCTAGAGAGGACCAATTGAGAGAGAATAAGGCGCCCCGCCTTAGATAGGGTTAGGGCCTTCCAGGATTGTAGCTTTGACTGAACCTTATCAATGATGCCTTGAAAATCCTCCTTCTTCACCCGGTTATGGTGTAGTGGAACACCCAAGTATTTTCCAAGATTGCAAGTGTGACACATGCCCAATGCTGCTTGTATGCGACTAATGGTTATGTCATCAGTGTTCGGGGAGACAACAAATCGAGACTTAGTAGGACTTACCTTTTGGCCAGATATACCGCAAAAGACTGAGAGGATGTGCTCAATTTCCCATGCTTGATCCTCGGAAGCTTCCGAGAAGAGAAGGAGGTCATCCGCAAAGAAAAGATGTGATATTTTTAGGCCAGAACGCGAGACCGAAATAGGCTTCCATCTTCCTTCAGCAATTGATTTATTAATGAGGCAACTTAAGACCTGCATGACAATGACAAAAAGATATGGTGCCAAAGGGTCACCCTGTTTTAGACCACGACGCGGTTGGAAGCCTTCTAGGGGAGTGTCGTTCCATAGAATTTCAAGAGAAGTGCTTCCGAGGGAATACATGATAATATCAAGCAAAGCGTCATTGAAGCCGGTAAGCGAAGAATGTCCCGAAGGAAGTCCCAATTAACTCGATCGTAAGCCTTCTCTAGGCCCACTTTGATTATCATAATTCCTTTGTTTTCTTTTTCTTATGACGCATAGTATAAAGGACCTCTTGTGCCACAATTATATTGTCCGATGTTTGCCTCACTGGGATAAATGCACTCGAACTGTTATCTGCAATCTTGCCGATAATCATCCTCAGTCGATTGGCAATGATTTTGGTAATGGTCTTCGCGGTGACACTTGTTAAGGCGATAGGTCGAAGTTGAGAAACCGATTCGGGTGGGTGTACTTTTGGAATAAGCGTAATAAATGTCCTATTCATGGACGGTGAGAAACTTCTGTCTTGAAAGGCTTTAAGGACCCAAGCCGTGATAGAGGGGCCGACTATGTCCTAGTTATGCTGAAAAAAGACTGGGGAGAACCCGTCCGGTCCAGGAGATTTAAATGAGCCCATGTCAAAAATAGCAGCCTTCTCTTCCCCAGCAGTGACCGGTCGTTTCAGAAGGCGCTTATCCGCATGATTTATAGTTGGTTCGAAAAGGCCGTGGGGTAGCGGGACCACGGGCTCATCCATATATAAGTCAATAGAAAATTGCCGGATCATAGAATGTAACGCCTCCATATCACTGATCCAAGTCCCCTGCATGTCTTTAAAAGAGGATGATATTTCTACCCCGTTTGCGCTTAGTCGATATATGAAAGTAACGAGTGTTTCTTTCTCCATTCTCAATCCAATCAAGTCTGGATTTCTGATACCAATAGATTTCTTCCTGCAATAAAATCAAATCAAACTCCTGCAAGAGAGTAGTATTCAATTTTGCTAAGAAATTAAATGGAGCATTAGACAATGATTGTTGAATTCCCGCAAGTCAAGCTTTACATCTCCTTTTCCTGTAAAAAATATTTCCGAAGACCTCCTTATTCCAGATTTGTATTTTGGAAGCAAACGAGTCAAGGACCTCCTGTAAGTTATTTTCTGATGCACTTCAGGAGCTGCGGAGAAAATTATTAAAGTCATTGTGTTTGAGCCAGCATGCCTGAAAACGGAAGGGTTTCACCGCACGATCATGGACATAAATTTTATCCAACGTGAGAAGAATAGGATGGTGATCAGAATGCACTCGCGGTAAGTGATAGACAGTAGTGTTGGGATTTTTCTCCCACCAACAGTGATTACAAATGGCCTGATCAAGACGTTGCTCAATCGGATGACTGGAGTGGATTGAGCTGGACCACGTAAAACGTGGTCCCTGAAAATGAACCTCAAATAAATTTGCGTTATGGATAAGTTCTCAGAGACGTTGAGCTGAATGCCCTTGAACAGGACGACCCCGACGTTTATCGGCCGAATGAATAATCTGGTTTAGATCTCCAATAATACACCACGGGATAGATAAAAAAGAAGAGACATGCTCAAAGAGATCCCATAAATCGTCACACAAAGTCTGGATTAGGAGAGACGTAGGTAAATGAAATAATGCAAAAAACCTTACCGAGGGAAGTGGCCGCCATAAAAATAGTTTAGTTCGTAGCAAACAAGAACCTGAGATCAATAAAATATAAGTCCCAGAACACCCAGGGCCACCAGAAAAGCCTCTGGCTTCCACCGCTGTCATATTTATAAAATTTGAAAGCCGAAGGATACGATTAGCTCGAGAACTAGGTATTTTAGTTTCCATTAAAAATAAAATATTCGGTCAATGCTCCGCGATCATACTTTTCAAATGCCGGAAAAAGGTAGGAGAGTTGGCTCCCCTACAGTTCCATGCCAAGATCTTCATTGATTATTCAAATGATGAGGTTGGGTGCGCCAGAAGCGATAATATCGACGGACGTTCAATCTGCATTGACTCATTAGTAGCACAAATACTCAAATTATCTGGAGGATTTATTTTAACATATTCAGAAACTTTTTGCTTAGCATTTATTTCTGCTAGTGAAGCATCAACTGCCATAGCTTCACTAACAACATTGAGTGCAGCATCCATCGGAGAAGAAGAATGACCGGTCACATTGGTGATATCCGTGAGAGGTGGTTGAAAGGGGCTTGAGATTTAGACTTGGTGTTGATCATTTAAAGGCCTGCGTGGTGCTTGTTGATCACGTACCCGATTTAGGCTCTCCTGGGGTGATTCGCGGTTATTTGACCGGGTGTGAGCACCCCGACCCTTACCTCGTGAGGTCCCAACATTATTGCCACGAGTAGCATGTTAGATCATTGGGCCAGCTCAAAATTGAGGTAGTGATTGGAATTGTTGTTGCAATGCCTCAAAGGGAGTCTCATGGTTTGCTTCAATATTTTCACCTTCTAACATGGAAAATCTATTGCCGTTTGAAACATTTGTGGCATGTCTTGGTGGAGCAGGTTGGGGGCTGAAAGAGTTTGGGGCAGGAGCTTCTTCGGTGGTGTTCGGCACTGAGGATTGATTGGCGTTACGGCCAGTATTTTTAGGGGCATTTGGTCTCCTTCGACGGTTTGTTGCCAACATCGTAGGCCCAAAGGGGCTAGCATCCGACGGTAATGTTGGTTTTGAGGGGGGGAGCAGCTTGGGATGTATCCATATCTTTAGTTTTTAGGGGGCAATCTTCAGTCTTATGGCCATATGTGCCACACTCAAAGCATACCACATGCAAACCTCGTACTCAATTTTATAGATTTTTCATTCAAAGATTACAACTACGGGAGGGGTTTGTTAAGCTCAACTTCTACACACACTCGGGCATATTTTCCTCGTTGATTCTGCAAGGAGGTTGAATCAACCTTACTAGCTACTCCAATGCAATTGCCAAGATGGAGAAGAACATCATGTTCAAAGTATTCAATAGGGACACGGGGAATTCTTACCCATATCATAGTGGACTGGATAAGGTCGTTTGAGGGGTGAAAAGACGGCTTCCATTTTGTGATTGTGATGTAGTGATTTTGAATGAGCCAAGGGCCGTTTTCCAGGACATGATCATAGTCCTCCTTTGATACAAAGCGGACTATGTAGAATCCATCCTCTAAGTCCGTGATTTCCAAGTGTTTTCCCCTAGCCCACATAGCAGTTAATCGAGTTTGCAGTGCTCAAAAACTTACATTAAGTCCAAAGACCTTGATAATCAGGGCCCTAGGCCAAGGCTGCCACAATTTCTTGAGAGTTTCCAATGGGATCGTCACCTCCCTCACGCCAGTCATGGAGATCGGAGACTTCTCCGACGATTGCCGCTGATAATGCTCGACAAATTCAAGGATATCCGTCTCAGGTTCATCAGTGCCTGTATAAAGCTCTTGAACGGACTCTAGATCTGTAGGTCGAAGAAGGTCGGCACCACTCCGGCGTGTCCAGACCGATGTCACTGTATCCGAAGCAGGTGGGTCATCTATAGCTCGGCGCTTAAGCCTACTTGCGTTGCGGAGAAGCAGGTCTTGCTCCTCTTCAGACATCGGAGGCTGCATATTTGGATATGGCGGGGGCTAAAAGGTGTTGTAGATAGGTTACCGGAGGGCCGCCGGGAATCGCCAAATTTTCTGGTTAGAAGATTAAGTTTTTGAATTACTTATATTGGATAATGCTTATGATGTTAATAAAAAGATAATCAAAACTCAAAAATAAATTTAACAAACACGAATTCGATATGTGCTTGCTGAGACCTGCATTCTTCAAGCCCTACTATCATAAATTTACAAAACAAGAAAGAAGAATGAATGCATAATTAAAGACGAGCCCTACTATCATGAAGCTGCAGAATGTTTGCCTTCTTCAAGCCCCATATACGAATCGTGCCATCATCACTTGCAGAAGCCAGCATTATGCGGTTTAACCGCGTTCCAGCTTACAGATTAAGCAAGGACTGCACTCCCATTGTTCATTATCCCCAAACCCGATATCTCAATAGTATGCAGGTCTTTCCACCACCCTAACTAGTGGCGGACCTCTATATCACAATAAGAGACAATCGCCTCCTTAATCCAAAAAAATCCTACTAATATATGTAGATAGTATGTATCTTGTTTGCCCTCCTTAAATTTTTTATTTGTCTCTTTAAATTTTTTACTGCCCCTCCTTACCCGAGATCCTGCGTCCGCCACTGACCTGACTCCGTGCCTTCTAGATCCCACATGATAATGCTTCTGTCATTGATACCAGCATAACCTTCCCCCATCTGGAGCCCACCTACAGGACACCATACCGACATTATCTTTTCTGTATATGCAGAGGCATTCTCCATAGGAAATATCCCACAGTCTGACAAAGCCGCTATTAGAATCTGTTTAAAAAAAAAAAAAACCTTCTCCACAATAACATGACAATGCTACTACAGATGCCACGTGAAAAGAACACAGAATGACAGAATACAAATGCAAATAACCGCAAAGTGGTTCAAACAAAAAAGGTTAAAAAAGGAATATCCCTGAACTCATGTAAGAGAGCGTGTGCAATGGAAGAAAAAATCCAGGCATTCATGAATCTAACACCACACACAAATGTCTTCATAACGTGTAGGAACAACAGGTTCTTAATTACCTCCCAAACAAACACCATGCAATCACTAGAGGTTGAAGCTAAGTATTTCCCATCATGGGAAAACTGTAAAAACCAAACTTCATCATCGTGTTCCCGTAGTACCTGCAGCATTACAAAGACTGTCACACAAATGGCTATAGAAAGCAACACAAAAGAATGGTGCAATTGGGAAATATGAGAAAAGTGCATCAAGGCCAAGCCAAGGTGTTCAATTTAAAATAAAGTACATTCAAAATGGCTCACAATATATAGGCCATGATATTTAGTAGAGCAAGATGTGTTGAAGTTGCTGAGATTGTTCAAATGTAAACTGAGAGTGTTCCATAGGAGCAAGTTGAGGTTATGTGATTTATCGATTTATCTTGTAACTGATTGTACAGTCTTTTTGGTATCATCATAAATAAGAGTTAAGGCAGGAACCATTATCTTCTCTTGAAATAATGCTTGATACAAAACACTGACAATCAATATCGCCTTAGCCAGATCTCAAATACAAGCAATTTTTGACAAGCCATTTTGCTTTAATTTCAACATAGCTTCAAACATAAGTCGTGTGTATTTTTCTCACGGGATAAAGACAGACATTTTTTTTGTCTCTTTTATTTCATGATTGTTTCATTTCTGTCCCAAGGTTTCACCTTGACTTACCCCTGTTGTGTGCATTTTTTTTTACAATTCCAATCTAAAGGGATACCTGTCAAAAATCAAACGTTGAAGGTACAACATGATCCAACTCACACGGGACAAAAATAGACCGAAAACGTAAACAAAAATGCACAGCTAAAAGTATCAAAATGAAACATAGTCGTGAAACAAAAAGCACCAAAGAATGCATTTTTTTTTTGTGCCCTTTTTCTCAATAGGAAATAGCACACGTCTAATAACAGTACGGGTGGGGATGATCAATAAATGGCAAGATGGAAGAACAAATATTCAAACTTAAGTCAAGAGAATCATAATAAAAAAAGAAATTCGAAAAAGGTTGAAAACATGAGATAACCTGCGTAGTGTGGGTGGGCAGTTCGTCAGTACCAGTACCACAATCCCAATGGTGATCAGTCAACAGAGTCATTTCAGCAACCTAGCGTTGTGAATCGTACAAGCGTTCCCTTCCGTGTATAGGTTTAAAAGTTCTCTTTTTTTCACGGGTTTTTGTGTGGGAAATTTAATCAGTTTGTGTCGTGTCGATAGGGTCGGTTATTTGGGATCACGCTTTGCCGGAGAAAGGGAGATTCTTATGCAGTGCGTGTATTTGTGGTGGAGTGAGAGTAATGCAATCAGAACCTTACTGTCACTTCTCCACACGGTTTATATCCTGGATAAGGTAATCTGGCTCCCATGAAAATACACAAAACAACCATCAGAGAAGTGACCTTTCTATCAACTAGGCATTTGATTGTTACATACATGGATCATGTATTCTATTTCCACCTTCACATACAGTGGGGAAAGAGGAGAGAGGAGAGAGTTTCTCTCAGAATACACAATTCATTCATCATATTCTAAAAAAAGTACTTTGATTTCTTAGAGAGAGAAATGTTAATGTTTCATGTTCTTCTTCTTCTTCATCTTCATCTATGTAATTGAGTCAACTGTTATGAAAAGTAAAGAACTTTACAAAACAAGAAATAAGAAGAAGGCAGTATTAAATGTGAGCCCTTCTACAACTAAAGTAAGCAAGTAACAAATTCAGACAAATGTAAGGGACTTGGAGTTCAATCCAGAACTCCCAAAACTTTTTCCTTCTCCGTTGTGCTAGGGGCCTTGCCCTTGTCATTGCCATTACCATTACCATTGGTCTGCATACCACCACCCCCCTTGCCACTACTACTACTACCACCAATCTCATTGTTCGTTTTCTTCAAGCCCCATATATGAATCGTGCCATCATCACTTCCAGAAGCCAGCATACGAGGATTAACCGGGTTCCAGCTTACACTGTTCACCGTCCCTGTATGTCCATGCAGCGTCGTGATCAGCTCCCCTGTCTTTCTAAGCCAAATATACACCTGATTATAACAAATAAATAAAATGGGATCAAATCAAACACTGCATTTAAGACAAATTACTCACTTAAACTAAGTGTCATCATGACATCATTATTAAGAAGAAAAAAAGAGCGTACCAGTGAATCTTCACTGCCACTGGCTACAAAACCTTGATTTAAACCACCGAAGCAGGACCTAACCACGAATCGATGATGGCTGTGACCTCTGTACGTACCTATAAGCCTTGAATGGCCGTCTATATTCCACAGATGGATTCCCTCATCTAAGAGATTAACCAGGACAGACCTCCTGTCCTGAGATAGTGAAAATGAAACAATGGGCTGGCCCTCTACAATTACGTTACGGGGATTCATATTCGGTACCACAGGACGTTCTAAATCAACTGATATAACTGCGTTTTCCTTAGAAACAGCAAGGACCGGACCCTCGTTGTTCAGTATCCCCAAATCCGATATCTCAATGGTACGTAGTTGACCCCTGTCCTGTAACGGATCGCCTTCCAGACCCCACTTGATAATGCTTCCTTCATTGACACCAGCATACACGCTTTTCCCATCTGGAGCCCATCCACAAGACACCATACCCACATTTTCTCTTCTGTATATGAAGAGGCATTCCCCAGTGTCAACATCCCACCGTCTGACCGCCTCTTCCACTCCACACGATAGGAGTTGCTTGTTATCAGACTCCAGGAAATAAAAGAGACGGACCTTTCGTGACCGTTTAATCTATGCTTAAAAACAACACCTACATCTGCTTTTACCTATACACACAGAACAAGAAAAAGTTTAGACAAATACTAGACTAAGCAAAGCAAAGGAAACCCCCTCAATCTCTAATTTCATACATTGTCAAGCTAAATGCAAGCCCATTCTAAAAAAAGGACCTTGAAAAGGATAACTTGGGACCCACAAGACGAGCTACAGATGAATAGAAATAACATTCCAGCAGATAATCAGCAAGCTAAGTTGTACTAAACAAAGCAACTATTTGAAGCATAAGAATGTATTTCAAGATTCTACAGAATAACATATAATGCTACTACACAGATGCAACATGAAAAGAACACACAATACAAATGCGAATAACCTCAACGTGAAATAAGATAAAACACAAAGACATTTGGAACACAGAGGATTGTGAGAGAGTACTAGACGCGTGTGCGCAACGGAGAGAAAAATCCAGGCATTCATGAATCTCACATCACATCCAAATGTCTTCATAATATTTAGGAACAAGAGGTTATTACCTCCCAAACAATCACCGTGCAATCACTCGAGGCTGAAGCTAAGTATTTCCCATCATGTGAAAACTGCAAAAACCAAACTTCATCACCGTGTTCCCGTAGTACCTGCAGCATACATAAAGTGTGTTGTGAAAAGTGTTTTTAGCAATGCATTGAAAATCAAAAGTTAGTGACATATGTGATTTTTCACTTGAACAGATCAGCGTAACAACGTGTTACTTCTTTTAACATAATATTGCCTTATGGCACGCCTCCCAGAAAACAAGACAGGGCTAGCTAGCACAACCAAGTTGTTGGTACATAAATTCAAAAACTAAAACGTCAAAATAAATAGAAGAAACACTACTGCAGTATAACAAACAAAGATTAGTCTCAGATTTCACATTTATCAAAACCAATAGAAACACATATGCATTTACATTGAGCTAAAGAAAGGGCACAGCCAACAACAGAGTTACAAGAGGAGAAGGAAATGGAAGACAGAAAGACAATGGAGCATCCCTAAAATGAAGAAACTGATGGAAATGGGGAACTATATTATATTGTTCACTGTAGATGCTGGAATATTGTCTTTCATTCATCAATTGAATGGATACAATACAATCAAAGGCTAAGTGAGGTCAACAGAAAAGGCGCCTCAAATTAATCCCTTTCCATCTGAAGTTGCCATCAGTGCATGACATTTGGCCTAAATTTAACTCAAAAAGGATCTTTGAAACTATTCAAGGACTTCACATAATGCAAATACACACACACACACACACACAAATAAAAAAATTTGGCATGTTGAGAGTAACATAGCTAAAGGTTTATCATCATTGTCAAGGCCAAACCAAGGTGTTCATTCAAAATGCTCAGCAGAGGCCTCATGTATTCTCTATAAAAACAACATTTTGTTTGGGCATGAAAAAAACAGTCAGAGTCAGGGTTAGATGAAAAAGCATCAATGTATTGGGTTCAAGAGTTAAGGCAAGAACCAGGATCTTCACTGAAAATGAGGCTTGATACAAAACACTGGCAAGCAATACAAGCATTCTTTGCCAGTTAGCAGCTCAAATCTCAATAAGATATAGCACATGTCTAATAACAATACGGGTGGGTGATCAGTTGAAGGCCGCACGTCTATACAAGATGGAAGAACAAATATTCAAACTTACGTTAAGTGAACCATTTGCTAATAGAATAAGAAATTTAAGGAAGTTGAAAACATGAGATGACCTGCAAAGTATGGGCGGGCAGTTTGTCAGTACCACAACAATGGTCAGCCAGAAGAGACATTTCCTCCACCCCAGCATTGTGAAGCCTACAAGTGTCCCGTTGAAAGTCAATAGTCTGTTCCAGCAGGTGCATCAATCTATCCTTAGCTATCAATACAGATGGTGGAAACACCCTTTGCAATTTCACCAGCAACTCTAACCGCAACTTCTGTTTTGGAGTATCTTTACCATACGCCCCGACAACAGGACACCTATCAGCATAAACAGAGCAGGCCGAAAGTTCTCTAACTCTATCATGGCTAATAGAAAGATCTTCTCTTTCTAATCTCAATGCATCCAATGCATCTCCAACTTTATTTTCACCTATAAGTTCAAAGAATTTCTGCTCAAATATCATTAGTGATGCCCGCTTAATCGTTTCCTCGTCTAGTAGACCGATTTCGCGCAATGTCACAACACTTTCACTCCAATTACCAGCAAGAACCTGGTCAATGAATGAGGTTACTGCAGGTGTGTGCAAGTCAATACCAGACTCTTCCTCAAGAGATTCCACGGTCTTCTTGTATCCAAGTGATTGTAACGCCTCACCTATGATTCTGACAAACTCAACTTTTCTAATAACGCCTTTTGGACCAATAAAATCATTGCCACTTTCAGCTTCTGGGGGACGAACCATTATACCGCTCAAGGAAGATCTTCCAGGGTCTCCAAGATACCGTTCAACACTCGTTTCACCAAAAGATACTTTCATACGCTTTGACGGTGGTTGTTCCTCAATACCTTTCATGAAAATTGAAAAGTTTCAAGATTCAGAAAAAATATTACCCTGCATCACAAATACAACAAAATCATTTGGGATAAAAACACATACATATCAAGGAATGCAACAATACTAAGTCATAACTGCAAACCACACCAAACTAAAGTGACTAATTGGTGAAAAGTAGGCAATAATTAGTGTTTGGAAAATAAAAATGCGTAGAATCCCAAAAACCCAATGCCAATCAATTGCAACCCACAGAATAGAAGTGTATGGGAAAAAGTATGACAATTCACAAAAGAAAGAACCCATTATTCCCATCAATTAGGCAGTCAAAACAATAAAATTGGTGTCAAGATATTGTATGTAAATTTAATCAGCTAAAAAAACGTTGAACCATGTCTGCAACTTTAACAACATGATACGTAAATATATCCAGTATGAAGCAAAAACTCAGATTCTGACAATGCAAATGAAAGAACCGTTTCTTGCATTAAATACACAATTGAAATACATTTGCTGCCGAACTAATTTTCTTCTTCTTTCATTTTATTGTAATTTATCGAAATCTGCTGGCTACTCTAACAACACAAAACATACACATTTCCACAGCGTTACCCAAAGTTCCCAAAACGGTTGAACTACCCCTAATCACTGCTGCGGGTAAAAAAACAAACATTCAGAAACCAAGATAACCGATTACCACCGTCAAGAAATGCAATAGTAATCCTTTCCATAAAAAAAAATAGTAATAAAGTAAGGGGAATCTTCGAGTTTCAAGAAAAAAATACCAATGAAAAATTCAGAACCGGCCCAAGTAATTTAATCAAAACCCAACTCAGAAATTAAAATTTTGTTTTGCGAAAAATGATTAAAAAAATATATAATCAAGAATGGGTGAAGTAAAAAGGGATTACCAACAAGAAGCAGAGTAACAAAGAAGCAGAGTAACGAAGAATCAGCCGTATCCAGCAAGCTGAAGCAGAGTAACGAAGAATCAGCGTACCCAGAATGCAAAATTTGATGTTCGATCAAAAGAAATGATCAAGTAAATGAATTAAAATGGTGTAAAACCCCCAATATATAAATGTGGGGAAACTAAATCGTTTAATTTTGTGAATAATTTTTTTTGTCGGTTACAGCAGATTGAAATGATGAGCATAAAAGAATGCAAAAGCAATTGATTTAATAAAAATTCAAAAACAAATTGCAAGTAAAGTATGTAATGTATGGTGTATGAATTGAAAGAGGGAGTATGATGTTTGCGGGGAGGGAAGGAAACCGTCTAAAAAGGCAGTTTATTGAGATCGGTAAACAATAATTTCCCCTTTCTTTTTTATGTAAGCTGTTTTCAGCTTGAAGGGCGGTTGGGGAAAAAAAATAATTTATTTAAATGAATTTTGCTAGGATGAAAATGAAATTCAAGTATAGCCTTTAAAAAAGCAAAAAAAAAAACTCTTAAGTATACGGTATAACCTCGATAAATGAATATCATCGGGATTAGAAAAAAATATTCGTTTAGTGATGTTATTTTTTATCGATAAATGAATATATTATTTATTTATCTATAAATGAATATTTATTCAGTTAGATAGTAATTTTATATTTTTTAATTTTTTTTTCTTATGATTAGTATTTTTACCTTTATTGTATAAACGTAGCTAGAGGGTAATTGTCAAAATTCTTATTAAAAACATAATTACATTCATTTTCTTTAGACTTTAGATTAGGAATACATGCATTATACGTGTGGACTAAGTATAGTATATTATGTATTGAGACAACTAATAAGATTGTATGGATGAAATACTTATAGTCTAAAAAATATATTTAACCTACACTACAAACTAAGGATGAGATGCATTTTGGTGAAAGGAAAAAACAAACAACTTTAGAGCAATTTCTTAGAAGAAATGACTTCTTGTATGAAGATGCATTTTTATGGGATTTAGTGATTATTCATTTATGTTTATGAGGATCTTAAGGACTCATAATTTTTATTCATTAATGCATTTAGCGAGATTATTCATTAAGCCCCTTTGCCCAAGTCAGGACCGGAGAAAATTATTCATTTGACGAGTTTATTTATTTATCGAGGTTATACTGTATTTGCTTTATTTAGGGGCGTATATTGTTTGGTTCGGTACGATAACCGGAAAATTTTAATTATTTAAAATTTGAAACAGAAACGGAATCATTTGTGGTAGTAACCAATTTGAATAGAACTTAGCTCCTTCGATTCGGTAAGCTGAAACTGAAATAAAGTTAAATGAAAGTTTAACAATTCTATTTTGTTAAAAATAGTTACTTTTGGTTTTTTAATTCGGTTATAAATGCTTCGACCGACGGTTATATGGTTATTCCATTAATTGAGTTATACCGTATGGATGAATCAGGACCACACAATTTTAATTTAAGTTGAAACTGTGTAATCCAAATTCGCCCACATTTTTCAACTCCATAAATGGAATAGATATAGAAGAATTTCCCGGATACATCCATATCTTTATTAGAGTCATGAGGAGAATTATAGTACAGAGACTCCATAATAAGAAGTTACACTTATATCCGACTAAAATTAGACATGTGATATGTTTATTTGTATAATTGTAGGGACCTACATCATTTATAAGTTTGAATGACCATAGTATGTTTGATGACACATTTTTTTGCAAATATCCACATAAAATCATCTTCAGTGGAGTTTTCACACAAGTCAGGCCCAAAGAGTATTGGGCTTCGAAAGCAAGCTCGATCCAGTCCAGCAGAGTTACTCATTATGATGCTCAACATAACTACCTTATTTGCATACCTGACTTTTTCTGTTGTAAATTAACCGTCATTGACTTGAGGTAGCTGCATGCTCAACAACACTTGTTTGTGTTTGTAACTTAATCAACTAGTGTCATGAACGCCGTGCAAGGCACAGCCGTCCATCAAAGCATTGCATATAATGTGATGACAGAGAAAACGTATTGAATGACCATGATAGGACACATATAGCTGCAGCCAACACCAAACACATATAATATCCAGAGGTTGAAGGAGAGAACCTCCGGGTAATGGTACGCCGTCGAATTCCCTAGTTTTTCGTCGGCCTCCTCCATCGTCCGGACCATTTTTTTTTTTTTTTTTTTTTTTTTTTATTTTTTTTGGTATCATCGCAATCTGATTTGGACATGATATCTGAATACAAAAAAAAAAACGTACTATGTGGCAACAAGTAAGCTTCGTGGCTGCCCAAGAGCTTTCTCTCGGCCTTTAATAGAGTAAGGAGATTACGACTACCGTAATTAGTTTCGCACATAACCGTCCAATTAAAATAAAACACCCAACTATTGTACTATAACACATATGGCCAAATAGTTACAGTCCAACTTTAATCGGTAGAATACCGAGTCGGATGCACTATAGTAGCATGCAAGGTCGATCCCATGAGGAATCAATCGAGTACCAAAATCATTTTCTAACTTAGCTTAGGTTAATCAAAGGTGGAGCAAGTTATATTTTAACACTAAAACGTGATATTAACTAAAGATAAAAAGGAAAAAGATATAACCGAACCATGATCAATTTGATTATTTTCGCCCCTCTAATCGATAATTGGGAATAAGCATTAACCAAACAACCATCCTAAAGACAATATCGGCTTATTTGTGGATGCAAACTCCTAAAGTATGGGGTATTGCAAAAGAATGTACAAACAAAAAGGTAGGTGGGAATTCGATATAAAGCAAAGCCATGAATAGATTGCATAAGAAACGTATACAAAAGCTTAATTTACCAAAGGTACATATATGAAGAAAATATCAACTCATGAATATTTTTTTTTTTTTGAGGAATAAGAAGATCTTTATTACATACCGGCGGCCGCACAAAAGCGGCAATTACGTGAGAAGCGGCAATTATATGAGAAGATCTTTGTGATGGTAATATGGTTGAACATCGGAATGATTTGGACGTTTATGATGGTAATATGATAGATCATCGGAATGATTTGGATGTTTGCGATGGTAATATGGTTGTTCATCGGAATGTTTTAGATGTTTGTAATGCTAGTATGGTTGATCGTCGGAATGATTTGGATGTTTGTGATGCTAATATGGTTGAACATCCGATTGCTTTGGATGTTTGCGAATGTAAGGTAATATGGTTGATCATCCGAATGCTTTGGATGGTTGTGAAGGTAATATGGTTGATCATCCGAATTCTTTGATTGTTTGTGATGGTAATATAATTGATCATCAAAATGCTCTGGTTGTTTGTGATGGTAATATGATTGATCATCGAAAAGATGAAATTGATGTTAGGAAATCTACGCGGGAACGTAGCGGAATTCAAAATTTTGATTTCCTTTTACCCAAGATCGACTTCGTTTAAGCAATAAACAAATAAGCTAGTCAGAAGGTGGTTACCTTGGTTGATCTAAAAGATCGACGCTTTGATCGTCTAAGGAGAGTAGTTCTGCATAGAGCCGCCCAAATGTTCGGCCTCTACCGCTAGTCCGCACGAACAGCCCCCCGGAATCCCATCAAGGATTGCTATTGGAAAACTCCGGTTGCTAGACCGGCCTTTATCCCCTCTCTCCAACTCTACATAGGATCTTTCTATTTTACACAAAAACTATTAAATTTTTTGAATCATGATGTATGAAAGCTTGACACCCACTTCCTTTATATAGGCAAAGTGGTGCCCCAAATATGAGTGGAGGAGAATAAAACATTTTTCCAATAAAATAAGGAAAATCTCCTAGATTGATTTATCTCTTTTATTATAATCTCATACTAAATAAAATCTGAATATTGTCAATTACTTATATTGATTATATTTATCTTATGACCATAAATTTATTTTTTTCCAAAATCAATTAATATCTAATATTAATATTATGGTAATCTCATTAATTATATTGCACAAACCAAATGTATCCAATATACTTTGTAAGTGGCGCCCCAAATCCCACAAAATTGGGAATTGAGATTTTCTTTAATTAATATAATGCTATGATTAATTAATTTGCAAAATACATATATATCATATATATATATATATATATATATATATATATATATATATATATATATATATATATATATATATATATATATATCAAATTTCAAATATGTATCTAAATACATATATTTAATTAATCACCATAATTAATATCTTGTATTATATTTATTCATAATAAATAAATACTACAATATTAATTTACCACTATAATGTGCGGCTAAATGTAAACGGTAGGCGTATATGGCTTTATTGCTGTTCTTTCCAATACATTCTTACCGACTTCGTTTCTTCGAGGGCGCCGACTCACCCCTAGATCTAATACACTTTTTCCGTGGTCTTCCAACATGTCGCTTTGGGATTGGAGCAACCACTGTATCCTCCAAAGAACTGTCCCAATGATCGACGATACGAAGGAGGTACGGGAAAAATTGCAAATTTGTACGAATCAACGTAAGATTGCTTTAAGTAGTAGATATCAACATACTCATGTAGATTGAGCCCAATACTTCTTATAACAGCCACACCATGAATGCAGGGGTAAGCAGTACGTTGCCACTCGGTGCATGATCAAGCACAAAACTCCAAATTAACGGACGCTGACGGAAATGATAAAACTTCATACCGGTATTGAGTTGAACGAATAACGTGCAAGTCTCGCCCTGCGTCCATTATCTCATACAGCTTAGCGTCCAACTTGGGGATATATAGTGGATGTCCATGAAGAACACTTTGCTCGCCTATCTTCTCAACACAAGGAATGATTTAATAACAAAAATATCCAAAGTAATAAACTTGTATCATAAAACCATAAAAAAACAGGAGTACTATCACCCTCACCAGAAAGCTGCTTCATAATTTTTAAACGAATACCAGCAAATTATTGACAGTCAAAATAATTACCAGCAACTCCATTGAGGAATAATTGTAGTGACACAGAACATTTGAGAACGTAAAAAATCGAGACAAATTGCTAAACTACCGTTTGTTTTTAGCACGTACATTAAGGAAAACATGACACAACCGGACGGAAAGGAAGAACTGTACTTTTTTTCTGTACAATGAACGCTCCAAAAAGCAATACAAAAGACACTTCGAATTGCAGAACAATGTTATCGAGATGAAGGCATAAAACGTACAGATACACTTTCATTGTGATTTACGCAAAAAAACAAATCGTTTGACACAGAAAATATCCGATTAAACAACAGCAAATCGTTTGAACATGATAATGTTTAAATAAAAACGAAGAAATCACGAATAAATACCTGACAACAGTCGATCAAACACAGAAAGTGATTGCCACAATTCACGAAATCGTGTGGTAGCTGATCACGAAATACACAATTGTTTGTTCAACCCGTCGTTCCTACAATCCATCGATCAAGAATTACATCGTTTGGGTTGATAAACCAAATATGACAGCCCTTATTTTTCTCTATTCGATCTAATAACAATAAAAATTAGAGATAAAAGGCAAAAGAAAAAAAGAAAAGGGGGAAAGATATTGCTGTAACCGGTTATTGCTAAAATCAGGGATTTAATGCTATGATCAGCAGAAAAAAAAAATCGAGATTCAAGTTATTGGATCGTAACCGCCAAACGCATAAAATCAGGGCATTACATGTGAGATCAGCTTATCATAGAATTAAGTTTACGCAGGTTTTGTCCTAATTAATAATCAGCTTCCTTAGACCCCGATAAATAAATTAATCCGTCCTTCTTGGTAAAAACCTATTTAATTTATGTTTTTTTTTTTTTTGAGATATAGATTATCAAATTTCTCCGACACCAGTGTCCCAAAAACGGCCTTTTATTAGTTGCCTTTTTTTCCCTTTAAAAAAAAAAACAGTTGCCTTTTTTCTTATTAATTGTCTCAATCATCGAATTCCTAATGCGTGACATCCGCTTCCACTAGATCTTGGTGCAGAATGATAATATTATTATATAGTAAATTATTATACAATATATTGTCAATATGGCTAAGGCAAGAGGGTTGAAGAACAAAGAGAATACAAACATGGGAAGGAGGATTGAAAGTTTGACATTATCACAATCAACTATATGTATATGTGTACAATGTGACTATAGTAAAGTTCATGTACTAATTAAGCTGTCACATATCAGGAGTTGTTATACCCGTAGCGGATACAGGACCTCGAGTAAGGAAGGCATTGAAAATTTTAAAGAGATAAAATGAAAATTAAGAGGCAAGAAAAAAATATTTAAAGACATATATTAGTTATTAACTTTCGAAATATAAGAAGGGGCGATTTGCTCTCTATTGACTCTACATAGGTCTGCCACTGGCTATAACCCTTTTGGAGTTGTCGTAGACATGACAATCAAAACAAAATCAATAGGTTGACTCTATCCAACATTGTGATGTCATTAAACGAACAGTCGTTTACAAACAAACTTTGTTCGACTCGTTTAGTGTTTGTGATCGTTTATTTGTTTAGCTTAACGAATCAAACTTGAATAAGATTATAAGTTTGTTTTCTAAACGAACGAACACGAGCTTACTCGTGAACTTTCAATTATATTCGCGAACATGCTTATATAGATGAACCTGTGTACAACCCAACTCTAACATATAAGATGATAGACAATCTATTCATAGATTACACACTCTAGAGGTAATTTTATAGAATATTATAGAGTTATTATAATGTCTTTATTATTAATTATGATGTTTGAATATTGTTGTGTACTTTGTTATTTACGCATTTAGACCTACACTAACGAGCCAAACTCAAGCACGAGCTCGAACAAATGTTTTTTTATAAATGAGTCGAGCTTGAACATAATTTTTTTCTCGTTTATTGAACAAACGATCATAAACAATTTTATGACGACCTTAACGAACCAAACTTGAACGTATTTTTCTGTTCGTTTATTAAAAGAACGACAACGAACAAGTTTGAAAGCTAAAGAACACATGCTTGAACAACAGAAACTTGGCTTAGCTCGGCTCGTTAACAACTCTAGATATCATAATATAATTGTATATCATTGATCACATAATGTTAAGGGTGATTTTATATGATTTATATCGTTATATTTTATAATGATTTCCTCCATATTCATATAATTTGCAAAGAAATTAAGGGTTTAATCGAATTATTGAGCAAATGAGTTTTAAAAGTCTTTAAGTGTAAAGTTGAGCTAATTTCGTGATTTTATTGGTAATTATCTATGGTTTTACACTTTGCATGTCTTTGTGGTTTTGTAGGTGCATGAACATGTCATAATTGGAGATTTAATGGAAGGAGGAAGAAGTCTGCAAGTTGAGGATTGGAATGAAGATTTGAAGAATCAAACGGCGTTCACTACCCATGCACGGCTGGGTGGCGTCTGAAGTATTGAATCGCGCGCCGAGGGTGGACGGAGGTTCAAGATATGGACGAGCGTCCAGAGAGAAATTTGATTCAGAGTTTTGAAGATTTCAGTGGACGAGCGTCTCATTTTACATAGAACGGGCGTTTGAGAAGACTCGGCCCGACTCGAAGAATTTACACCAACTGGACGGGCGTCTAGAAGGAGTGGACGGGCGTCCGTCCGCCGCCATGCTGAAACCGACTTACTTTTTCTATATATAGCCGCATTATTTCAAACCCTAATATCATCATATCGACTGCAGCCGCCAGAGAACCCTAAATTCTGAGCAGAGGCAGGCTCGGTCGGCAGAGCCTTGTGCTCTGTCGACCGAGGTTAGTTAGGTTTTTTTATTTTATGTCGTTTCTTCTTGTTCGATTCATGAGGATGGCTTGAAGCTGATCAAACTTGGAGCAAGCATGTGAAACTTTTCAGCATCGTTTTTATTTCTTCCTTTGGATGATTTCGTGAGTTTTAATTAAGTTGTTTCTTTTCTATGATTTTCATGCTATGCAATTTAAATCGAGAGATGTTTTGCTATTGATGTTTGCCATATGATGAGAATCGGTGTAAACACTAGATCACCATAGGAAAGAATATATTTTCTTTAACCTAAAAATACGAGAGTTGCTAGGTTAGAATATCTAGATTGTTAGATTGAGAAATCTTGCACCTTGGTTTGAAAGCGTTAATCTTTAAGATCGAGAGATAAAAGATTGATAGGCGAATTTTTCTAAGAGATTAGGAGTTCATACCTTTGATAGGTGAATCACAATTTTAGTTAAATCATCATATGATAATCTAGAGAGGAAATTAAGGGTTGCGGGATGGTGGATCATTGCTTGTTCTATGTTTAATCGCTATAGTCATTATCATGCTTTTATGAATTTTATTGTTTTTCTCGTTTATAGTTTAGTTATGTTCGCAACGATCTTCCCTGGCTTTGGACTGACAATCCTCTGTTCAGTTTATCTTTTCGTTTTGTTATTTTAGGCTTTAATAATAATGGTATCAAACTTAGGAAACTTAATACGAACTAGATACCCCGATTCCCTGAGATCGACTCCGGTATTGATCGCTATGCTACGATCCCTACACTTGGGGTATACCGGATTTATAAATTTATTACTTGTTTATTTTGCTTAGATAAAAATCCGAGACACATAACCTGTTGAGTTATATTAATTTCATTTAATAATCAATGAAGGATAAGTATTACATATATTGTTGGAGAAAATGAGGAATTGAATTAAAAGTGAATTAAAAATGATTTTATAATCATTTTATTCAGTGACTTTGTAAGCGTAATTCGGATATATTCTTGTATAGAATATATATAATGTTTTGTTAATTCTGAAAACTACGTGAGTTGTAGATGAATTCAGGATTTGGAATCATTCAATTCGGATAACGAGTGAATGAGAAATTAACGCTTAAAGTCGGTTTGTTGGAAAATTGATGATATGTGTCATATGTGAAACATTGGGGCAAGTGTGTGTGTGTTATGAAAAGGAAAAATGGGAAGAAACTTTTCTCCCACATTGGTTGGAAGAAGGAAAAAGAAGCAATATTTATATGATATTGTTTTAGTGTAGTTGGAATAGAAACCAACATTATACACCGCTTCTCTGCGCGCGCGCGGGGAGGGGGTGGGGGGTTGCAAATCAATCGGATTTACCCTTGGGCTTGTGCATGCCCGTGTGTCATGCGTGCACGAATGCACTTCGATTTGAAGGTTCACGATCGAGTTCGGTTTTGCATTGCAATCTGTTAATTTATTTTTCATCTGGCGAGAGTGAGACTGCTCATGTTCTATCCAACTTTAAGTCGTGATTAAAGTGAGGCTTTTAGCTTTCCAAGTTCCAACATAATGCCGATATTTATGACATTCAATTCGAAATGAGGCTGTTCATTTCCATCGATTTTCCATGTCCTCTGCTATATAAGCGAGCTACATGAATGGGAAGAAAAACACATACAACGTAAATACAACACGTAATTGCATACATACATACATTCTTACATCATGATTGTTCTTGCATCAAGTGAATAGTTTACGAAGCCTTTGTAGAGTTCGTCGTTATTCGAGTTTGCGATCGCTATTCTCGAAAGGTAATCTGAGAATTCTGGGAGACAATTCTTTGCAAAAACGGAGTACATACCGGGCGAAAATTTGTCTTAAGAGCGAGTTAAATCTCATTTCCGGATCGTCAATATCCTTTATTTTTTCTTTCTGTACTTCTTTGTTATTGTTTATCAAGATCAATAAAATTGTTGTTGATTTTATTCGTTTTATTTATTTTAATTATACACGGGGATTAACAGATATTACTCAGGTTACTAACACAACCAGGTATATAACACAATTTTTTTTATTTTTTTTATGATTACGTAGGATATATACAATGATCAAGGTGATGCTACTGTTATATCGGTTTTGTCACAACGAGTAACACAACACATTCTTACATCCTTATTCATGGTGAGCTAATATCATGATCAATTGTGTAAAACTCTCGTTTCGTTACACTATCATTATGTTAGTATCATTTATCCATTTATCATAAATAGAATCACCATAACCAACAATGCATTTATACAAAACTGTGTTATGTCATTTACAAACGATAGAATAATTAAGCAGAAATACTACATGTCATTATCATGAAAAATAAATTGAAGAACGTCACAGGCATTGCAGAGCGAAAGAAAACAAAAAAAAAAAAAGGCATCGCCTGGTTAGCCATACTATTAAAAAGATAAAGTGGTACCTTGTACACAAATTCACATCTAAGATTTGTTAATATTTTAATTTCCCGTGTTTCATGGACTTCTCCTAACACATTTTACACATATAAATATATGTATACAAAATATAATTTGAATGTAAAATTTTAATTACATATATATTCATTATCTTATATTAATTATTTTAAACTCATAACGCCTTTCGCTCTTAGAATAATTTGAATCAATATCAGGAAAAAACGTTGAACATATAATATTAAATAAATCAATATTATATATAAGTCTCTACTACGTCGTATCGAGTTTAGCACTAGCGGAAGCTAAAAGACTCGGGTAAATTTTTCTTTCAAAACAAGAATAGAAATGCCACTACTAAAGGTAGAAAGATTACAAACCAACGGTACAAAAGTTTACAACCGAAGTCTAAGGAATAACAACAAAGTTATCTTACAAAAGTCTCAAAATAAAAGTACAACATGTCTTTAAAACAACAACAACAAGTTAAGAACATAGTATATCACAACTCAAAAGTAGATAATAAAATATCAAGACAACATCCTCAAAGGTCGCCCTCGAAATCATCATCAATATGCCCAAACACAAACAATATGCATTTGAGGTAAGTACAAAGGTACTTTGTAAAAGATAGAAGTTATTGTATTAACAAGTATATAAAGCATTAATTATGTTTAACAGATTATCTTTATGAAACCGACTCAATCTAAGGTTCACTTCATGCTCATCAACACGTTGTGACTAAACGTTTCTAAATTAACTCAAGTTTGTTACACCGGCATTCAAGGGCACAGCGCATGGTGCTACCCACCACGAGATATCGTTTGTCACCTATTAGCGGATCACACCAATAGCCACGGTTAAAATCCGATTGTGTACACGTTCGGCGAAGTCCCCCTACCATTTAGCCGTTTATAGGCCAGCAGAATCATTCACTTTATCTAACCGCCCACACATCGCGATAAAGACAAGTGTCTTACCAAGAATGTTACGATGTTTAGTCTTTTACTACACACTTATGTAAATTATTAATCATTAACTAGCCACCTAAGTGTTTTCATGGTAGAAGCTCACTTACCAACTTTACTCCCTCGCTTAGACTCTAGACATAACACCTTAGGCACATACACAGACATTGATGAATACTAATTCATCAAAGCATAAGCCATTCATACCCTTCCGACGGTCCCGAACTTCAAATCTATGGAAGAGTATATCCGGTGCTGGAACTAAACGCATCGGAAGCTTAATCGAGGCTTATTCAAGGTCATTTAATGTTATAAGATCAAGAAACCACCCTTAAAACTAGACTCGGGGCTCAAAACTGATCAATCTTAAAAATAGCATGTCCAAAGTGCTCCAAAGATCGATTGAATCAGTGCTTGCTCGCATTAGCTCCAGTCTTTGCTTTGGGATTACGTGTGCCCGCACCAAGGCTCTGAATGTAAAACCCGATTTCTGGAAGCCCGGTGCACCCGCATCGCTTCACACCTTGTGGTGCTTACACCTCTCGCCTATCGAAGTTCTGTTCAAAAACCTCGTGCGAGAACTTGTATAGAGAAGGATTTCCCGCGGCGCAGCAGTTCTTTCATACCAACTTAGCTGCCCGGCGCTGCTATTTGGTGCCCTCGCTTGGCGCCCGGACCTAGCAGCATTATCTGTGTGTTTGGGTCTTTCGCATTCGGTTGTGCTGTAAGTTATGCAAGTTCGCATTATATTCATGAATTTTTCGATTTCCAAGGTCTCATGGATTTTTTTTTCTTGCACTTTTTCATCAACATTATCGTCTTCATCATCTTCTTTTTACTACTGCAATTTTCTCCTGTTCAATTCGCAGATAATGTAATTTGATCAAAATGAAGCAATTATCTTTTGGTTTAATCATTCTGTGTTCCCTGTGATGTTATGAACAATTTGAAGAATATATACTGATCTTAGTTTCTTAGTTATGATTTCAATCGCCAATTGATGAAAAAAGAAGAAGGAAAGATACTAACTATCTTAATTCAAATCTTGGAAATAAATAGTTTTATGATTCTCAATTGATGTTTTGGATTAAATTTTTTCTCTATTGAATGCATATCGGTGCTCTTTCATCTCTGTTAGTGAACTTATTGACTTTTGATATGTTATCAGAGTGGATATTCATCTCCTTCTGAGTCAGGAATCATGAGGGACATGAGACTCACCATTGGACAAGTGAGTTTGATAAAGCATAAACAGCAAGCCCAAGTCACAATGATCCCGTCCAGGCCCAACTGTTGCGAAAACTTATCAGAATCATGAGGAAGAAGGGATACTTAGGGAACAAGTTGGAGCTCCTGAATATTCGAGGAATATTCTCTTGTTGAACGGAATATTCCCATAATATTCCTTTATTGACCAGAATATTCTGAGAATATTCCCCACACATAAATCTGCAATTAGCCCATTGATCATTAGTATAAATAGACTGTAATAGTATATTAGAAGATAAGACAAAGTAATGAAATATTTTTTATCTTTATTTTTCTACATGGTATCAGAGCAAGTCTAAGGACCTGTTTTAATTTTTATTTCGTTTTCCAATTCCAATTTCATGGCTAATCAACAGCAAATTGCACCTATCAGCCCTTATTACCTTCATCCCAATGAAAATCCTTCATTGGTGCTCGTACAACCACCACTTGCAGGAGACAACTATCATGCCTGGTCTCGTTCCATGAGAATGGCTCTCATGTCCAAAAATAAGTTGGGATTCATCAATGGCAATTTACCAGCACCTCCAAGTGATGATCCAGATCACCATGCCTGGGAACAATGCTACAGCATGGTGCTATCATGGCTGCTCAACTCTGTTTCAGGTTCCGTAGCTCACAGCGTGATGTGGTTAAATTCAGCAAGAGAGGTATGGCTTGATATCCAGAAAAGGTTTTCCCATGGTGATCATTTCAGACTATCAAACCTGTTGGAAGAAGTAAATTTTGTTAGGCAAAACGATTTATGTGTTACAGATTATTATACAAAACTCAAAATCCTATGGGAAGAGTTATTGATTCTGAGGCCTTATCCTAACTGCACTTGCAATCTTATATGCAATTGTGGAGCAATCAGAGTTTACAGAGACTACTTTGAATCCGAATGTGTTATCATATTTCTGGAAGGACTAACAGAAAGCTTTTCTCCAGTTAAAGCTCAAGTAATGCTCATGAATCCATTGCCACCAATTAACCAAGTGTTTGGCATGGCTATAATGCATGAGAGACAGCTCAACTACTGCGTAGGACATCCTGACAGGCTAGATAATCCAGTCATGGCTGTCCAGAGATCCAATTTTGGTCAAAACAGTGTGCCTAGTGGAAGTACTCAGTTTCCAAAAAGACCTCTATCTGGAAATAGAAATTTCCAGTGTAACTACTGTGGATTGCAAGGACATACAGATGATAGATGTTATAGAAAGCATGGATTCCCCTATGGTGGCAGGGGAAGGGGCAGAAACAACACAAATATAGGCAGGGGAGGCAGGATTGCTGCCAACTATGCTGATTCTGGTGAGGACTCCCAGTCAAAACCACCAAGTCAAACAAATACATTCAATTTTACTCAGGAACAGTTGGATGAGCTCAGAAACTTGTTGAATGTTGCACCTACAGCTGGAACCAAGGATAACACAAAGCACATGGTCAATCAGGCCACTGTTCTGAGTGCAAATTTTGAACAGCATGCTGGTAAGTATGGTGGTAAGTTTGAAAGTTTTGTCTCAAAACAGTGGATTATAGATTCTGGTGCCTCAGATCATATAACATGTGATATAAATAATCTTCAATCATCTTATCCTATTCATGCTACCCATGTGACACTACCTGATGGAAGTACTACTACAGCCACTCATAGAGGCGATGTTGAATTGAACAAGAAACTGATACTGTATAATGTCCTTTACATACCCAATTTCAAACACAACCTAATATCTCTTAGCAAATTGCTGCATGACAAAACTTTGAGTGTTATTTTCACCACTAATTAATCTTTGTCTCATTCAGGAACATATGACCAAGATGCAGATTGGATTAGCTAAACAAGTTCATGGCCTCTACTATCTTCTTCCTAATCATCACCACCACATCCGACCTCGGCACCTTGATCGACTTGCCAATAAATCTAGTGTTTCTATGCTTTGTAATAGGCCTGATGCTTACATATGGCATCTTAGGTTAGGGCACATGTCCAATAAGGTTGTCAATGATGTAAAGCTCATAGAGCCATCAGTCAGTTCTTATGAAATAAATGAATGTATTGTCTATCATCTTTCCAAACAAAAGAAATTGTCATTTCCCTTAAGTAACTCTATGGCAAAAACAACCTTTGATACAAAGCCCGTCTAGTAGCAAGGGGCTACACACAACAATTGGGGGTGACTATACAGACACATATGCACCAATAACAAAACTAACAACAGTCAGAATTCTCATGGCTGTTGCAGCAGCAGCAGGTTGGCATCTGGAACAACTTGACATCAACAATGCATATTTACATGGTGAACTGTCTGAATAAGTGTTTATGCAAATCCCTCCTGGATTTCACACATCAATCCCTCATCCAGTGTGCAAGCTAAAGAAGTCCCTTTATGGACTTAAACAAGCAGGTCGACAGTGGAATATGAAGCTCACATCCTATCTACTCGACCTTGGTTTTCACCAGTCAAAGAGTAACTACAGTTTATTCACTCAAGGTCAGGCTCAAACTTTCATTGCCCTACTAATCTACGTAGATGATATTCTGGTGGCTAGTTGATAAGCGGATTTTCTATGGTCCGGTCGATCAAGTAAAAACTCGAAACCTTAGCAAAATCTACTTTCTGACCGGCAGTGGACCGGGTCGATTGTAGGATAGTGCTTGAGGAATCCGAGGTCGAACCCACAGAGATTGGTTTTTGAGTACCATAGTTGACTTAGCTTTTCGATTCGAGTCAAGCAGATAGATATGAAGTTATACTATTGCGTAAAAGAAAGATTACACTACTCAAATTCTAAACAATTAAAGAAGTATGGCGAACTACGTTTATGGATTACTTTACCTCGAAAAGATTGCCCGGGAGTGTGCCTTATTCTACCTTGCCGTCTAACGATAACTCATAGGAAAAACCCGTGTTGGGCTGGACTTGATGACTAGGGCGTCAATCTAGTACACGGGTAGGTGTCGAACTACCTTTCAAGCCCAAAACTTCTACGGTCCCGAAACCCCGTTCCCACGTCGCGCGCAACATACATTTATAAGCTACGTGTGTGCAACAATGAACAAAGTTGTCAATCTCATTCAAAGCTATTAAAACAATCAAAACAAGTTTAGTGGTGTGGATTATCGATTAGAAACGTTAAATTCGCACTACACTACCTCCCGGTTCATCGATCTAACGGCGTTTCACCCGCCTTCACATAGTTCAACCATACGAGGAATCTAGCTACTCATACTTGAATCTAAGCAATAAAAACGGGAGAAAAACATCACAGCAACAATAGAATAACAAAAGAACATACTTACTTTACTCAACTTGAAGGAGGTGCCAAATGTGCTTACAAAAGATCAAATTTTTGTCAAGTGAAAAGTTACGGATCGAAGCTAAAAGTTAGTAGATCAAAGAGGGGATTGAATGGGGATTCTAATGATATATAACACTTAGTCTAACTCTAAAAGACGAAGAAAATCGCCCAAAATCTCCAAAACTATCTAATATTATCGCCCCTTCTTTTCTACTCAATTTGCTTTGAGAAAAATGAGCGACCTTATATAGAAAAACCTCTGTCCGTCCGGATATCCTCAATGTCCGGCGGATCGTTTGTATGATTCTCAGGGTGTCCGGCGGATGCATATATGTCCGTCCGGATGACATGCTCTTGTCCGTCCGGATGCTGATTATGTCCGTCCGGACGGGTTCTTCATCCAAGTTTTCCCAAAAAACCAGTGAGTTAGCCGTCCGGACACAACACCTTGTCCGTCCGGACAGCCATTTGTAACCACAATCTTCACTTTTTCACCTTCAACCTCCATGTTTCGCCTCGGACGCGTCTAAACTTCATACTTCGCGTCTTCCAGGCTCTCGAGACACCTAGTCCTGCATCCATATGAAAACAACACGCAGCGTATAACCCGCAAAAACTACGGGTGCTCGGTAAAAGCGAGTAAAAAATGCTAAAATAAGGTCGAGTTTAGGGAAAACCGACGAGTCACTCGCCGTGCAATAAATCCTCATTTAATACTCAAGATAGGTCTAAACTCACCCGAAACATGCGGAAATGTGATAATCGTGGGCTAAAGCATGCAGAAATGTCTTGTAAAGTTGGTTCTATCACCACCCCACGATTAGCCTTTACTCGTCCTCGAGTAAATTAGGCGTTCAAACAATACCAAGGAATCAACTTTACGGTATATGCATGCATTTCAAAATATCGAGGTGAAAAGAACTTAGTTAAATGAATGCATTACTTTGACTCTCTTGGATCATGACACGGAGTGAGTGTGTGTTGATTGGCGGCGACTTATGCTTCGATTTCGGGCTTGGAATACCGGACAAATGACTTTACACAATCCTGCCGCTTCCCGAATCTCCACTAATCGGGACTAACCAAGGTTACACACGGTCCAGCAGATTTGAATGGTTATAACGTTAGGCTAGGGTAAATTCGGTTAATCGAAAAGGGTAATTTGGGAAACTGGAGAAAAGAAGTACGAGTGAACATAATCCAAACACGTACCACGTCTTCTTTACTATACAAACCATTCAAACTCCTTTTTGATCATTTTCGACACTTTGGGAACTATAGGATACTGAAATACCCGAACTCATTGCCAAACTCGACTATGTTTCAAGTGTCGTGAGGTGAGCTCGAATACTTAGTACCTATCTGACTATCCCAACCCTAACATCATCATTGCTTTAAGCTCATTGCCTTTTCAACCCTTTATTTCTATATACAACACAATTATTTGATTTGAATTTTTTTTTTTTTGAAATGAAACCCGAGCATCCAAATTTCACTAAGCTCCTCCTCTCCTTATAGCTCTAAAAGCGAGGAAACAACAACCCGACTCAAAAAACATCTCCCCCCCCCACACTTGCCTTGGCAAGTGTGGTTTAACAAGAGACTAAGTCCACTCGTAGGTCAAATGAAGGGAATGTGACCAAAATAAGGCTCAAGGGTAGGTTTCTGACTAAGTAACGAAATGGCTATAATGTGAGTGGTGGTCAAACCATTCTATCAAGGCTGAGAGGGGCTACGAAGGTCAAACATTCGGCTCAGCTTATTTGGCTAAAGTAGGGTAAAAAGAACGCCAAAACTGTCATCACGTGTTCTACCAAGGCCAATCCTTCTATTTCGCCTCGAAACTAGGGGGTGCAGTGTGTAAAGTAATCGTGATAAGCATAACCGTCGTCAAGCGTGTATTAAAAAGTGTTCCGTATCATGACAATATAGACTCACTGTGAAACATTCACAAAACTAAAGACCTTTCACCACTCAATTGTGAAAAACATGCATGTAACGTGGTGTTAAAATTTTGGAAAAATTTGAAAAACGGCCTAAAAATCGACTCGGAAAACGAGTAAAAACCAAGTTTATCACATCATGGCATAATACTTTTAAGAACAAGCGAATAAGCTAAGTCGTCTCCCCCCCCCCCTTTTAAGTGAAGCACCGTCCTCGGTGTGTGAACGAGAAGGAAAAAAGAAAGACTTAGCTTATGAGCCCGGCAAAACGGCGCGATCAAGTCCCGTAACGGTCGTGAAAGTAGTCCATCCCGAAACCCTAGTCATTGAAAAACATCCAAGAAATACATGCACGGGACATGGTCCGCGTGCCAAAGCATATAATATGGGGAGAATCCGGGGGTGATAAAAATAAACGACCTCGTCACGTCAGAAGACTTGAACATATGGCATAGAGATAGTCAAAATACGAATCAACCATACAATAAACAACCAACACGTTTAAACGTGCTCAAAATAAAATCTTAACCCAAGTCAAAACCCGGTGATATATCCGGACGGATGGGTATGTTTGTCCGTCCGGACAAGTGAATGCCAAGATCATTGTAAAAACCAGAGATCCATCCGGACGGATGGGTGTGTGTGTCCGTCCGGACAAGGATAAAAACAGAGGAAAAGTGAATTTTAAGCATGAAGGCCCCTCGGGATCATCCGGATTCAATCCTCAACACCAAAACACAAAGAAACGAATTCAAAACCAAAGAAAAACACGAAATGATGGGTTGCCTCCCACCGGCGCCTTTGTTTTATGTCGTTGGCTCGACATAGTGACACCAAAAACGGACTCAAACCATAAAAGACTCAAAACAACAATTCAATTATTTCATTTCAAACAAGTATCATCAAAACCATCAACCAAAATCCGAACTCAAAAAGATCAACAATTCAAGAAGAATACAAATAGCAAGCATCATGAAAACCGAGTTCGTTAGAAACATACCTCTCATAGCCCTCGATGCAACCTCCTCCCAACTCGGGAATCCTCTTACATCAAAACCTCTCATCATCTTCTTCTTGGAATCACCCCACCACCGTGGTCTTTCCTCTCTATCACCTCTACGTGTGTCTTCCACCCGGGACCCTTCGAACTTAACCTCGTAGAACTCATCCGCCTGAGAATGGAAGGGAGTAATAATCCGGGACCGGTATATCAAAGATGACCAATCTATCCGGGGTGTCAACATAATGGGCTCATCCACATGACCTCGAACCACTAGCGTTAGGCGGCGAGAATGAGTCGTCCCATCTTCTTCTCCGTTCTAATCCCACCGGATCGGCGACCTCAAATAAATCTATCGCACCTCTCGTCAAGGTGTCATGATGATCATTGTCGGGATGTGGTATGATAGAACAACGATTCCACCTCCATTACTTTACGATCATGGGTATCCTCCATGTCCCGAGAGCATGGCAATACCAAAAGCTTCCGGCTCACCCAAAAGCGAGGTAGGCTCCACTACAAGTGGCTTGGCATACTCATAAAATTCTCCACCGACTCGAATGGTACATCATTAACTAATGGAGTGATGGGCGATCCCATATCAATCTCTTACATCTCAATCTTAGGCTCGAAATCTCCTCATAGAAAGCCGATTCATCAACCTCACTCTCCACCTGAACCTCTTCACTTGCGACTTTCTCTTTTATTTCCATCGCGAGTTCTCTCTTATGACAGCTAACTCCTTTTCACCTAGCTTCCAACTCGGTTTGCATCACGGACTCTACCAAAACATCATCATTTTTAGCTCACTATTCGGGAGTTCACTCGGGAGGACTTGGAAACTCATATAATCAAATACTACAATGGGGGTGGCGGTGATAAAGCCAACTCAATCACTGAATCCTCCGGGACGAGCACCTCATTATAGCAACTTGACTCGTCAATATCACTGTCTACCCGGACCGTTTGTGTGCAAGACTTTTCATTTTGATCCGGCATCCGGGCCGTCATGAGAGACACGATATCCTGAGACATCCAACATAGTCTGTATCTCATATGGGGCCAATCTTCATTGGCTAGGCAGTCTATACTCCCATTGGAAAACTTGTCTTGCATCTCCCAGCCCGTTTCAAAGCATCCTCGGCCTCTTTATATAGCACGAGCATCCGGTTCAACCAATCGATCAATTGATGTGCCGACACTTCCTCATCCATAGCCATAGAAACCACTTTCCATCGACTCTGAATAATACATACTTCTCGTTCCTCTTCGGCGTAGGCAAGGTCAATCTGCTTGTAAGTCTTGATTTTGAAATCTCCAATTCAAAGGGTTGTTCGAGTCATAATTCGATTATTCCCTTGTCCTTGATTTGGGCTCCAATTGTAGTCATCTTGGCTTTGATTGCCTCCCCAGTTTCCCGGTTGATTACGGTTCCAATTTCCCCAAAATTTACATCTATTATAGTTCCCCTCATCATATCTATAATCGTCATCCATTCCACATCTCATGGACGCACCCTGCTCTTGGTCATGAGGTTGATAATACTGATTTTGACCAAGCTCAGGTGCCCAAGGTTGGTAGGTGGATTTTTCTTCATAAAAGTTGTATTGTTGAGAAGATCCACCCATTTATGCTCAATCTGCAAAATCACAGAAAACAACACGAAAACAATCACAGTGCATCGTCACCACCACCTCATCAATAGGTGGTGTGGCACTTCAGCTGCAAGTCAAAACAAAGCAACAAGAAAACAATAAAAACGACTAAGCCCAAGCTTTCGGTCAACTTTTGTGATATCAAAGCATTGCCAATCCCGGCAACGACGCCAACTTGATAAGCGGATTTTCTACGGTCCGGTCGATCAAGTAAAAACTTCGAAACCTTAGCAAAATCTACTTTCTAACCGCGATGGACCGGGTCGATTGTAGGATAGTGCTTGAGGAGTCCGAGGTCGAACCCACGAGAGATTGGTTTTTGAGTACCACAGTTGACTTAGCACTTTCGATTCGAGTCAAGCGGATAGATATGAAGTTATACTATTGCGTAAAAGAAAGATTACACTACTCAAATTCTAAACAATTAAAAGAAGTATGGCGAACTCGTTTGGCGGATTACTTTACCCTCGGAAAGATTGCCCGGGAGTTTGCCTTATTCTACCTTGCCGTCTAACGATAACTCATAGGACAAACCCGTATTGGGGCCGGACTTGATGACTAGGGCGTCAATCTAGTACACGGGTAGGTGTCAAACTACCTTTCAAGCCCAAAACTTCTACGGTCCGAAACCCGTTCCCACACGTCGCGCAACATACATTTATAAGCTACGTGTGTGCAACAATGAACAAAGTTGTCAATCTCATTCAAAGCTATTAAAACAATCAAAACAAGTTTCGTGGTGTGGATTATCGATTAGAGCGTTAAATTCGCACTACACTACCTCCCGGTTCATCGATCTAACGGCGTTTCACCCGCCTTCACATAGTTCAACCATACGAGGAATCTAGCTACTCATACTTGAATCTAAGCAATAAAAGCGGGAAAAACATCACGGCAACAATAATAGAATAACAAAGAACATACTTACTTTACTCAACTTGAAGGAGGTGCCAAATGTGCTTACAAAAGATCAAATTTTTGTCAAGTGAAAAGTTACGGATCGAAGCTAAAAGTTAGTAGATCAAAGAGGGGATTGAATGGGGATTCTAATGATATATAACACTTAGTCTAACTCTAAAAGGCGAAAAAAATCGCCCAAAATCTCCAAAACTATCTAATATTATCGCCCCTTCTTTTTCTACTCATTTGCTTTGTGAGAAAAATGAGCGACCTTATATAGAAAAACCTCATCCGTCCGGATATCCTCAATGTCCGGCCGGACTGTTCTTGATTCTCCAGGTGTCCGGACGGATGCATATATGTCCGTCCGGATGCTTTCTCTGTCCGTCCGGACGGGTTCTTCATCCAAGTTTTCCCAAAAAACCAGTGAGTTAGCCGTCCGGACACAACAACTTGTCCGTCCAGGCGGCCATTTGTAACCACAATCTTCACTTTTTCACCTTCAACCTCCGTGTTTAGCCTCAAGCGCGTCTAAACTTCATACTTCGTCTTTCAGGCTCTCGAGACACTCTAGTCCTGCATCCATATGAAAACAACACGAAAACGCATAACCCGCAAACTACGGGTGCTCGGTAAAGCAGTATAAAATGCTAAAATAAGGTCGATTTTACGGAAAACCGGCGATCACTACCGTGCAATAAATCCTCATTTAATACTCAAGATAGGGTCTAAACTCACCCGAAACATGCCAGAAATGTGATAATCGTGGGCTGAACTGTACAGAAATGTACTGTAAAGTTGGTTCCTATCACTAGTCCTAACCGTAAATTGATTGCCGAAATTAAGTCACAATTGGATTCTACATTCAAAATCAAAGACTTAGGCAAGGTTCATTATTTCCTAGGGGTTGAAATAGCAAGAGGACCATAAGGCATTACCTTATCCCAGCGTAAGTACACACTCGATATGTTGTCTGCATATGGACTTTTGGCCTGCAAACCCGCTTCCACTCCCATGGCTACAAGCTGCAAACTTGCTAAGGATGACTCCCCTCATCTATCGGACAACTCCGGATATCGCAGCCTCGTTGGGAAATTAATCTACTTAACTTTTACACGACCGGACATCAGCTACGTTGTGCAACAATTGTCACAATTTCCCGATTGCCCCACAGTCAATCATCAGCAGGCTGCACTTCGTCTTCTCCGATTCCTCAAAGGTTCCCCCGGTCAAGGATTACTCTATTCAATTGCTACAGATTCCACTCCAGTCTCTATCACCGCATATTCCGATTCTGATTGGGCTGGATGCCCTGATACCCGTCGATCTACTACCGGTTGGTGCATTTTTTTGGGTAAATCATTGATCTCCTGGAAAGCAAAAAAGCAATTGACGATTGTTCGGTAAAAACTAGTTTTAAATTTATAAACCGAAACACCCCAAGTATAAGGATCGTAGTATAGGATGTTAACGGGTCGTCCTAAGGGAGTGGAATGTTTATCGGATCAAGGAACAATTATTCTATCGAATATGTCACGACTATTAACTAAAACTAAGATTTATACTAATTATGAATTAATGAACAGTAACTACGATGAACAGTAACTAAGACGATGAAACGATGGCGGGAACCTAAATTATGCTTAAAACGTTGAAAAACAACTATAATCTTAAAACAACTAAACTTAGCAATCAACGATTGATACGAACTATTTGGTTTATCAAATAATTAAAACAACGGCAAGGCAACGGAATCCACCGATCAATCAACCCAACCCCAACTAGACGGCAAGTTAAAGATATAATTTTTAGTAATGATCTATCACGAATTCGATTAAATTTCTAAAAACGAATTCTAGGGTTTCGTTTTCTTTTCAAATAAAACAAAACGACATGCAAAACACGATCACGAGATTATTTCTAATACTCCTACTCAACTAACTATGATCAATCTCTTGAAACATAATCAATCGCATCAATTGAAAAGGTCACAACTTGAACAATATTTTCATATAAATTCAAAGCATAAAAGATGGTTTCATCGATCTCTCGATTCGAATAAAGCGTAAACGATAAAAAACAATATCCAATTGATGAAAAATTATAACTTTACTCACTAAACATGTAGCAAAAATCTCTCAGTTGGTGTTGATGTTGATCGGTTTCATCCGTTGCCCCACCGCGATGTGTTTTTTCAAGCTTAGCCAACAACCATGATGTTAATCATGATCATTGGGATGGAGAGATTCATCTTTGAATCTCCTCTTTTGAATGATGCGGCTGCTGCTCTTTTCTTATGTGCGGCTGCTGCATTTTCTTCTTTGCAATTATGCGTATGGAATGGCTGTATTAGGGTTTATCATGCGGCCTGTATTTATAGATGGATAGGTCGGTTGCTGAGGCGGTGCACTCCGGACGCTCGTTTGAGGCACGGCTGAAGGCTCTGTATCAATTTTGGACCTTGGACGCTAGTTCAACTCTGGACTCAAACTTCTAAAATTCATATCTTGAGTTGTAGACCCAAATTGATTAGCCACTTGACCACCATTTGAGTTGTAGAAGTCCGATTGACGTAATTCAAAGTGCGTTGGAAAGCTCTTTCAAAGATCTACAGTTTTCATGAAGTAGTCCTCCCCTGAAAATGCCTCTAAGCTGGGTCAAATCTCCGTCGAAAATATGTAACGATTTAAGTACTTAGGAAAATTTGCTCCGTTGAACTCGTAAACTTGTGGCATCTTCTTCTAACCCTCTAAACACCTCTTTTAGACCGAAGATATGCATCTACAAGATATCCAAAATATTGCAAAGTGTAACAACATCCAAATAAACATAAAACCAACGATAAAAACACATAAATCAGCCACTTTTGCAATTTATTATCTTTAAAACTCATTTGCTCAGTTTATCCTTTTGGCGAGTAATTTTCTATAAGAATCACTAAAACATGGAAGATAATGTTACGAAATAACTCGATAAAAACCGTAAAATTAGTCGTAAACAACTCCCCCACACTTAAACTTTTGTTCGTCCCGAACAAAACAATCAAAACTAGCTCACTTTATATGCAATCCAAATAGATCCCCAACTCATGTAACAAAAGATACAACAACTATAGCAAATAATACCAACATAGAGATAGATTCGGTGTATGTGTGACAAGCCCTTTTCAATCTCCACAATCCTTTCAGACAAATATCTTTTCAAATAATTCAATGACTATACAAGGTATGAGGCAGAAATCGCCCCACACAAAAGTTCCCACTTTCAGTAGGATAATCCTGAAGATATCATTCGGTTTATACTAGGTATAAGATTAACGATAACTTAGTCTTTAACTTTCTTTTCACTTTCTTTCTTTTTTTCTTCTTCTTTTCTTTGACGCACATCAGAATGAGCTCTTACCCGTCATAGTAGAATAGGATGTTTCGTGATAACACCTACCTTACTCAAATCATAAGGTAGCTTCTTCCAACTGTCGTGAGCTCTTAGTCATCATAGTGGTATAGGACATTTCGAGATAATGCCCTACCTCACTCCAATCATCGACTAGCTTCCGACACACACAACTATAAAAACAACTTCACTTATTCACTTCATTTTAAAAGCACAATAGTTACGTTTCACTCATCACACTCAAACCGTCCGGATATTCACGATACACGTTCAAACTTAGGTGTTACTTCACCACATTACTATTAAGAACAAATCTCTACAAGATAAATCACTAAAATAGTGAAAGGATACAGTTCAAAATTCTTGCTTCAATATCAAAGGCTTTCGTGAGTGTAAAATGAATACTATCTCAAATCAGTAAAAACATGCTATAATTATCTCACAAAGTCACATAAAATCATCGTCAGGAAACTACAACTAGCAAGCATTTGTTCCAATTACATGCTCAAGATTTACAATTATCCAAGTGCCAAAATTTTAAAATTTTAAAATTTATCAAGGATCACAAATATCTACTCATATTGTCGAAATAAAGCATGAATTGCACCCCCCACACTTAAATCACATTATGTCCTCAGAATGTGCAAATAAAAGAAAAGAATACTTAGCTGGTTATGAAGTGGTTGTCGGCTGTAGGTTGGCAGTGGTCAGGCCGTAGCATGAATAAACCGCTGCACTCGTATCAGGGACAGACAATACCGAAAGTAGAAGCTTGCAAACCTGCTCGAAAATATCTGCAACACTCGACATAACACATAATCTCGGGGTACACGGGGTATATGAGTAAACAAGCACGCAAATAACGCATTCACAAATAGGACAAGGATAACCAACACACAAACACCAAGGTTTTATTCTAATAAAATAAAAACTTAGCTAAAAGGAATTAACTTAAGAGACTAGGTTGCCTCACAGTAGCGCTTCTTTTATGTCATTAGCTTGACACAGATTTCAAAGTTAACCCGGATCGGGCCACTTTGGCTTCTATCACGCCCTTCCTCATCGGAATCGGAATGAAGGGCGAGGGTGTGACCACAACAACGACAAGTCAAGTGCTCTACTAAGTGTTTGAACTTAACTCTCCGAGATAGCACCGACTCTTTTCTTCTTCTCGTTCTTGTGCGAGTAAGCTTCGTACACCGACATGTTCGAAAGGCTCGGAAGAAAGGTCCTCACGGGTAGATATAGAAATGTCATCATCCGAACTAAAGAAGTTGGATGGGATCTCATCGCAAATCGTAATATCGAGGCACCTCAACTCTCTTTTGAAAGTACAAGGTCTCAAGCTTTTCTCTTGGTTGCCCAAAATACTTTTTGAGTCTTTGACCATTGACCTTAAAGGGTTGATCACCATACCCGTTTAACGTGATCGCTCCACTTGGATGAACATCGAGAATCTCAAAGGGGCCAGACCATCTAGATTTGAGCTTACCGGCAAACAAATGGAGCCGGGTATTATAAAGTAAAGCCATATCACCCACTTTGAATTCTCGATCCTTGATCTTAGCGTCGTGGAGTATCTTAGTTCTTTCCTTCCTGATCTTCGCATTCTCATATGCTCTGAGTCTAAATTCATCGAGCTCGTTTAATTGCAATAATCTCTTCTCCCCACAGGTGGCTATCGAAATTCAAGAATTTAATAGCCCGATAAGCTGTGCTCAAGCTCGGCCGGGAGATGGCAAGCTTTGCCATAGACCATTTGGAAGGGTGACGTGCCCATCGGGTCTTAAACGCGGTGCGATAGGCCCAAAGCGCGTCATCCAACTTTAGACTCGATTGGATCAATTTGAGTTCACGGTCTTTTCTAAAATCCTTTTAAGGCTCACGTTGCTTATCTCGACTTGGCCACTTGTTTGGGGATGATATGGTGTACCGATTTTATGTCTCACACCATATTTTTCAAGAACTTTATCAAGCGGCGCGTTGCAAAAATGAGTACCTTCCGTCCTTAATGAGGGCTCTGGGACGACCAAATCTGGTGAAGATATTCTTTTGCAAGAATTTCTTCACAACTTTGTGATCATTAGTTTGGGTGGCTATTGCCTCCACCCACTTGGAGACGTAGTCTACACAGACGAGAATGTATTTATTTCCACACGACGATGGAAAGGGTCCTGTCCCGGATTTTATCAATACAAAACAACAAGTAATAAACCGGTTAACCTCAAGTGCAAGGATCGTAGTATGGAGGCTAATGCCGGGTCGATCTTACGGGGAACTAAACGATTGTGATTTCTAGTTTTTATCTAACTAACCTATGTCACGATTACTAAGCTAAATAACGGATAAAACTAAGCGAATCATCATAAATTAAACTTAACTAAAACGTAAAAGCTGGACGGAAGAGATGATCTAAAGCCAGGAAAGATACGAGCTGCGAACCAATTTAAACTAACTAATCTAAGGTGCGAGATAAAAGTAAACTAACTAGACAAATTCAAGCTTTTAAGGATTTAAATCAAATTTATAACGAGCAAGCGAGGATTGATCCACCTATCCAACAAGCATTGATTCCCTATCTACATTATATTGCCGTTTTATTCGAGTTGTGATTCACCTCACCTAAACATGAATCCCTAATTCCTTAGAAAGTTCATCTATCAATCTACTATCTTCCGATGTAAGATTAACGCGTTTAATAACCGAAGGTGCAAACTTTGTGTTTATAACCTAGTAATCGACCTATTAACTTCCGTTATGATAGATTCGAGTTACTATTCTTATTCATGGTGATCTAGGGTTTATTAAGACTTCCATCAACAATAAACGATCAACACGTGCATATCTTCCGATATAAAAGCAAATTAAACTTGAATAAGCATGAATAAGAAACAACCTTTATTAAAAACTCACGGTATAATCGAAAACGAAATCAACAATTGTTGGACGGCTTCACAATACTCGTTTGATGAAGCTTTTAGCCTCTGAACATCCTCGGCAACTCAAATTTGCGAAGCAATTGCATAAAAAGTAACTAGTGTTTAATCTAAATAAAGCGCATAAAAATAGGAATAAAAGATGAAAAACGCACCTAAAGCCGCCCCTAGGTTTAGGGTTTTGAATAATGTGTGTATGATCCTCTTTTGTGGAAAAACGACCCGACTATATATAGATTTTAAAGTCGGTTCTGCTAAATCGGCCACCGGACGCCCGTCTGAAAAACCTTGAGCGCCCGTCCACTCTTCAATAAAACTTGAATCGGGCGAGTCATGACCAGGCCTTTCGTCGAGGCGGCGTCCACTCCAGCGTCCCAAACTTCCCGAATCAACTTCCCGTATCCGGACGCTCGTCCAATTCCATCGACGCCCCGTCCACTGGGCGGAGGTTCTGACGCCTTGATTTGATATGATCGATTTTGATTTATTGATCTTTATCTCTTCTATCTCTATCCCACTTCTCCATTATCTCTTTTATCATCAATTAGCTCGAACTTAATCAACCTTTGATCATCTTTTGAGCCTCAAACATGTATCTATAACACATAAAAACATCGCAAAATGTAATAATGCTCAAATAATCATAAAATCACAATTAAAGCGTCAAAATTAACCAAGTTTGCGATTAACTCATTTAAAATCTCACTTGCTCAATATATCCATTAAACCCTCGTTTCTTATGCAATTTAGTACAAATACGGGAAAAATATCATAGAATATAGCGTTATAAATCGTATAAATTCACCCTTAACAACTCCCCACACTTAAGCTTTTGCTCACTTCTTGAGCAAAACAAAACAAAAGTTAGGCTCGAGAGAAAAACAGCATCATAAAGCGTGCATAACACATATCCACTAAATCGTAAGTTCACCCTTGTGCGTGTGCATAGCCATAATAAACTTCCACTATATCCAAACTCGAGAAACTCAAAGTAAAACTAGCTAATACCCCTTGTAGACTAGTAATAAAGGACACTCATAAGATGCACCTACAAACGTGATATATCCCGAAAGAATGATCGAATATATCTAGGGCCTTTCTGAAATACTCGAGAGGATAATCCACACAACATATCACATCGGTTTTCTACTGGGGATAAGGTGAGAGCGATAACTTAGTCTTATATACATTTCATAACACTTTGCAGTTGATTTAACTTTTCACTTATAACACACATCGAATGAGCTCTTGCCCCCGTGTCATAGCGAGAATAGGACATTTCGAGATAATACCTACCTTACTCCAATCATAAGGCGACTTCTTACATTTGTCGTGAGCTTTTAGTCATCATAGTGGTATAGGACATACGTGGTATACCCTACCTCACTCCAATCATCGACTAGCTTCCGACACACACAAATAATTTCGTATTAATTCAACTTTTTCACTTTGACAATAGCTACGTGTTACTTATCACATTCAAACGTCTAGATATTCACAGTATATCATACTCGAAACTAAATACAAACTATCATAAACCTCACGATATATACGTAGCACTAAGCACATGACTTACGAGAAAATAAAAAACCACTAATCCAAAAGGGGTATAACTTTATAAATTAGCTCATCATTCACTATGGCTCGTGAAAAATAGTGTCAGGTGAAACATCTAACTTACCAAATATATGATACATAGCTTAAATGACTATAAAAGTAGCGAACATTGAATCGAATTGCCTACTCGGGACAAAACAAAAACGACAGTGTCGGAAAATTTCAAAAATTTTAGCTTATTTGCATAGAAACATTACGAATTAAGCCAATGTGTAGATACATATCGAAACATTCCCCTCCCCCACACTTAAAAATCAACATGTCCTCATGTTGTGCAAAACGAAAGAAAAAGGAAAAGACTTAGCTGATTTAAATCGAAACTCGAATCGTTGGTCAGGCCGGAGCCTTCATAATGATATCAAGAATGCGTAACCAGACAATGTAGATACCTGCACAACTTAGACAACATGGAACCATCTCGGGGAAAACGGGGAGTCATACCAACATGAAAAGAGATATCAAAAATAAAGATAAATCAAGGTGAGAGCACTCAATACATCCAGAAAGTTGAAACACAGTTGAAATGAAAGTACGCGCGCCTTATGGCTTACAAGATCCATCGAAAATAAATAGTAGCAATATCAAAAATACAACGAACCGTATAAGTAAAATTGTCAATCCAAAACAACCAATGTGAAAATAGACAAAAGAAGATCAAGGTTGGCTCGGTGCCGCAGAATCATCACCGGAGGATCGGAGGAGGTCCGGGAAGGTGGTGCCGTAGCCACAGTTGCCGAGTCGGTGCTCTCATCTCGAAGATGACTCAGTAGTCGTAGAGCATCCGCAATGACCTGCTCAATCTCATCGATAAAAGATAATCAACGGGCTCGGGTGAAGATCCTGTCATCCTCGGCCGCCGGCCCTCACGATCTGCTTGAAGAATTGTCAAAATGTTGTTCTGTGTATCCCGAATATCACCGAGCCATTCCGGAAACTATTTGCCATGCTTAACCGCATCCTGACAGCGGGAGATAAAGGAGGAAGGGAGGATGCACGAGGTGTTGCCGATGAACCAGGCTCCGTAGGTGCCTCCGGCTCAGAATGTCCCGAGGGCTTACTCTTTTCCCTTTGTAAAGGCCTAGGGTTCTTCGGTTTATGATCCGCCCCAAACTCAGGCACACCGGCATCGAGACACAAACTGTGGATCAAATGAGGTACGATCAAGCTTCGTGTATAAACCTTCTGATTGATAGATATCTCGTCATACAATGCCTGTCCCACATCCACATTCAGTCCAAACGTCAACGCATACAACATGCCTAGGTCACCAATATGAAAATGTGTCAAGTTGTTTTTAGGCAACAACCGACTCTGAATGAATCGACACTGGACCTTCCAATCCTCCGTCCAGTCGTGGTAACCAACTCCTTCCGGTCTCTCCCGGCCTCAACGTCCAGGCCACATCCGGGCAAACTCTCAATCTCAACTCCTCCAAAGGATCACATCCCCAAACTCTGCCTATGCACAATCTCCTCCTTATAATCCCGACCTCAAAGCCGCTAAGTTGTATTTACGATTAATTACCTCCGGTGTAAAGGGAACTTCCACCCCTCGAACCACGACTACCTTTGTCCCCAAGTCTGTTTCCGAGCAGTTCGCATAAAATTCGAACTAGGGAGCTATTCACGGGGTAGTCGGGATTGTCATCAAGGCTTCCCATTTCCTATCCTTAAGCAACTTAACGAACCCCGGATCGACCTTCGCCTCCAAAATAGCCCTCTCAACCAACATGTTTCTCGAAAAATAATGTTTAGTATAAACTTCATGGGTTCTAGGGTTCACGAAACGACGAAGCACTGGCATCGGGGCAACGGTTTTAGATTTCTTTCTAGGAGGGGCTGCCCTAGGTACAACTGGCTCCTCTTCCCGGGTAGCCTCGACAGTTTCCTCAGCCCTAGACGAACCTCCACCTCTCTGAACTCTAGGCATCCGTACTAAAGGCACATCATCATCCGTCTCAGACTCCGAGGTTGGCTCATCTCGTAAGGTTGCCCTAGTTTGGGTGGCTCTGGGAGTTGCTCACGAATACTCACACCCGGTTAGGATCAACTAAGGTAGGGTCAATCTCTTTACGTTTTTCCCGCCTCCCGGCCACTTCTTTACCATGCCTCTTCACAACCGCTTAACATGATGAACCATTTCCACGCTAGTCTAAACCAAACAATCCAAATGTGCACAAAAGATACCCGTTTATCATCCAAAGCGGGATTTCAAATCAACCAAACCACAAACCACAACCATAATCATCACCAAACAACCCATGCATCACCCATCACAACACCACATCACCAAAAGCAGAGCGAAAGAAACCCCAAAACCGAGAAAAAAACAAATTAAGGTGACATTCAAGAAAAGCGAGCCGACTCAAAGATCGAACTCACAAAAACGTGAATGAAATCCAGGAAAGTTGTTACTAACTTACCAAGTAGGGTGAGTAGATCTTGATCGAGATGAAGATTAGTCAAACAACACCAAATTGGCTCCCAAAATCGGATTTTCTCTCAAAAAGTCGGATCAAGTGGGTCTGATTCTCCAAAAATATCGTGTGTTGGGGATTTGGTTATGAAAATCAAAGAGAGGGTATCAAGGGGCGGCCTATAGCACTTTGAATCGCTCAAAATGGTTTAGAATCGGCGATTTTAGGGCAAAAGGAGGAGAGAAACCGTTTTGCGTTTTGAAATTACGAAAAAGTGAGGTTCACTCGATGATGGGGTATATATATAAAGCGAGGTTGGGCGCTCGTCAACTTTCGGTGGGCGCGTCCGAGAAATCGATGAAGCGGGGCGGGCGTCCAGGTTATTAAACGCTTCGTCCAAGATTTTGAATCACATCACGAGTTGGAGGAATAAAGCGAGGCGGGCGTCGAGGCTTAGTGGGCGCTGTCGTCACGAAATTAGTCAAAGCGGACGGGCGTCGAGTTACGGGCGGGCGTCCCACGCATTTAAGTGCAAAAATCATAAAATTTCCATACACATCAAATTCAAAATTGCCGCTTCTTATTAAACTTATATAAAACTTCAAAAATACAAATAAAAATCAAATGAAGTACATAGAATTACTAGAAAATAAATGAAAGCAGATGGAAAACGATGGGTTGCCTCCCACTCGGTATTTTGTTTTATGTCGTTTGCTCGACGAAACATCCTAATAACGCTAGTCATCATAAATGTCCGACCAATCGATCACTTTCGAATGAGGCGGCGGAGCATGTCAATCGCGGGAGGAAGTCATACTCATCTTGTAAACCCCAGGTCCTCACCATTTACATCAACACCTCGAAAGTGCTCAGCTTGCAGCACTAGCGCTAAATCTGTCAGCATCGGATCATTGAGGATGGTGTAAGGACGTCCTAGAGCTGCCCGTAACTCCTCAGTAGTAAAGTCTCCACCTCCCGAACAACGGGGAACAATGAGAACATAGGTGACCGTCTTGGCGCGGGTACTAATGTCAAAATCTACGTGCAAAAGCGATGGTTCCTCCCGGTCCGTCATCTACAGGTAATGAGTGGAATCCTCACTGAGGAAAGGTAACTCCTCTGGTGAACACCGAAATCCATATCTAGAAAGCACAACTAAGCGTGAGATAGAAACAACAACTTAATAAGGCTAAAATCAATAAACTAAACTTAAATACTAATACTATCAAAGCATAAAACAAAACAACTAAAAGAACGATATCTAGGTTGCCCCTGGTGGCGCTTTTGGTTAATGTCGTTAGCTCGACACATTGTAAGCTCGGCTGGATCGGACCATTTAACCTTTACGCCACCCACTACCTCGTTTAAGCTCGACGATGAGTGGTGTGTGGCTGCTGCTGACATCTCACACATGGGTGAAATCTTTGAAAGCTCTCCAAACCTTCTTAAGTCTCCCCATGGTTGTGTTCTTTCTCCTCCGACTCCTCCGATGACGTTTAAGTTGTCGCTCCTCTCAAACTCTTCCATATCGGCCTTACTGCTAGAACTTCTTGAGACGGATCACCACCGTCTTCCTCGGAGAACAAGTCGGGTGATAACTCGTCAAATTCTTCGACCGAGTAACACCACATCCGAGAATATCGAGAAATTTAACAATCAAAGATGTCTCTTTGGGTTCACCAATATAGTGTTTGCACCTCGACCGTTGACTCAAACGGTTCACCACTATAACCACGAAGTTCTAGAACGCCTCCGGAATGATTTGGAGAATCTCGAAAGGGCGGACCAACGTGTCCTTAACTTTCCAGGAAGCAGATGTAACCTAGAATTATATAGAAGAACTTGTTCGCCGACATGAAATTCCCTTTTCTTAATCTTAGCATCGTGGGTAACTTCATCTTATCTTTACTAATCCTGGCACTTTCATAGGCACGGAGTGCAATTCGTCCGGCTCATGTAATCTGCTTAGTGATCGATGCTTCCCACAAGATTGGGAATCAAAGTTCGAAACTTTGTAGCCCAATAAGCTCTATGCTCTAACTCGACGAGCGAGATGACATGGTTTCCCGTAGACCATTTGATATGGTGATGTACCCATAGGGTCTTATAGGCGATCTGATATGCCCACGATACATCATCCAACTTTAGACTCCGTCTTTTCCTATGGTGATAATCTTCTCCAGGATCTTCTTAATGCTCTGGTTGCTCCTTTCAACCTGACCACTAGTCATAGGATGGTACGGTGTGCCAATTTTATGCCGGACACCATACTTCTCAAGTACTTTCTCTAGGGGTCGGTTGCAGAAATGCGTCCCTTCATCACTGATCAAGGCACGTGGACATCCAAACCTCACGAAAATATTCTTCTTTAGAAATTTCATCACCGTCTTATGATCATTGTGAGGAGTGGCTTGGGCCTCCACCCATTTAGACACGTAATCCACGCAGAGACTAAGATGTATTTATTACCGCAGATGATGGGAATGGTCCCATAAAATCGATACCCCATACATCAAAGACTTAGCATTCGAGGATGGGTTTTAAAGGCATGTCAAAACGCCTTGTCGAGTACCGGTTCTTTGGCACCTATCACAAGCTTTCTGAAAGCTTCCGTATCTTTAAAGATCGTAGGCCAATAGAAACCGGATTGAAATATCTTAGCAACGGTTTTCCAAGGACCAAAGTGACCTCCTGTGGGTCCACCGTGCCTTTGCTCAATGATGTCCCGTTGCTCGGATTACGAATACATCTCCTAAGCAAACCATCTTTCTGATCTTGAAAAGATAAGGTTCATCCCAAGCGAAATATTTCAAATCCGAGAAGAACTTTTTCTTCTCACGATAAGACATCTACTGATCGAGATAACGGCCATGAAGGTAGTTTACAATGGAAGAATACCATGGAACATCGAGGGGCGGCCATCGATCAACATGATGTTTTCTAGAGGAAAGTAAAGATCTATATCATCCGGTTCATTCTTTTCCTCATTTAACATCCTAGACACATGATCCGCTACTACATTCTCACCGCCTTTTTTTGTCCTTAATTTGAACGTCAAACTCTTGTAGGTCAATATCCAACGTAGTAAGCGCGGTTTAGCCTCTTTCTTAGTCATCGGAGTAACGCAAGCGGCGTGATCGATCCACCACACGATCACTTGAGCTCCTAACAAGTAACTACGAAACTTGTCCATAGCAAAGACTACGGCCGATAGTTCCTTTCGGTAGTAGTATAGTTAACTTGAGAGGATTCAATGTGTGACTTGCGTAATAGATAGGTGGAACTTTCCGCTTGATCTTTTGCCCCTAGAAACGACTAACGGCATAGTTTGATCGCGTCGCACATAAGCTCAAATGGTAGGTTCGGTCGAGAGGCGATATAAGAATCGGGCGGATATTAAACGATCCTTAAGCTCCTCAAGCGCTTGCTGCAGCTCTCATCAAAAATAAACTCAACGTCTTCCTTTAGTAAAGTAGACGAGGGCTTGGCTATCTTGGAGAAATCTTGAATGAACCTCCCATGGAAGCCGACATGTCCGAGAAAACCTCGGACTTCCCGAACATTCTTAGGGTAACCCATCTTCTCAATAGCTTCTACCTTGGCCCTATCTACTTATATACCTTTGGCGGAGATCTTGTGGCCAAGAACTATTCCTTCATCTACCATGAAATGGCATTTTTCCCAATTAAGTACTAGGTTCTTTTCCACACATCCGGATAACACTGATCAAGATTGTCAAGGCAATCATCAAAAGATGACCAAAAACGAAAAATCGTCCATAAAAATCTCCATACACTTTTCTACAAGCCCGTCAAAGATGGCTAGCATACATCTCGGAATGTAGCTGGGGCATTGCAGAGACGAACGGCATTCGTCTGAGGCGAATGTACCGTAAGCGGTGAAGGTGGTCTTTTCTTGGTCAATTTGGATCAATGGGTATCCGGAAATATCCTGAATATCCATCTAGAAACAGATGGAATCGTGCCCCGCCAGGCGCTCGAGCATCCGTCAATGAATGGAAGGGAAAGTGATCTTTCATGGTTACCTCATTGAGCTTTCGATAATCGATCTGCACTCTGTAACGATAACAAGCCTCAATGCAATTTCCTCTCCTTCTCATTCTTCTCAATTGTAATTCCACCCTTTTGGGAACTACTTGAGTCGGAAACCCATTCACTATCCGCGATGGCATAAATGATTCCCATGTCCGGAAGTTTAATGATTTCCTTTTAACGACTTCTTGCATATGAGGTTAAGCCTTCATTTGGGTGTGTCGACACACTTGGCGCCCTCATTCGTCTTGATCTTGTGCATGCGGATGTCGGAGATATTCCCGATATCTCCTACTTGCCAACCAAAAGCTTTTTCATTCTTCTTCAAGACGTTGATCGGTTTCATTTCCTCCATGACGGGAAAGCTTGGCGGATATGATTAAAGGAAGCTTGTCGCCTTCTCTTAAGAACACATACTTAAGATGTTTAGTAACGGCTTCAACACCAAATCCATTGGGGTCTTCTAAACTAGACTTGAGATCTCCACCTTTCAACTCAATATCATTGAGTTTACTTTGTGGTCCCACCGCCAAAGCTTCTCCTTCCAATGACTCTCTTCCTCAAAATCACCGCTAGTTGATCCAGATTCACCCTACCATGAGTATTGATTATCAACTAATCGCTCATATTCCGCTTCTACGACCATGACTTGCTTATCCATATAGTCGGTGAAATCATCCGTCATATAATCAATGGAAAAACCGGTTGGAGGGCCGGAGGGTACTTGAATGGACTTTAAGACATTGTAACTCACCTCTTGGTCACCAACTCGGATAGTCACGTGCCCACCATCGCGATCGATGAGAGCCTCTAGTGTAGAGATAAGAAAGGTCTTCCTAGAATCAACGGAACGTTTTAAGTCTTTCTCTATATCTAAAACATACCAATCAACCGGAAAGGTAAATCGATCAATCGAACCAAAACGCGTCTTTTAGGATTCCGGCTTTCTTAGAGGATCTATCCGCGAATTGTAAACTCATAGTAGTGGGTTCTAGAAGACTTTGTAAACCGAAATGTTGCATACGTAGACATTGGCATAAGGCTTATAGAGGCACCTAGATCACACAAAGAATTTGGGAAGACTAGACCTCCCATTAAAACCGTAAGCACGAATTTGCCAGGTCACCTCTTTTAATTGGTAAGTTTTCATAATTAATCATGGAACAATCCTCACCAATCTGCCTTTCCATGCCTGCTAATTTCTTTTTCGAAGACACAACATCCTTGATAAATTTTGTATACTTAGGCATCTCGACTAAGACATCCGACAATGGAAGATTCACTGAGTATTTTTCAAAAGTTTTAGCACCTTTTAGCACTTCTTATCCTCAATCAAGGGAATGTTGCTCTTTCTCGGTGGAAAAGGAAGTTTCTTAAGGTCATCCTCGGAGAAAACCTTTTCGAGGATGCACCGACTCTGTCTTCCGATCCTTCCAACGAACGCTTTTTTCAGATTTCTCAGTAGTCGGGGATCAACCTCCGACTTTCGCTTGCTTTTCGGTCCTCAAAGGATCGACCACTTGAGGATCACCAAATTCTTCACCTCTCGGGGATCACCACCTGAGTTTTCTCTTTCGCGATTGAGGGAGTGTAGGTGCTCGGCTTCCCTCCCGCCTTATCAATGGCGGGAGGGGCTGGTGGTTTCCGGATGGGAAGGACCACTAACTTGAGTACCGCTCCTTAGATTCATTGCACCGGCCTCCTCCTTACCGTATGGAATTGATGGCACGAGGTCGGTACATGGGCCTTTGTTCAAATCACCTGAGCAACTTGACCACCCTTTGGATTCTTCTCGGTGGCCCCGGGCGGTGCCCTGGGTCTAGAAGCCAACTGCTCGACCATTGCCCAATTTGTCTCTCAAGATTCTTCATCGATCTACTTTGCTCCTCCAACTTAGCTTCAAGATTTGTAGGTTGGGAGGGGCCTTGAGAGTTTTGGAGATTTGGAGCATAAATTTGGTGGGCCGACTTTGAAATTGAGAATTTGAATTGGAAGGCCAATTACGATTGAATTTTTATGTAGAATTGGAAAAATTCGAGTTTTGATTCTGATTAAACCCGTGGTTTTTGTTGAAATTGATTCGAATTAAAATTGAGTTGGGATTGAAATTAGAAGATGGATTAAACCTTGGTTTTGAAAATTGCCCTGGCTGAGAACCGATTGAACCTTTGATTGTTACGGCCATAGAATGCATTCACTTCCGCGTTACTCGTCCGTTCATAGAGGCGTAATTTAGAAGTGTGCCCCACCTCGTCACAATTTTGACATGTGACTTGATTGTACTGTCCATAGTCATGAACAGCGTTTACTTGATAGGGTGCAGGGGGATTAAATTGACATTGGCCATTCATATGGCGGTCGACAACAATTTTAATAATCTGAACACGAGGGTTACTGTGGAAAAGAGGAAGTTTGATTTATAAGATTGGAAACTTGAGGTGGGGCCATCTGCTTTTGCAGCATGGCAATCAAACTTTGTAAATTGACTTCCTCAACCTTGGGAGGAGGAGGAGGTGCTTGAATTGCTTGATAAGAGGGGGCATAGTTATATTTTGCAATATCCTCAAACAAAGTGCCCATCCTCTTCAGCGTTTTCTTGAAATGCCCCACGTAAGAGCTATTGACCATGCCTTTTGTTAGCTCGGTCAATCCACTAAAGAAGGTGTTGACTTGCCTTTCCATCGGCAAGCCATGGTGAGACACTTTCTAAGAAGAGACTTGAATCTCTTCCAACATTCGAAAAAGGACTCATTCTCTTTCCGGTAGAAGGTGAATATTTCATTTAAGCACCGGGCGCTTTTTGAAGGTGGAAAATCGACTCAAGAACTCCTTTTCGAGTTTCGCGCCAGGTGGTGATAGATTCGAAAGGAGAGAGAGGTGTACCACTCTTTAGCCTCTCTTTCGAGAGAAAAAGGAAAAAGTTTCGAGTTTGATAGCATCCTCACTTACTCCTTGGATGCGTGTAGTACCGCATATCTCTAAGAATGTGTGTAAGTGGGTATCTGGATTCTCTCGATTGGTAGCCGTGAAAAATTGATGCGTCTTCGCATCATCCGGATAAGTCCTGCTTCACTCAAAGGTTTGTGCAAGAATGGTTTGGAATAACAATAGCCGGGTTGACCTTGACTTCGCCTGGCATGGCGTAGTCCGCCAATGTACGTCTCATTATCGCCATTATCACAAAATCGCTGATTTCTCTTGCTAGTTGTTCTTCAAGATCTCGCTCGGTTCTGTCTGCCAGAACCGCGGAACGGAAATTCCGCCTGTTTGGCCGGACTATGGTTCGCTCGGGGTCAGGGGTGTATATTAACGATCCCTTTTGACTCCGAGTTTGCATAAACCGGACCAAAAACAAGTGGAACAAAACCTAAAAACTAAGAAGAGATCAAAGCCTAAACTAAAAATTAAAAACCTAAAAAGAGGAAAGGAAAAGAAGAAAAGGAAACAAAAGTGTTAAAGAAAACAATACCGGACGGACGTCCAAAAGATTGGACGGGCGTCCAGATGAAATTGAGATCGGACGGGCGTTTAGTAGTTTAAACGCTCGTCTGACAGACGGAATACCTGAACGGGCGTCCAAAACTTATGGACGCTCGTCTAAGTGAATAAAACCAGACAGAATTGATAATTTCCCAGCGGACGGGCGTCCAATATCCCAGACGCCCGTTTGCTCACGGGAAAACTTAGAACAGAGGCAGGAATTTGCAGAGAATGCAAGAAGGGAAGAAAGAACGTTAGAAAAACAGAAAAAAATAGAAAATCTAACTTCAAGAAAAATACTAAGGAAGGTTTTAAACCCTAATTATCTACTTAACAACTACCTAAAACAATTATCAACTAAAACAGAATTTAAAACGGATTAAAGCAGAAAAACGAAACAAAAACAAACGAGAAAAAAGCGAAAACGAAAACAAAAACTAGACAACCGTCCGGTTCCCGGCAACGGCGCCAAAAACTTGTCCCGGATTTTATCAATACAAAACAACAAGTAATAAACCGGTTAACCTCAAGTGCAAGGATCGTAGTATGGAGGCTAATGCCGGTCGATCTTACGGGAACTAAACGATTGTGATTTCTAGTTTTATCTAACTAACCTATGTCACGATTACTAAGCTAAATAACGGATAAAACTAAACGAATCATCGTAAATTAAACTTAACTAAAGCGTAAAACTGAATGAAAGAGATGATCTAAAGCCGTGAAAGATACGGGCTCATGAACCAATTTAAACTAACTAATCTAAGGTGCGAGATAAAAGTAAACTAACTAGACAAATTCAAGCTTTTAAGGATTTAAATCAAATTTATAACGAGCAAACGAGGATTGATCCACCTATCCAACAAGCATTGATTCCCTATCTCGATTATATTGCCGTTTTTATTCAGGTTGTGATTCACCTCACCTAAACATGAATCCCTAATTCCTTAGAAAGTTCATCTATCAATCTACTATCTTCCGATGTAAGATTAACGCGTTTAATAACCGAAGGTGCAAACTTTGTGTTTATAACCTAGTAATCGACCTATTAACTTCCGTTATGATAGATTCGAGTTACTATTCTTATTCATGGTGATCTAGGGTTTATTAAGACTTCCATCAACAATAAGCGATCAACACGTGCATATCTTCCGATATAAAAGCAAATTAAACTTGAATAAGCATGAATAAGAAACAACCTTTATTAAAAACTCACAAGATAATCGAAGAAAACGAAATCAACAATTGTTGGGCGGCTTCACAATACTCGTTTGATGAAGCTTTTAGCCTCTCGAACATCCTCAAGAACTCAAATTTGCGTAAACAATTGCATAAAAAGTAACTAGTGTTTAATCTAAATAAAGCGCATAAAAATAGGAATAAAAGATGAAAACGCAGCCTAAAGCCGCCCCTAGGTTTAGGGTTTTGAATAATGTGTGTATGATCCTCTTTTGTGGAGAAAACGAATTACTATATATAGATTTTAAAGTCGGTTCTCGCTAAAGTCGGCCACCGGACGCCCGTCTCAAACCTTGAACGCCCGTCCACTCTTCTTCAATAAAACTTGAATCGGGCGAGTCATGACCAGGCGCTTCGTCCAGGCGGCGTCCACTCCAGCGTCAAACTTCCGAATCAACTTCCCATATCCGACGCTCGTCCAATTCCATCGACGCCCGTCCACCGGACGGAGGTTACGGGCGCCGATTTGATATGATCGATTTTGATTTATTGATCTTTATCTCTTCTATCTCTATCCCACTTCTCCATTATCTCTTTTATCATCAATTAGCTCGAACTTAATCAACCTTTGATCATCTTTTGAGCCTCAAACATGTATATATAACACATAAAACATCGCAAAATGTAATAATGCTCAAATAATCATAAAATCACAATTAAAGCGTCAAAATTAACCAAGTTTGCGATTAACTCATTTAAAATCTCACTTGCTCAATATATCCATTAAACCCTCGTTTCTTATGCAATTTAGTACAAATACGGGAAAAATATCATAGAATATAGCGTTATAAATCGTATAAATTCACCCTTAACAGTCCCATGAAATCAATTCCCCACACGTCGAAGACTTCGCATTCCGTAATGGGTCGAAGTGGCATTTCCATCCTATTACTCTACCTCCCAATTCTTCCTGCACCTATCGCAACCTTTACAAAAGGCTTCGTCCTTAAAAGAGTCGGCCGGTAGAATCCGGCTTGGAGGATTTTTGCAAATCTGCCTTGGGTGCTCCGTAGTGTGTCCTCACTGCAGGACCACTATGACATTGCTCTCAGAATATCCCATTGCTCATGTTCCGAACACACCTTCTAAGCAACCCATCTTTACAAACCCTGAACAAATAAGGATCCTCCCACACGAGATACTTTAAGTCGAAAAAGAACTTCTTCCTCTCTGCGATCGTCATGTCCTCTAAATGACCACTTGCTAAATAGTTGGCGTAATCGGCGTACCACGGCCTAACAAAGATCAAACTTCATCAATTGCTCGAGAGGAAATCGATGCCTATTTCCTTGTGATTTACGCCACCCTCATTCACTAGGCGAGACGGATGATCGGCCACAACATTATCACTACCCTTCTTATCTTTGATCTCAAGGTCAAACTCTTGCAAAATTAGAATCCATCCGAGTAACCTTGGTTTTGCATCCGCTTTGTCCATAAGGTAGCGTAGGTCGCATGGTCGGTCCAAACTACAACTTGAGACCCTAGAAGGTAACTTCTAAACTTGTCAATAGCAAAACGACGGCTAAGAATTCCTTCTCGTGGGTGTAATTGCATTGAGCCGGGTTCAAGGTGCGGCTCGCATAGTAAATGGGCCTGAACTTTTTATCAATTCTTTGACCTAAAATCTGCGCCCATCACGTAGTTAGAGGCATCACATAATAATTCAAAAGGCTTAGTCCAACAAAAGCGATTAAGATAGGGCACTTATGAGCTTTTCCTTCAGCAATTGAAAGCTTCTTTGCATTTCTCATCAAACAAGAACATAACATCATCTTTAAGAAGGTTGACAGAAGATTGGCGATGGTGGAAAAGTCCTTAATAAATCGTCTGTAAGGCAACATGACCAAGAAAGCCGCGTACCTCTTTGGCGATTTTGGTACGACATTTTCTCAATGGCTTCTACTTTGGCCTTATCAACTTGAATACGATGCGGACACCTTGTGTCCCGAATCGATCCCCTCATCAACTAGAAAATGGCATTTCTCCCGCTTAAGCACTAAATTCTTTTCAACACAAATATTGAAGTACCATATCTAGATTCGCCAAGATCTCATCGAAGCTATCGCCATAGATCGAAAGTCATCCATGAAGACTTCCATACGCTTTCTCCACAAGTCCATCAAAATGGCAAGCATACACCTTTGAAAAGTCGCAGTGCATTGCATAAGCCAAAGGGCATTCTCGGGCACGCAAAGTGCCTCGATGGACACGTAAACGTAGTCTTCTTCTCGTCATTAGGGTCGATGGCTATCTGAAGTAACCTGAATATCCATCGAGGAAACAATAATACTTGTGACCACTCGCCTTTCAATAAGTTTGGTCAATGAAGGGTAAGGAAATGGTCTTTGGCGGTGACTTCATTCAATCTGCGATAGTCAATGCACTCTATAGCTACCACAAGGGCGTAAAGCTATCTCTTCCCCTTTTCATTCTTTTCAACGGTGATACCTCCTTCTTCTTTGGCACAACTTGGGTAGGGCTAACCCACTCACTATCGGCAATTGCATAGATGATTCCCATGTCTAACCACTTTATAACTTCCTTCTTGACAACCTCCCCGCGTATGCGGATTCAAATTTTCACCGAGGTTGTCTTACTTTCTTAGCTCCTTCCTCCGTTCGGATTTTATGCATGCACACATCGGGGTTGATTCTGCGATATCACCCACTTGCCATCCGAACGCGAGGATATTCTTTTCAAGCACTTTTATCAGCAGTGCTTCTTGCTCGGGCTCGAGTTTTGAAGAGATGATCAAGGGTAACTTATCACCATCCTTAAGAAAAATGTACTTAAGGTGTTGAGGAAGCGGTTTAAGCTCCAAGTCAGTAGGTGGTTGCTCAATACTAGATTTTAAAGGGCCACCTTTTTCCTTTTGGGCTTGAAGTGGTTGACAGTAGAACACCTCATCCTCCCGAGGCATAACCCCAGAAAGATACTGGATAACATCATCCATAGGGATTCTTCTGTCAGTACCTGCTTTCTCCTTCTGATGCTTGATCATCTTTCTCAACTCTTCATCTTCTAGCTCCTCTGCTAGCTGTTCCCAATCATCAACCTCCCAATGAGTAGCTTCTCTCCAGAAATCCACTTCATCCCAACTACCCATCAGGGCTTCCTCTTCTACAGGGCTAAAGTCTTCCTGATGCAGCTCTTTGAAATCATCGTTCATTGCTGGGAATTTCCATGTTTCTTGTTCATTGACAAATGAGCAAGTTGTGAAGACGACTTGTCGCTGACTACGACTCAGTAATGAAATATAAGATGGTCCACAATCGGCTTGATCTTCAATGTTTATAACTTCGAAAACACCTATCTCTGTCATCTCTTCAGCTTCCTCAGATTTGGCATCTTCTTCGTCCTCATAAATTGCTTCAATGAAGGAGATTTCTTCACTCAAAGTGTTCTCTAGACTTTTCCCTTGTGTAAAGGTAACAGATGTATCATCAACTCTAAGTGTAATCGACCTTTACAGAAGTCAATGAGGCGGCAGAGGTGTCTAAAAAGGTCCGGCCTAGAATTAGAGGCATCTCTCGGCCACAGTGGGTAGTCTAAGATAACCCGGTCGGTAGGGAAAACCAAATGTTCAACATGAAGAAGAACATTAGTAACACAACCGGTCACTGAGCGACGACTAGATCGGTCCACCATCTGCGAGAGAAATAGGCGCGTTCCCGCATTCTTTTATCTAAGCCGAGCTTTTGCGCAGACGTTTAATGGCATCACATTTATGGAGGCCCCGAGTCGCATAAGGCGTTTTGGAACTTGTGGCCTTCAATCTCACAAGAGATTGAAGGTCGTCCGGGTCGCCGCTAAACAAAGAAACTTTCGTGAAACCATAGAAACGCTTTCTCTTAATATCTCTTCTGCCATCCCTTGAAGCTTCTTACTCCCACAAACTTCTTTGAGATACTTAGAGCACTTGGGCATTTCACCAATACCTCTGCTAGGGGTATAGTCACTTTGGTGTCTCTAAGCATCCTCCTCACTCCGCCATATTGTTTGTCAAGAATGAGGGTATTCTCTTTCCTCTTTGGTGGATAAGGAAGGGCTTTATCATTGTCGAGGAACAACCACTGACTTTTTAATGGCTTCGTCCTCCTTATCCTTCCATCTCACAAACTTTTCCTCCTCCTCTTGTCATCGGGGAACATCAACTGACTTTTCCTCGAATCGAATCATCCTCATCCCCTCAAGAACCGTCGCCATTAAGCTCCTCCTCACCGATGGTTTCTTCAAGATAAGATTTCGATTGCCCCTCCCGAACTTATTGCGTCGGGAGGGGCCGCTCGCTTCCGACACCTTTCCGGTCCCGCCGCTTACCACTTCTCAAGGTAACTTCATTCAACTCTTGGTCTCCATACTCTCGTTGAGGTGTGATGGCAAAGGCAAACATTGATATCTACTTTTGATTTCTCTCGGTATAACTTGGAAGTTTACCGTGGGGTCTGCTTGCTTGTCGGTGCGCCATCCGCCCGACTGCCTCTCTATTGCCTTGACACTAGTGGACAAGGTCTTCACCATATCTACTAGCTCATCATACTTATGTTGAGGGACATATGAGGTGGTATGATTTTGATGTTGGCTTTGATTCCAACCACCTTGAGGTCTTTGGGAGTTGGGATTATGAGCTTGATTAACCACCCCAGGAGGTGGTCTTTGATAACCTGGGTTGAAAGAAGGGTTAGAATTGGATGGGCCAGGTGGTGCATTGGGACGTTGAAATCCAGAATAATTCCGGTTCTGATTGGAGTTTCCGAAGGTCCGGTTGAAATTCACTTCTCTCGCAATTTCATCTCCCGCCTGCATTCCAGGTAGTTCACATCTGGTCGCCTTTGTTGTTTCTTGCATTTGTAAAGTGGCTAGCCGCTTGCTAATTGCTTCCATTTGAGCAACTAACACCTTAGTCTCGCAATTTCTTACAAGATGATTCTTTCTTATTAACATTGGTCTTCCTTGGAGTTGACCACATGTTATTCTTGGCTATGGTTTCACTACCTGTAGCGAGCATCATCACCTCCCCTTAGGAAGGATCCATGGGCAGTTGAATCAAGGAAATCTCTATTGGGTTGAGTAACACCCTGATAGAATAATTCTAGTAGCTCATGTCTATTGTATCCATGGTTGGGGCACTTCCTCATCAACAGATTTAATCTCTCCCATGCTTTCCCCACACTCTCACCATCAAGTTGTTCAAATGTACCTATCTCCCTTTTCATGTCCATGATTGTCCCTGGTGAGACAAACTTCAGAGCAAAGGCTCTTTTGACATCATTCCAGGAGCGGAGAGAATGATGGGCTAGAGATTTAAACCAACGGTTCGCTTCACCCTTGAGAGCAAACGGGAAGAGTTTTAACTTGACAATCTCAGAATCAACACCAGGATAGTGGCATGAGGATCTTCGTCAGCAGTGCCATGAAAGGAACTATTCGGACCATCCTACCACTCCATTTTTCGGGATCGAAATTAACTTGCCCCATTTCTCGGAGGCGAATGGGTCTATGCCCTTCCGGAAGTCTTGGTCAAGATAGGGAGCATAGGGGTCTTGGTTTAACTGGTTTAGCTGGTTTTGACGGAATTGTTGAAACTGATTATTTATGCCAGCTTGTTGATTCTGTTGTTGCTGTATTGCTTGCATCTGTTGAAGGATCAGATTCATCTGGGCTTGAGGGTCTCAGATTCGGGACTTCGTTAGCCATGATGTCTGGATTGGGAAAGAGCTTTCTCCTCGATAATAGATCGCTTCAGGCTCGGGATTAAAGATAAGAGGTCCTTTTCTTGCTCCTGGTTTGCATAAACCGAAAGAGCAAAATGGAAAGAAATCAACCTTAGGGTTGATGAGAACGAAATGTAGAGGAAATTAGAGGGTTTAGAAGAGAGAAGAGAAAAGAAGTGTCAATTGAAGAGAGTGAATCGGCGTTCGGTATGAGTGAACGCTGCTCGTTGGAAATTCGAAGTGGGCGCTGTTGAGATCATCGAATCATGCGTCGTAAGACAGATTAGGGATAAACGGGCGTTTAGAGGTGGATGAGTTTAGTTTGGTAGTTCGAGACGCTGTCTGATCGCCTTAAACGATGCAGAGAAGAAGATTTTTAGAATGCAGACGGGCGTCAAAGTATGGGCGCCCGTTTGGAAGTCTGAAAATCAAAGCAGAGATAAAGAAAAGAATAGCAGGGAGGAAAGAAAGAAAAGTTTTAAAAGATCTAGTAATCTACGTTAAATCTAAACAACAAAGAATAAAATAAAAATATAAGGCTAGAATAAAAATCTAAAGCTACGTATAAGGTTGCTAAAATAATAAAAATTTAACGTGAACAATAATATAAAATAAATATAAACTATGATAATTAAAATCAAATTTATAAAATCTAAAATCTAAAATTTAAACTAAATCTAAAATATGACAATTAGAATTAACAGGTAAACACGAAAAAAAATAAAAATAAAAATAAAAAGACAGAAAAACTTATGAAAAATCTAAAATTTAAAATCTAAACTATGATAAAATGAAATAAAATAATAAAAAAAAAACGTAACAATTAGATTATTACCTAGAAAAAATAGTATCGAAATAAAAATTGCACCTAGAAGAATCCGACAACCGTTACCGACTCCCCGGCAACGGCGCCAAAAACTTGTTCGGTAAAAACTAGTTTTAAATTTATAAACCGAAACACCCCAAGTATAAGGATCGTAGTATATGATGTTAACGGGTCGTCCTAAGGGAGTGGAATGTTTATCGGATCAAGGAACAATTATTCTATCGAATATGTCACGACTACTAACTAAAACTAAGATTTATACTAATTATGAATTAATGAACAAGAATGACGATGAACAAGAAATACGATGAACGATAATTCTAAGGCGATGAACAAGAATGGCGGGAACCTAAATTATGCTTAAAACAAAGAAAAACAACTATAATCTTAAAACAACTAAACTTAGCAATCAACGATTGATACGAACTATTTGGTTTATCAAATAATTAAAACAACGGCAAGGCAACGGAATCCACCGATCAATCAACCCAACCCCAACTAGACGGCAAGTTAAAGATATAATTTTTAGTAATGATCTATCACGAATTCGATTAAATTTCTCTAAACGAATTCTAGGGTTTCGCTTTTTTTTTCAAATAAAACAAAACGACATGCAAAACACGATCACGAGATTATTTCTAATACTCCTACTCAACTAACTATGATCAATCTCTTGAAACATAATCAATCGCATCAATTGAAAAGGTCACAACTTGAACAATATTTTCATATAAATTCAAAGCATAAAAGATGGTTTCATCGATCTCTCGATTCGAATAAAACGTAAACGATAAAAAACAATATCCAATTGATGAAAAATTATAACTTTACTCACTAAACATGTAGCAAAAATCTCTCTAGTTGGTGTTGATGTTGATCGGTTTCATCCGTTGTCCCACCGCGATGTGCTTAGCCAACAACCATGATGTTAATCATGATCATTGGGATGGAGAGATTCATCTTTGAATCTCCTCTTTTGAATGATGCGGCTGCTGCTCTTTTCTTATGTCAAGTCTTCTTTGCTTTGCAATTATGCGTATGGAAACGGTCGTATTAGGGTTTATCATGCGGCTGATTTATAGATGGATAGATCGGTTGCTGAGGCGGTGCACTCCGGACGCTCGTTTGAGGCACGGCTGAAGGCTCTGTATCAATTTTGGACCTTGGACGCTAGTTCAACTCTGGACTCAAACTTCTAAAATTCATATCTTGAGTTGTAGACCCAAATTGATTAGCCACTTGACCACCATTTGAGTTGTAGAAGTCCGATTGACGTAATTCAAAGTGCGTTGGAAAGTTCTTTCAAAGATCTACAGTTTTCATGAAGTAGTCCTCCCTGAAAATGCCTCTAAGTTGGGTCAAATCTCCGTCGAAAATATGTAACGATTTAAGTACTTAGGAAAATTTGCTCCGTTGAACTCGTAAACTTATGGCATCTTCTTCTAACCCTCTAAACACCTCTTTTAGACCGAAGATATGCATCTACAAGATATCCAAAATATTGCAAAGTGTAACAACATCCAAATAAACATAAAACCAACGATAAAAACACATAAATCACCACTTTTGCAATTTATTATCTTTTAAAACTCATTTGCTCGCTTTATCCTTTTGGCGAGTAATTTTCTATAAGAATCACTAAAACATGGAAGATAATGTTACGAAATAACTCGATAAAAACCGTAAAATTAGTCGTAAACAACGATCTCCGGAGCTCGGCGAAAGCAGAGTACCGGGCACTAGCTTCAACATCATGTGAACTTCAGTGGATCGTGTATTTGCTACGTGACTTGGGCTTTCAGCCCACTTTGCCTATACCATTGCATTGTGATAACCAAAGCGCCTGTTACATTGTCGAGATCCCGGTCTTCCACGAACGAACCAAGCATATTGAATTGGACTGTCATCTTATCCGTGAGAAATTTCAAGCTGGCCTTCTTACTCCCACGTCCATCTCAACTGATCATCAGTTGGCCGATATTTTCACAAAACCCCTTGACGGCCCACGGTTCAATTACTTATCTGCCCAACTTGGTATTTATTCCATTTTCCCGAAGTCCAGCTTGCGGGGAGGGGGGTGATAAAGCATAAACAGCAAGCCCAAGTCACAATGATCCAGTCTAGGCCCAACTGCTGCGAAAACTTATCAGAATCATGAGGAAGAAGGGAGACTTGGGGAACAAGTCGGAGCTCCTGAATATTCGAGGAATATTCTCTTGTTGACCGGAATATTCCTAGAATATTTCTTTATTGACAAGAATATTCTGAGAATATTCCCCACACATAAATCTGCAATTAGCCCATTGATCATTAGTATAAATAAACTGTAATAGTATATTAGAAGATAAGACAAAGTAATGAAATATTTTTTTTCTTTATTTTTCTACAGAGTTTTCTCGCTCGATTTCATATGTTAACCTTTCGGGCGTCTTTAATGGATACCTGTCAAATCTTAAAATTAAAGATTAGGATTGGACATTTCGGCGTGTGAATGTATTGGAAGTTGTTTAGTACAAAAGGAAACTGGAATGTTGTTGCGTCAAGATGATTATGTTCTCTTTGGTATTGCAGTATTAGGAGAGCATTAAAGAGAAAATCGAATCATCTTCCAGGAGCATGGCTATTACCTTTGTCTCGTGCAGTGGAACAACTTGTAAATCCTTAGATCCCTAAAATTCTCGTTCGATTCTTTGACTCTTCCCTATATCCCCTTGCCTGTTAAGTTGCATTGTTATCGTAACCTTTGAAATACTCCGGAGTGGATCAGTATAGCCAGGAATCCCATGAACTTGTAATGCAGTTAAGAAACAAAATGAAAGCACAAAAGAAATCACAATAAGAAATGATGTATTCATGATCAAGTTGAATAACTTATTGAAAGGATGAAGATGATACTAAGAGAACAGTATCCTCCTACACAGTATTTTTTACAGCATAAAAAAAAAACTCTTGAGCCAATACCTTTTAGCTTCATCTCGCAATTTCGCATCAATCTCCTTGCTGTGAGGATACTTTGGTAAACTTGATGGAATTATATCGAACCAAGTCTCAAAAAGGACAATTTGATCTTCTGCCTGAAAAACATTGGGAGATTGATCTTGATACTGTGTACTGATATTGTGTGCTTTATATGATATTATTACTCATATTGTGTGCCTTATATAAGCCAAATATGATATTGTGTCTCTTGAATTAAGCCTTAAATGAGCCTTATATGAGCCAGATATGTGTGTCTTGAAGTAGTCACTTGAATTAAGCCTTAAATGAGCCTGATACTATGTACTGATACTGTGTGCCTTATATGATATTGTTACTCATATTGTGTGCCTTATATGAGCCAGATATGATATTGTGTCCCTTGAATTAAGCATTAAATGAGCCTTATATGTGCCAGATATGTGTGTGATAGGAACCAACTTTACAGTACATTTCTGTACAGTTTAGCCCACGATTATCACATTTCTGGCATGTTTCGGGTGAGTTTAGACCCTATCTTGAGTATTAAATGAGGATTTATTGCACGCGCGTAGTGATCGCCGGTTTTCCGTAAACTCGACCTTATTTTAGCATTTTATACTCGTTCTACTGCAGCACCCGTAGTTTGCGGGTTATGCGTTTTAAGTGTTGTTTTCATATGGATGCAGAGGACTAGGGTGTCTCGAGAGCCTGAAGGCGAGAAGTATGAAGTTTAGGCGTGCCCGAGGCGAAACACGGAGGTTGAAGGTGAAAAAGTGAAGATTGTGGTTACAAATGGCTGTCCCGGACGGACAAGGTGTTTTGTCCGGACGGCTAACTCACCGGGTTTTTGGGAAAACTTGGATGAAGAACCCGTCCGACGGACAGAAAAGCATCCGGACGGACAAGAGCATGTCATCCGGACGGACATCTATGCATCCGTCCGGACACCTGAAATCAAAACGATCCGGCCGACATTGAGGATATCCGGACGGACGAGGTTTTTCTATATAAGATCGCTCATTTTCTCACAAAGAGCAAGTAGAAAAAGAAGGGCGATAATATTAGATAGTTTTGGAGATTTTGGGCGATTTTCTTCGCTTTTAGAGTTAGACTAAGTGTTATATATCATTAGAATCCTCATTCAATCCCTCTTTGATCTACTAACTTTTAGCTTCGATCCGTAACTTTTCACTTGACAAAAATTTGATCTTTTGTAAGCACATTTGGCACCTCCTTCAAGTTGAGTAAAGTAAGTATGTTCTTTTGTTATTTTATTGTTGTTGTGATGTTTTTCTCCCGTTTTTATTGCTTAGATTCAAGTATGAGTAGCTAGATTCCTCGTATGGTTGAACTATGTGAAGGCGGGTGAAACACCGTTAGATTGATGAACCGGGAAGTAGTGTAGTGCGTAAATAAACGTTCTAATTAATAATCCGTATCTCGAAACTTGTTTGAATCGTTTTTGAGCTAGATTGATCACCTAGTTCACCATTGCACACACTTAGCTTATAAATGTATGTTGCGGCGACGTGTGGGAACGGGTTTCGGGACCGTAGAAGTTTTGGGATTGAAAGGTAGTCGACACTACCCGTGTACTAGATTGACGCCTAGTCATCAAGTCCAATCCCAATCACGGGTTTGTCCTATGAGTTATCGTTAGATGGCAAGGTAGAGTAAGGCACACTCCGGGGCAATCTTTCCGAGGTAAAGTAATCCATTTGAAGCGTAGTTCGCCATACCTTTTAATTGTTTAGAATTCCGAGTAGTGTAATCTTTCTTTTATACAATAGCATAACTTCATATCTATCTGTTTGACCTGAACTGAGTGCTAAGTCAACTGTGGTATTCAAAACCAATCTCTGTGGGTTCGACCTCGGACTCCTCAAGCACTATCCTACAATCAACCCGGTCCACTGCCGGTTAGAAAGTAGATTTTGCTAAGGTTTCGAGTTTTTACTTGATCGACCGGACCGTAGAAAATCCGCTTATCAGTGTGCCTTGAAGTAGTCACTTGAATTAAGCCTTAAATGAGTCTCGATCATCGTATCGATATTGTGTTAGTGATACTGTGTTAGTGTAAACGCTGCGATTAAATTCGGCTTTCAAATACGACGTCGAAAAGGTACCAAATGAGGTCTCAAAATGAAGATAAAAAAAAATATGAACTTTGGTGAAACAATTTTGATGATCGTGAGTTCTAAATCAAAAGTTACGGTCGTTTATAAGAAAACGCTCCGGTTAATGCAAATATATTTTCGACTTTCAAAATTTACGTCGGAAGTGTATCGTATTTGGGCTCAAATTAAAGAGCAAAAAAATGAATTTTGGTGGAAAAATTTCGATGATCGGAGTCAAAAGTTACGAGTGTTTGGGAAAAAAAAAAAAAAAAAAAGGCGGAAGGACATATATACGCGCGTCCCTTTTATTAAAAAGGTTATTCTTGTCCGTCTGAAATTGTTTGTCCTTTTTGCAACTAAAAAAAGGATATGTCCTATTTATTCATTTTGTATTTTTTTTTTATCCTTTTACCTCAATCTCCCCATAAATTATTATTCCCTAGCTATGGACACAAATACCCCTGCATCTGGTAAATTAACCGCAAATCATAACTTCCCGTCCGTCCCATTCGGAGTTCCGACGTACCTATATATAATCAGAATTCTGGTAAATTCACAGCAAAACACAAGAAATATACTAGGCTCCTTTTCTTTAACCGCTCTCATCCCCTATATGTACTCATCATTTCTTTACTGATTCTCCATCATTATGGCTGTGAATTTCATTACTGACGGCCTACTAATCCATGGCCCACTAGGCCAGGGTCAAGAATTTGAGGTGGAAGCTCATGGTAACCATCGTATCCGTACGCTAGTTACGGATAATTAACACTCGACGCGTTGATAGGTGGATTGAAGAGATCGAGTATATTCATGCCAACAGAAGGGATAACTTGATCATCGGTGTTGATGTCAGAATCAACTTGTTTCGGGATGATGAACACCAGCGAAACCCAATTGCTATACTACAGATGCGCGTTGTTGGGGGTAGGTGTATAGTCTTTCGCATCAGAAATAGAGTGAATATGATAGAGAAGGAGGCTCCCGTTTATGGGGATGCATCAGAGTTACCACAGCAGCTTCTTGCCTTCTTGGGCGACGATAGAAATGGAATATTTATCGGGCTGAATATAGAAAATGTAGCAAAAGCACTGAATGATTGAGGACTACTTGCTGATTCTTGGTGGATGTCTCATTCATTGATCTTGGCCGTTTGGCACGATATATATAGGACCGGAATAAGTGCTAACGATTTCTACCGATTCACAACTCTTCTTTTCCGGCGTCATATTCTGCGTGCACCCTCACGAGGTTATGGTAGGAAACTGGGAAGATCAACTCAATCTTCATCAAATTGCGTTTGCGACATTGGATGTGTTTACCTGTTGGCGCGTGGGACGATTAATGGGTGCTCAACATTTACCGTAAGTTTCTTTACAGAGAGGGTCAGGGTCAAATTAGTATAATCTCCATATATTCTCATTCTGCAGGGATTATATATTGTTCGTTCTTTGTTATTCTTGGATTAAGAAAACATAGTGGTGTTTCAATGATGACTAGTCAAAGTTTTATATTTTCTTTTCTCATTCACGAGGGATTATCTTGTTAGTTTTTTTGTTTTCTTTGGGCATTTATATGTTCACCTACTCAATCTACATACAGTGATCTAGGATTTATCTTTTTTTCTTTTCGTTATTGTTTTTTCTTTTGGTTTGCAGTACACCTACTCTGTTGCCATAGTCTATACATGGATACTGTATACCTTTGATTTGTGCAGATTGATAAAAACACTATGAAAGTATTATTGGGGTGTTCATGTTACAATTTTTGTAGTAAGTTGGATGGAGAAGGCTAGGATGATGAGTGTGAGATGGAAAAAGATTGATAAGTTGGAGAGATTGGAGAAAGGAATTTGATTGTATTGATTGCTTAAGTACATGGTGGTGGTGCTATTTATAACCCCAATTGGATAGTTCAAGTGTCTAATAGGATGTTCTAGACATTTCTTGATTTTGAGTAATCCCTACATGCATCTAGTAGCTTCTACTCTAGCCAATTACTTAGATATTTATTCTAGAGTCTTACATATCTAGAAGCTTCTATTCTAGAAATATATTTCTAGAGTTTTCAGTACAATCTTGATATTTAATTTCTTTTTCTAGAAATGTGTAGTACAATTTAACACTCCTCCTTGGTACACATTTCAGTGACACCAATCTTTTCTCGTAATAGCACGAACTTGTCTCTTGGTAGTGCTTTTGCGAATATGTCGGCTAACTGTTCTTCACTCTTGCAATGCATGACCTCTATTTGTTTATTGTCCACAGCTTCTCTGATGAAGTGGTACTTGATTCTTATGTGCTTAGTCTTGTTGTGAAATACTGGGTTTTTCACCATTGAAATTGCCGAATTGCTGTCACAGTAGATAAATGTTGCTTCATCTTGAGGCTCCGCCATGTCCTCAAGTATCCGTTTGAGCCATATAGCTTGGCATGTTGTCAATGTTGTTGCTACATATTCTGCTTCTGCTGTTGATAGTGCTATTGTGTCTTGCTTTTTTGTTTCCCAAGAGAATATTCCTGAGCCCAAAGTGAATGCATAGCCATATGTGCTTTTATCATCTGTTGATCCTGCCCAATCGCTATCAGTGTACCCAATCAGCTTTGAATCAGGACTAGATCCATACCAAATGCCATAATCCTTTGTGCCTTGTAGGTATCTTAGAACTCTTTTAGCTGCTCCGAAGTGAACTTGACTTGGACATTGCATGAACCTTGACAGATAACTTGTTGCAAACATAATGTCAGGTCTTGTAGTTGTTAGATAGAGTAAACTTCCAATCAGTCGCCGATAGACCGTACAATCTGTTCTTGGCGTGCCATTTTCGCTCTTGAGTGCTTTGTTGTCAAGTGGAGTAGCAACACTCTTGCACCCTTTCATCTTGAACTTTTCAAGAAGATAGTCTATGTATTTCTTTTGGGAAATGAAAATCCCATTTTCTTTTTGGTTTACCTCGATTCCAAGGAAGTAGTGTATTAATCCCAAGTCTGTCTTTTCAAACGTCTTCATCATGTCTTGTCTGAAACTCTTTATCATGTCCTCATTGTTTCCCATAAAGATGAGATCATCAACGTATAAGGAAACAATAAGTGTGTCATTTGTATCTCGTGTCTTAATGTAAAGTGTAGGCTCACTTTTGCTCCTCCTGAAACCTTGCGTAATGAAGTAATTATCAATTCTGTTATACCAAGCCCGTGGGGCTTGCTTGAGCCCGTATAAAGCTTTCTTTAACTTTAATACTTTGTCTTCTTCTCCTTTCACGATAAATCCTTGAGGCTGCTCCACGTAAATTTCTTCCTCAAGGTATCCATTGAGAAATGCTGATTTAACATCCAGCTGATGGATTTTCCATCCTTTCTGTGCAGATAGGGCAAATAATGCACGTATCGTATCTAATCGTGCAACATGAGCAAATGTCTCGTTGTCATCCACTCCAAACTGTTGAGTGTAGCCTTTGGCTACAAGCCTTGCTTTGTGTTTTTGGATGGAGCCATCAGGATTAAGCTTTGTTTTATAGACCCACTTAACACCGATGACCTCTTTGTCTAGAGATGGACTTACTAGCTCCCACGTTTCATTCTTGTTTATCATCTTAATTTCTTCTTCCATTGCTTTTCTCTAAACTTCTTCTTTTGGAAGCTTCTTCATAACTTCCTGGTTCTATCAAGGTGAGATTGCATCTCTTATATATCTCACTCAAGGATTTTGTCTTCCTTGGTGGTGTCTCTGGAGAAGAACCTTCATCTTGTGATATTTCTTCAATGATAGCGCGAGCTGGTGATTCTGGTTGGCGGTTGTCTTCTTCGTTGGTTCGTAGAAGTTGTGCCATATTAATAGTTTTCCTTTCAATTTCCTCGGTTTCCCAATTGAAGCTTGCATCCTCGTCAAATTCAACGTCTCGACTGACAATAAGCTTTCTTGTTCTTAAGCTATAGACACGGTAACCGTTTGATTGTGTACTATAGCCTAAGAAAATACCTTTCTCTGTCTTTTCATCCAGTTTGCTCTTTTTCTCTTTTGGAATGTGAACATAACAGATGGAGCCGAAGACTCTAAGATGTTTTGTTGATGGCTTTCGCCCACTCCAGGCTTCGAATGGTGTTTTGTCCTGAACGGCTTTGGTTGGACATCTGTTTAGCAAGTAGACTGCAGTATGCACTGCCTCTGCCCAAAATGTTTTCGGAAGGCCTTTCTCCATTAGCATAGCTCTTGCTGTCTCCATAACTGTTCTATTTTTACGTTCTGACACACCATTTTGTTCTGGAGCGTATCCAACTATCAATTGATGCTCCACGCCTTCACCTTCACAGAACTTGTTGAATTCTTTAGATGTGTATTCTTTGCCTCGATCACTTCTTCTGGTCTTCATGTAGTGACCACTTTGTTTCTCGACATAGGCCTTATATTTCTTAAATATTTCATATACTTGTGATCTTTCACGCATAAAATAAATCGCTACCACGAAATATATAAATAGATAGTGTATGATTCATCGTAAAACAACGAGCTAGGGTCCATCTTGTTTTGCAGCTGGGAATTAAAAAGTTATTTTATCAATGTCGAATTCTTGTTTTTTACCTGAAGATCTACTTATTCATGTCTTTCCGAGATTACCAGCAAAATCTCTTGGTAGATTTAAGTGCTTATTGAAATCATGGAACGTTGGGATTTCTAGCCAAGAATTCATTAAGTTTCATCAAAAGCAGATTAGCATCGGAAAAAAACAAAACTTAGGAGAACTCTACGGCTTACGGGCTACTGTTCTTTTTCTTCTTTCAGTTGTTGCAAACACAAAATAAAACCCAAAGTAAATTAAACTAGACTAAAAATCATATGATTCCAACATGTCATATTCACACCCAAAGCTTCCAAAATATTTTATAATCCTGAAAATTATTCTTACTTGGCTGCAAAATGCTGAATGTATATCTACTTGATTAGCAAATATTCTATACATAAGCATATTGATAAATGGAATATGTCTTCAAATTTCAGCCTTCATAACAGGGGCGATTCATATTTCTAATTTCTAATTAGATTCTCAGCTTTATACCCATGCCCAACCTCACAGTTGGATTCTCAGAAGTCCATAAACCCCAAACTTGATGACATACGTTCAAAGCTGAACTACTGTTTAATTAATCAGAATAAACACAACATTCAACCAAAAAAATGAGATAAAGAAAGAGGAAAGCATAAAAGAGATTTTCAAAACCTGAAATGGAACACAGCATCTTCTAAAACCATCATTACACCTTCAATTTCGAAAATACATGAGAAGGGAAGAAAAAAGAGAACACTTTTTGTCCTAGATTGAAAATATATAACATAAAGTTATCAGATTACCTGAAACTCAAAATTTTCAACTATCCAAATCATTTCCAGAATAACAGGCAGAGGCAGAGGCAGAGGCAGAGAGTGACATTATATCACTTGGATAGACTCTGAATGCTTGATTAATTGCAGAAAACCTGAAAGAAAAGCTTCTTCAATTTAGACAGGAAAAAAACCAACCGAAATTTCAATGGATACTCTGTGAAAGCTATGCTAGATCCTGCATTTTTTTCTTTGAATTGAGAAAATAATGATAAAATAAGTAGAAATAGAAGAAAACGAAGGCGGTAGACACAGAGGTGAGAAGAAAGCAGCTAGGTTTACCGTAGAAAAGGGAATTTGGGGAAATGAAGATAAGATAATGGGTTCTGTAGTAAGTAATTTTTTTTTATTCAATCCCAAAACAAATTTCAGCCTTGAAAATTTCGAGTCCAGACCTGAAAATTTTGATAAGCATCAGCGAGAAAAGCTCCCGCGCTTTGTTTCCGACCAAATACCTACGAAAATTTTTATCACGAAACTCTTTAGACGGAAATTCGTCGGAACCCATTTATTTTTAATTAATCTAACAAATGTGGCTCGTTTTCGTCGGAATATCGTAGGAAATTTCCGACGTCGCAGAATTAGTCGGAAATGTTCGTCGGAAAACAGTGTATTTCTAGTAGTGTTCCTTACAGCAGATACACTTGCTAGAATTTTCGGAAACCAGCGGCGAAAACATGGAGTTAAGCTCCAAAATTCAACGGCTCGACCACCCTTTTGATGACTTGAGTTTAGGCTCGTGGTTGGAAGCGAGGATGATCGGCTCTTGCAATGGTTTACTTTGTCAATTTCTCCTTCTTTCACCACGTTGCTATTGTAATTGGGAATATGACATTTTTGTGCAATCCGCTGACTAAATCATTTTGGGATTTGCCCCATAGGCCGGTGAATGAAGACTATATGTTGGATGAGAGATTATTATCCTTTTACGGCTTTGGATATGATGATATTAATGACGACTATAAAGTCCTGGTAGCAAGGAACAGGGCCGGCCCATCAGTGAGGCCGCCTTCTTTCAACGACGATCTTGGGGCCTAACTGATACGTTTCGCTAAAAGAAAAAAATATTTCGTGTAGATTCAATCCGATCCAACCTAATATAATATGTTAAATTTTTTTTGATAAAGGCCCAAATTTTTTTTTACTCCAATTGATAAAGGTCCCGATAAAAAATTTACTTGACCCAAAAAAAAGAAGATATACAAACAATTTTTTTTGTTTTATCTATATTAATTTATTATATATATCTATATTATATATAAAAAAAGCACACACAAAATAAATAAAACAAACTTATTATATATATCTACAGTCACTTGTTTGAATCAAACCTGATGACACTTAAAGTTTTTGTGATGATGTTGTCAAACTTATGAATTTTCGTGTGCATACTTATGCGCTTTATAAATTTGGAAGTCTCATATAAACGAATGGAGAGAACTCCTTACACGAAAGCAGTAGGGTTATCACCGTTCACCGTGAAAGCATGCAACCCTTCCATGAAAGAAGTAAATATATATCGATTCGAAAATGCATGTATCTGAACCCTGTTTCGTTGCGATAACATTAAATCATACGGCAACTCGTATGCAAACGATAACCAAAATATTTATTAATGAAAAAATATCTAACAATAAGTATGTTTTTAAAAAAACAGTTTTAACTAAAAGGCCCAATTTGGGGACTTGGTTTTAAACCCAATGAAAGCGAGGGCCGGCCTTGGCAAGGAAGCCATTAAATGTTGAGTATGAGTTTGAATATGACTATGAAGTTTACAGTTCGGTCCAATGCTTGGAGTATTGTAAGATCATATTTAGATATTCGTGATCACTTGGTGGAGGATGGGGGAGGGAACATGCCTAGGGTCTATGTTAATTGTGCGTTACAGCGGATATTGCGGAAGAATAGTCCAGCTTCTTATGATGATTATGGTAATCGTTGCTATGATTTTTCCATTCTAGCCTTTGATCTTAGAACGAATGAAAACAAGATTTTGCAAGTACCTGATAGACTTCATCAACTTTGAACATTGAGTGTGATGAATGGTTGCCTCGTTTTACACCCGCCAATTGGAACGTCTAGTTCATATGTAAATTTGTGGGTGATGATTGATTACGGCGTGAAGGATTCATGGACGAGGATAACTATACATAATTCTCCCCTTTTTTTTGTGTACCACCGTGGCTTTTTTAGAAGATAATCGTCATCACATGTAAAGCCCGTCCCCGGACACCGAGTCCTTATCCGGAAAGAGCGCTCGGCACAAATATTATCAAATAAATTAAATAATATATGTAAGTCTTACGTCATACATCAAAACTAAAACGACGCAGAAGATAAAACGACTCGGAAAAACAAAAGATCGAACACACGGTTTTCAATGCTACGAAAAACTAAATCCAATAAAGAGAACTAAACCATCCAACATTTAAATCCAAAAGAACTCAAACGGAACTAATCCAAAAGAAAGACAACATTGTTTGAACTTTGATTCAACAGCTTTAATGAATGAAACAAAACTAAAAGAAACTAAGTCTTCGAAAGCTCCATCTCACACGTCATCGTCGAAGAACTCATCAATGTTAGCAACATGTTCATCTTCTTTGGGGAAAAAGGAAAGACAAACATAAAGTAACGGGGTAAGTACATAAGTACTTAGTAACGCGTAGAAGATCGTATAACGTCGGTCTCATAAAGAAATAAAAGCAACGCCGTCTTTTATTAATTCATTCCATTATTAGCCCTAGCCAACTATCATATTATGTTCATAGCATAACATGAGGTTCCAACGTTATCTAACTTAGCTCAAGTTGGTTACATCATGAATAACAAGGGCACTACGCCTAGTAATAGGATGTACTATGACAACTGGGTGCAACCTACTTAGAGACACGCTCTAGTAGCCCAGGGAATATCTGAGTCCCGATAGTGTGATGACCGGCAGAGTGCACCAGACGCTTTATCTAGCCAATCGATTGACCGGCGTGGGTACAGTCTACTTTGTCTAGTCAGAGAACACATCGCGATATTGTACTATGCCTTACCAAGCATTCCATGATGTTTAATATTGTTAATCTAACACATACGTTTGATTAGATGTTTAACTAGCCACCTAAGTTGATTCACATAAAAGGCTCGCCATCGCCTACTCCTCTTCCTAAGACCACTAGACTCAACAAAACCTAGCACATACACAGACATCGATAAACCCTAGCTTATCGAAGCACAAGGCAAATCCGAAGCTTTCGACGGTCCCACACTTCATCTTTTTAATGAATCCATATAGTGCCGGAACTAAACGCATCAAAAGCTTGTTCAAGGATTTGTCACATAAGGTTAAGCAGTAAGGACATGATTACAAAGCCTGAAACCAAGCTGACACGATAAACAGTAAAGAAACGGAATAAACAGGTCAAATGCACGTTTGACACCCTGTAAACGCACGTTTGCCTCAAACGAACGCGTTCTCGCTCCTAAACTCGTTAAGTGAAAAATGGCCACATCATGTATCAAATGTCAAACACTCAAACGCCCGTCTATAAACCTCAAACGCTCGTTTGAGTTGCAACGATCGCAAACGCCCGTCGCGCCTCAGTGCAAACGCTGTTTGCCTGGTTTTTCCTGCAATCTGCAGAATCGTCCAAATACGATTTCCAACCCAATTCCTCCCCAAACTCCAACTTAAACAGATCATTAACAACGAAAATAAACCTACAAATTGCTCTATAACTTTACAACACCTTAATCATACAATAAGAACACCACGTTACCTTAAATTGCGAGCTACTACGATCCACGCTAACAAAACCTTAAAAAGGTTAAACTTTAGAACTCCGAACCTACAACGATTTGAACCAAAACTGATTACTACGAAAATTAACTCAGAAAAACTCAACCTTAACAATGGTGATTAAACCCTAATCACCAAGAACGATGAGGGGAAAACTTACGTTAACGGATTTAGGAATTGTTGGTATCAAAACGATCCTCTCCTTCAATAGAGTATTTTACTCTTGATACGTCTGTTGAAAAGAGCAACGGATTAGCCTCGAAATTCGAAAGTATCTTCTCTTTTTTTTTTTTTCAAAACTTGCGCCACTCTTCAGATGAGTTTTACGCAGAACTACAATTAGGTTACTTTAAGATTAGTTTTCATTTTATAATCCCAATTAATTAATTAAATCCTTAAATACAATTAATCCTTGTTAACCCTTTTTTTTTTCCTTAAATCCTTTAATTAAATAACATAATATTCTGATTTTTGCTAAAAGACCGAATTGCCTTTTTTCAAAAATCGGGATATTACATCACATGAGAAACTCATCTATTTCTATCACTATACAGGAACGATATTATCGTATGATTTAGTTAGTCATCAAATTCTAGAGCTTCCAACATCTCGTACATTTCACCATGCAAAACAGATGTTCCAGTTTGTCGGCAGTCTTATTCAGCCTCATCCGCCTTCTTTTGGACCCAAGAAAACGTATCGTCTAGAAAGGAGTACATAGGCCGAACCTCAAAGACGTCCTTTGGAGAGGCCAATTCGAATCTTTGATTAGCATAAATTCAGCGACGACGACTGTTGATTTCTAAATTAAAGTATTTGCATCTAAATTGTGTGCTGTTCTTTTTGCTTTTTTTCCCCTTTTTTTTTTGGGTTTTTCGCACTGGTGTGCTCATTAATTAATTGGTTTGTGGAATTTTGGGTTGCTGAATAATACTTTACTTTAGCTGTATATGTTTTTTGATTTGTTGCTTAGTTCTGCTATATAATTTAGATTTTGAGTTGTGAAATCTATATCTATATCTATGTGTATCTATATCTATCTATATTTATCTATACTCAGAATAAAAGTGCAATGAGAAATTTACTCTAAAAATTGTTTCCTACCCTCGGTGCTTCCCCCAAAAAGTGTTTCCTACCCTGCTTGTTACACCCCCCCCACAAATTATTTATCCTTTTTAATTTATATATTTTTTAAATATATTAATTGTTTCTATGTAAACACGTTGTGCTCCCTTTTTTTAATTATCTTTTGGTGTGTAGGAGGACATGGATATATTGATAGTTATCCATGTATATTAGTACATTATTAATGATCGATCTATATCCGTCTGTACAACTATTATTATAAATATAATATTTTTAAATTTTGTTGAACTAAGTACTCTAATATCAATAGTTTCTATCAACGATCTCATTCAGTGTTGATACGATGGGCTTAATTTGCCTATACTTATAATTATTTGATGAAAATTTATCTATAAAAAACAATGTATGTGGCAAACACATTTATAATTGGGAAAACTCTCTTAAAATACATTTTTAAAAAAAATAGTTTTTTTTAGACACCTTACTTTTTAAATCTATAATTTATATACACCTCTCAGAATAACATGATACCGACTTATTTCTTCTAAAACCGTGCTAATTTTAAGCTCTAACCGTTCTATTTTATTATGAAATACCGTTCTATTTAACACGATACCGTGTTGTTGTTAACAGTTAACACGGTACCGTGCTATTCTAAAAAAAAAATCAAATAATATTATCTCCTGCGAAATCATTGTTCCATCCTTCTCCGCTGTTCTCAAAACCCCTCCTCCCGCTTTTCTTCATCAACCCCTTTCTCCGCCACCACTCATTTCTTCCCCGGCACCACCTCTTTCAAAAACAACCCTTTTCTTCTTATTCACATTTTACAGGTACACAAATCATCATCTCTTTTCACCATTTCGGGGATAAAATGCTGGTGGGCAATCTTCTTCAACATTTCGGGATAGAGATGTTGGGCCATTTCCGGCAAGAAGAATAACGCAAAAAAATCAACTCTTGGGTTTGTTTAACACCGTTTGCTATTGCATTTGTTGTCGGTAAGATTTTTCTATTTGATTTACCTTCAATTTCTTAGTTTTATAAACCAATTATGAATGGGTGTTCTTACCTTCAATTCTTAGATTTAAGGATAATGTTTTGGAAACCCTAGGTTAACATTCGACCCAATTGCATTTTTGTTTTGTTTTGAGCAACTATGAGTCCTGTAGCAACTATGAGTCCTGTAGTCTATAACTGGATTTCATTGATTGCCCGACATCTAGCCGAAAATGTTGAAGGATTGCCAAACAATTTATCCCCGAAATTGTGAAGAAGAAATGATGATTTCTGAAAAGGAAGAGGCTGATTTTTGGAGAGGAGGAGGCTGAGGAGAGGCTGAGAAGGGAGGCTGAGGAGGTTGTGAAGAAAGTCGATGGTGGGGATGGTCCTACCTTATTTTTAATTTTATTTTGTAAGATAATCTTTTTTTTTTTCAAAAGACAAAATAGCACGGTATTGTGTTAAAAATAACACAATACCGTGTTAAATATACCGGTTTTCCATGATAAAATAGCACGGTTTCAGACAATATAAGACGGTATCATGTTATTTTGGGAGGTGTATATAAATTATAGATTGAAAAAGAAGGGTGTATGAAAAAAACTTTTTTTTAATAGTATATTCAATAGCTTTTCTCTTTTTAGTTGTTTTTTTGCTGAAGTTTTTATTTGCACTGCATCCATTCTACATGTTGCCCTCACCTACAGGTGCATCATATTATTTTCACATAATCGACCCTGTGAAAATTGATTCTAGAGCCAATAATCGACTTCCTACAGAGTCGACTCATAAATGACATTGAAAATGTCGTATTTTGGCCATAGAATCAATTTTCACGAGATCGATTCTACTGTAGTGCAGAGGTAATGTGGTACACATGTAGAATTATGATGATGCAAATATAGATTGTTTTGGATGTGTTTCCCCGGCTTTCTCTACAAAAACCAAAACAAAAATATTTTCTCTCTCATTCACTAATTTTAACATTTACATGTCTCCAGACATAACTCCAAAAATCATAATTCAATCACCAATTTTTTTAATCTTTTCTTGCTCTTTATTTTAAAACCAGATTAATTGACCGTATTTCGACGTCAAAATGAAGATGATGAAAATTATAAAATTTGGTGTTTTTTTATATCATTTTTGGAGATTTATATCGATTTTGCTCTTTTTTAACGATATCCAGGAAAAGTTATGGTTATGTTTCGTGGTTATTATATGTTGTACGAAGTATTTTAAAGTATTTTATGAAAACTTCTACAGTTTAATTGTTTTCTATGCTTTTATTTAGTAGATGGAGATAGGGTTTGGAAGTTTGGTGTTAGTTATGGACTTGGCCATTTTATGTGATTACTTAGGTGGCTAGAAAGATGTAAAGAATTAACCTGACTTATGTGTTATTATGTGTTCTGTAAAGAAACGTGATGTAACGTTCGGGTACCTTCGAGGGTATCAACATGGCCTCTTGGTGGGGTTTTACTATGGAGTTGTATCCTTTGAATACTCAGTTAAACATGTATTTCGACTATGTATTTGTCAAACACTGACGTTACACATAGATTTCCCTCTGAGTTCTGTGTAAGCTTTGTTTGTTTCTATAACTGGATGCACCAGATGTAGGATCATGTTTTATACATTTCAAGATGTTTTCTCAAGTAATTTTTCTATACTATGAATTGTTTTTAAATCATTTCATTTAAAAGCTTGGTAAGAAGATTCATATCATTTCTTCCGGCCTGAAAATATGAATCACTCTTTTTGGAGCATATGCATTTTTTTAAGTAGATATCCTTCAACCTATAAATTTTGGAGAAGTCACTTTCTGCATAAAACTTATTATGTTATATTTTTACTTATAATTTTTCAGAAGTGTCTTATTTTCTAATTGTCCAATCTGTTTATTTTCTTTATTGATGTCAAAAAGTTTGTAATTAAAAAATAAACTATTAAAAAATATAAAAAAAAATACGAACCGCTATTATGTTCATATATTCAACATAAGTCTGGATAATTGATTTTAATATGATATTTTAACATAAACCACTATAAGACTTAACAATCATGAATCTCTATAAGTCAAAGCATAATACATAGATGATTCAGAATTTAAAAAAAAAATCAATTTGTAGATATTTTCTTCATCCTTTCAAAATGGCAGCAACATACATTGGTTTTTTTCCTTTAAAAAAAATTATAGAAAAAACCTATAGACGATTCATTTACACATTCATAATTTTGTTCATATAACCATTATTTTATTCCACATGATATTAATAACATAAATAACAACAATATAAGAAAAGACACATATCAAGTGCATTAAAGAAAAGCAATACTGCAACAATTAATCATACTTTCACCCATTTAACTATTATTATAAGACACTTTTGGATACTTGAGGATGATGGAGTTTGGGGAGAGATTTAAGTGGACAATGGAGATAAAGAGGATGTGGTATAAGATGTTGAACCATTTGAGCTTATTGAGTTATCCATGCACCTTCTATGGACAAGTCTCCTCCAACACCATCAAAATCAAAGGCCTTTTGCAAAAAAATCCAATTACCATCTTGATAAACAGTCACAGTGATGCATCGCACGCTTTCCTAGACCATCTGGCTGCCAACGAGGTGCTTTGTGTGATAGAACCAAATCACCTTATGTTAATTACAACAGTAGATGTGAGATTGATCAAGTTGAGAGGTTTTGACATTGTATTAAGGGTGGATTGGATGGAAAGGTACAGTCGTATGGTCTTTAACTTCAACAAAACGGAGGTGGTTTTAATGAGGGAGAACAAATTAATCTGAGAAGTTACACAAAAGAAGCTCAACTTAAGACAATAAGTTGCAAAAGCTCAACTCAATTTGATACATGAACATGTCCTGAATCATGTGGCCAGTGAACTGACTCATGTCCTAGAAGAGTGCCATGAGGTGTTTGCAAATTCCCAAGGATTGCCACCAATGAGGGGCTATGAGCATACCATAACTTTAAATGAAGGCGTTGACGCTGTGAAACTAAAACCTTATATGTGTGCTCACTGTCAGAAGAATGAAAAAGGGCAGATGATGGATCAAAAATGATACAATGGAGAATTATACAACAGAGTAATAGTCAATTTTCATCACCCTTGTCCCTTGTGAAAAAGATAGATGTAACCTAGAGACGTTGTGTGGATTATATAAGGTTGAATGACTTGATTGTCAAAGATATATGCCCTATGCCCCTAATTGATGAATTGTTGGATGATTTAAGGAGTACTAGGATATTTTGTAAAATAGACTTACGGTCTGGATTCCATCAGATTTTTGTGATTGAGGATGATGTCCAGAAGAATAATTCAAAGTGATGGCATGGAAGTATGAATGAGATGCTGAGACCTTACTTGAGGAAGTTTGTGTTGGTATTTTTGATGACATCATAATTTTAATCCCTGAAATGGATTCCCACCTACAACATCATAAAATGGTTCTAGAAGTTTTGAAGAAGTAATACTATGCTAAATTGTCCAAATTCTCTTTTGGACAAACCAAGGTGAAATACTTGGTTCATATCATACATGAGGGTGAAGTGCATGCATGTTGACCCAAGAAAGATTCAAGCAATGTCAGATTGGACCCAGCCTCATAATATAACTGACCGAGAGGGTTTTGGGGCCTATGTTTTTATAGAAGATATATGCCTTATTATGGGATTATTGTTAAACACTTGAATGACCTACTCAAGAAAGATTGGTTTTGCTGGTCACTGAGTTCCACAGAAGTATTTTAGAAACTCAGGGAGGCCATGTGCAAATAATTAGTATTTGTCTTACAAGATTTTGAAATTCCATGTTGCATTGAAACATATGAATGTGGCAAAGGCTTAAGGACTATTTTACAGCAAAACAAGAAACATGTGCTTATTTAAGCAAGACGTTCAACTCTATGATTGGATCGTTCATCAATGAAAGAACTTTTAGCAGTCCTCAAGGCAGTAACCAAATTGAAGCCATATATTCAAGGAAGGCCTTTTGTCATCAAAACTGGTCAACGGAGTCTGAAGTTCATTCTAGATCCGAGGGTCATTACTACACTACAACAAAAAGGGGTCACCAAGTTACTTGGGTTGGATTTCATTATTGAGTACAAAAACAGAAAATAGACCGGTTGATGTCTTGTCTAGGTAAAGTCATGATAAGGGACAATTACGTGAAAATTATAGGGTTCCAACTACAAAGGTGACGTAGCTGTTGAGGAAAAATTAAGCACTGATGATTTGTACATCCTCATATCCCCACTATACTGTGCACCAAGGGATTCTTAAATAAGTACCAAGAGAAAATATATGCAGGAACCCATGGAGGTCTGAGATCCAAATTGATTGCACTCAAGTCCAATAGAGGGTCATTCAAGGGCCAGGACATGTTATAACATGATTAAGAGATTGTTTTATTGGCCGCAACTTAAGAATGATGTTTAGGAAATGATACAAATGTGTATGACTTGTAAGCAGTACAAGAGTCTACATGATAAACCCTCACATGCATGGTCCCGACTCAACATGGATTTTATAGATGAATTATCTAAGTTTGAAGTGAAGGACGCCATCATAGTAGTTGTGGACATGCTGGCCAAAGTCAGCCATTTTATTCCACTTGAGAAGAAGATAGCATCACATAAGCGTGGAATAAAGTATGAATAATACTTAAACGATCAAAATAAATATCCTTTAAATTAATGTGTACGGTATTTTTCTTGTACGGTTAGTTTTATCTAAGAATAAATGTAACTCATTAATATTCAAATGACACAATTTATGATTCTCTGTCTATATAATTATTAAATTTTACTGACATTAAATTATTTAACAAAGAGTATTTGGCGTTGTAATAGAATGTTAGTATAAAAATATATGTAATTAAGACATTACACAATTTTTTGAACACATAATATTTTGATGGTGTTTTTTAGGTTAGAAGGAACTTAGAGAGTATCTAAAGATATACTACGTACTTGAGACAAATTTCATTTGATAACAATAAAATATATGGTTTTATAACTAAGAAAGCTTATAATATTTAAAAGAATATAATGAAAACACAACATGGTGAGTTTCATTCAATGCGTACGAGTAAAGATGACTAAAATGATTCTACCAAGTATAAAATCATTGTATAACAGTTGTTATTATTTAACATATACTTTTGCAATTTTTTTTTTTTTTTTTTTGACTGGATAAAATTTATTTATTTTATAAATTATTTGGAATTAAAATCTTCCACCACTATGCATTATCAAGAATAAAGAAATAATATTTAAAAATAATAAATTAGCTGGAACACGTGTATTTTGCTAGTTTCGAGAAGAAGTACTGCAAAAAGTATATTCAGAGAAAGTTATCTTATTTTCTGGCCTAAACTTTAGGCACAATTCATTCCTTTCTTTATTTATTTTTTTGCTATTCTAGGAAAGCTACTATCATTACTGTAAGGTAAATCGTTGAAGCTGTAATTCTTCTTCAAATAATTAAGTTGGAATTGAATAAATGGTTGTGGATCCTTTCTTTTGTTTTTATGAGTAAAATTAGTGTGTTATCGATAAAAAAAATGTTATATATTAAAGTCGGGTATAAAGCGTGTCGTTGAAGTTATTATTCTATTGAAATAACTTGAACTACATGCTTCTTTTGTACTATGAAGCGGGCGTATTTCTTAGCAAAAACGGCGCACGTTAATTAAGTCAATCTGACGTCTAAAAATTGATATACCCTGACCCCTGTTCTACACTAATAATAATAATAATAATGAAAAAACTAAATATTTACCATCTAGAATGGCGACAAGGTTAGGACTTTGACATGTCGGCTGCAGAATTATAAGAAAAACCCGATTAATTGAGATGTAGTAATAACATGATCAGGGAAAATATTTGTGTGGTGAGGGATTTTAAAGTGAAGTGACGGGTGAAACGATCGTAATTCGTAACCACACGCGATTTAAAACGAGAATGAAAATGTGTGGGGTGTGTGTACTCACACGTGTCTCCGCATGTAGTGTGAGACACACACACAAAAACCACCCCATGATCAGACGTTGGCATGCTGATCACATCATTAATATTCGTGTTGTGTTGATCAAGATTTGATGGCATGTGGCAGTTAGGAATTGACACTACAAAAAAAAGCAGTTTTGCGACGGAACTTATTTCCGTCGCAAATTTACGTTTGCGACGGATGTTTTAATGTTTGCGACGGGACACTTGGCGGGACCGATTTTTTCACTTGGCGGGCAATTTTGCGACGGAATTTTTATCATTTTGCGACGGACCATCGAATAAAATTTTATTAAATTATTTTATTATTCTAAATTTAGATAAACTTTGCGACGGACTTTAATTGCCGTCGCCAAACTCCGCTTTTGACGGAATTTTTATTGTTTGCGACGGAATATTTAATAAATTTTTATAAATTATTTCATTATTCAGTATGCACATGTTTGCGACGGAATTAGGTTTTGTTTGCGACGGACATTATTTGCCGTCGCAAAATGGCGGATATCGATCGCATTTCCCCTTTTCTTCCTCATTTCACTTCTTCATCTCCTCTTCTCTCCCGCCCCCCACCCCACCTCCTCTGCGAAGCTCTTCCGGCAACGCCACCTCCTCCCACCACCGCCGCACCCACCCACAGTATGCTCTCCACCTCCCTCCCTCCCCTCTCCCCAGACCCGATTTCCCCCCCTCCCCCCCACATTTTTTTTTATTTTTGCTTTTATATATATATATATATATATATATATATATATATGTATATGTATATATATATATTGTATATGTATGTATATTTTTTTTTTTTTTTAGTTTTTATATATATATATATGTATGTATATGTATATATATATTATATATGTATATGTATGTATATTTTTATGTATGTATGTATATGTATATTTTATGTATGTATGTATATGTATATTTTTATGTATGTATTATATGTATATTTTTATGTATGTATGTATATGTATATGTATATGTATATATATATAGTATATGTATATTTTTATTTCGTTTTTATATTTTTTATATAGTGTATCATATGTAGTATAGATTTATAGATATATATGTGTAGTAATCATGAGTTAGAAAATGCTTACTTATGTATATTAGTTAGATAAGTTAGGAAAATGGTTAAGTATGTGCAAAGCCGGATGTTGGTTGAATTGGTTGAATTGGTTTGTTGAATGCTTAAGTATGTGCAAAGCCGGATGTTGGTTGAAAATGCTTAGTTTAGAAACCGGATGTTGGTTGAATTGGTTTGTTGAATTTGGATTGAAATGATGATAAGTATGTGCTTACATGATAAGCATAACATACATAAGGTCCTCAAGGAGTGCTGTTCTACCCGTTTGGAAAATGGTACTTGGGGGTACTTTGTTATCCGGCAAAGCCTCCGAATTATTTTGACGTCGAACCTTTGACCATGAATCGAAAATTTAGGTTATAGTGTTGTTAGTTTCATAGTAAGTTGAGTAAAACTTGAGTTTGCAAAAGTGTTGAGACAACCTTCAAAGACTATTGTTAGTCTCATATTTTGTATGATATGATGTGTAGGATTGAAAATGAAGAGAATAGAACGGAGTTGGATGTACGAGAGGTTGGATGCTAACAAGAAATTTAACCCGGTATTTGTGAATGGAGTGGAGGAATTCATAAAACATGCAAAGCGATTAGATTCGTTTCGGGCAAATAATGGAATGATGAAGTGTCCATGTAGTAAGTGTAAGAACACTAAATTTTCAATCGAACATGACGTGAGATTACATTTAACTAAATATGGGTTTTGCGCAAACTACTATGATTGGGTGTGTCATGGTGAAGAGTTTCCCATTCCGATCAACGTTCGGCAAGAACGGAATGTGAACCACTTATCGGGACATGGTTAATGACGCATTACGTGATAGGATTGATCACGTAAGAGAAGAATTTCTTAACCAAGAGGAGAACAATGAGACACCAAACCCTGAAGTTGCATCGTTTTTGAAATCTTTGAAAACGCAGAGGACACTGTATGTGATGGAAGTAGTGTCTCCGTCTTCGCAGCGGCTTCTAGGTTGCTCACTTTGAAATGTGATCACAACCTCTCTCACAAATGCGTTGACGGGTTACCGGTTTGATAGGAGATATTCTTCCGAAGAATAACTTAATGACCTCGAACTTCTATCAAACCAAAAAGTTGTTAAAGGCATTAGAGCTACCCCATGAGAAAATACACGTGTGTCCCGCGGGGTGTATGTTATTTTGGGAGGAGGACACGAATCTGGACAAGTGTCGGAAGTGTGACCTTGATCGATATAAACCAAAACGCGAGCAAAAGAGGTCAACGTGTGTCTAACAAAGTGATGACTTATTTCCGATTGGACCTGAACTCCAAAGGTTGTACGCCACGAAACATATAGGCAAGGAAATGAGGTGGCACGCGAAAACCCCAGACAAGCGGTATAATGGCCCACCCAAGTGACGCTGAAGCTTGGAAGCATTTTGACCAAATGCACCCTGAGTTTGCTAAGGAGCCTAGAAATGTGCGGTTAGGACTTTGCACGAGATGGTTTTGCACCTTTTGGTAATTTTGGGAAGAACTACTCTTGCGGCGATCATGGTTACACCATACAATCTTCCGCCTGTTTGTGCATGAAAAGACAGTTTATATTCTTATCGATGCTTGTACCGGGGCGAAAAATCGAAAGGAAACCTCGATGTTTATTTGCAACCATTGATTAAGGAGTTGAAGCAAATTGTGGGAAACAGGGGTTGTTTACTTACGATGTATCCACAAAACGTAATTTTCATATGAAATTTGCACTAATGTGGACTATCAATGATTTTCCTGCGTATGGCATGTTATCCGGGTGGACTACGGCCGGTGTGAAAGCTTGTCCCTATTGTGGTGATGGAAACAAGTCGTTACGGCTCAAACATAGTGGTAAATGCACTTGGTTTGATTGTCATCGGCGATTTCTCCTGAAGACCATATTTTTCGCGACCGATAAAGGTTTTTGAAGTCCAAACAGATGAACACGCCGACTCCACCCGTAGATTGAGTGGTGAGGAGGTATGGGAATTTGTACAACACCTACCAAACATCATTGATGGCTCGATTCGGGACTTGAAACGGCTTAAAAACTCCAAGAATGGTTGGTGGAAAGAAGCATTTTTGGGATCTTCCGTATTGGAAAACATTGCTTTGCTTCGACATTGCCTGGATGTGATGCATATTGAGAAAAACTTCTTTGAAAAACTGATTGACACGGTTATGGACGTTAAAGGCAAAGTCGCTTGTGGTCCAAAATCGCTAAAGATTTGAAAGAGCTTTGCGAAAGCGCCCGATTATACACTTGTTCTTGACAAGCGAAAAGAAAAGTGTTGTGTGAATGGGTCACCAAGTTGAAATTCCACGACGGTTATGCTTGAGACTGAGTAGGTGCGTAGATCATGATCAATACATTCTACGTGGTTTGAAAAGCCATGATTGTCACGTTTTTATGGAACGTTTGTTGCCGATTGCCGCCGAGAATTGATTCCGAAAAATGAATGGAATGCATTGACCGAGATAAGTCAATTCTTTCGAGACTTGTGTCTTTGCTACCCTAAAAATAGAAGACGTGATTCGTTTAGAGAATAACATTGCCGAGATTATTTGCAAGTTAGAAGATTTTGCCTCAGCGTTTTTAACTCGATGGAGCATTTACCGATACACTTGCCGTATGAGGTCGAGTTGGTGGTCCTGCAATATCGATGGATGTATCCATTCGAAAGGTTTTGAATCACTTAAAACAAAAGATTGGTAACAAAGCTTTCGTAGAGGATCAATATGCAATGCGTATTTGTTGGAAGAGATTTCAAACTTACGTTCTATGTATTACGATGATCATATTGAAACAAAAGCAAAGAATCTTCTTTGTTGGTGAGACTTCGCATCGACAATCGTTTCAAATTTACCTGAGTTATTCCGTGATCATAATGGTACAACAACTGGGAAGTGCAAGACGAGGTTCTTGGATAATAAAGAATATGACTTTGTGCACAAATACGTATTGTCTAATCTGAAATCATGAAACCGTATGAACTGTAAGTACCTCATTACTACATATATACAATGCTTAACGATTTTTTCTCAACAAATATACATTAAGCGACAAAATGATTCATTCTTAGATTGTTCGAGCAATTTATTCGTGTTCAACGACCTCAATTGACCTCGATGGATATTTGGAATAAACATGAACATGAATTTACCAAATGGTTTGGACAACAAGCATCATTGTTGAATGATGATTTGCTAAAAGCTTTGGCAAGTGGTCCTTCTCGTCAAGTCAAAACTTGGAAACGTTATTCGATTAATGGCTACAACTTTCGGACATTCAACCGGCAAAGCGATATTGGTAAATCTTCATCAACAACGGAGTTTGTGTCGGTTCCACGGAAGGTGCCGACTATTATGGCACTTTAAATGAAATCATTGAGTTGGTGTATTATGGACATTCGACGCCTACAAAGCCGTATTGTTCAAATGTGATTGGTTTGATAATTACGAACGGGGCATGAATGTGCATAAAGATTATAAGATAGTTGAAGTTCATCGTGGTAGGAAATATGGCGCTTATGATCCATTTGTTACGGCTTATCAAGTCGAGCAAGTCTACTATGCTCCATATCCAAGTTTGAAAAAGACAAAGATCAATGGTCGGTTGTTTTCAAAACAAAGGCAAGATCGACTATCGATGCTCCCGCCGAGAAACCGTTTTCCAAGAACAAGTGATCAATGATGTTTCCGATTATCTCGATCCTCTTAACATTGTCCACCAAGATCTTGATGTCGATGTTGACTCCGATGTTGGGGATAATGACTTGGATGATGATGAGATGGCGGATTTCATTCAACAAGAAGATGGAGAGGAAGAAGAATCGGTTGATGATCTAGATACTGATGAAGAGGAGGAAGAACTCTTCCATTCTAGTAGTGATAGTGAATAATAATGTATTAAATATTTTATTTTGTCATGATAGTGAATAATAATGTATTAAACATTGTAATTTATTATTAATTAGTATAAACGCCTTTTTTTTATAATTGCATTTATATTAGTATAAACGTCATTTTCTGTGTCAAATAGATGTCAGGTAGAGGTAGAGGTAGAGGTAGACGCGGTAGGGGTAGTTCCCCCTCCCCCGGAGCGTCTTCCTCCTCACAGACAGCAGGTTTGGATGATGAGATACACCAGATGAGCGAGGAGGATTTTGGTGTCATTGTCAATGGTGACCTTGGATTGCCAGTTTTGGATCCCGAGGGGAGATGGTAAGTTAATACATATCTTGCTTTAATTTGTTTGTATTTTTATTTATATTTTGATTAACCAAATATATTAACAACTTATTGTTTTCAATATGACAGGTTTACCGACAACTATGTCAAGAAAATGGCCAAGAACGCCATAATCGGTGGCTTAACACTTTTGCCACCACGTGGCATAATGCCACCAGAGCAAGCGGCGGATAGGTGGTGGAACGCATTTAGGTACGTCGTTCATATAAATATAAATATATATAAATATAACTATAATTATAACTATACATATAACATATATATAACTATGTTGCGGTCATTTCGACTTTGAGTTACGCCACGGCGCTGGTTAGTGGAAGCTTTTGAGCGGTATGCTATCAACGAGGTCCGTGATTATATGTATCGGGCTCAAACAAACCCCCATGCTCGGCTTTGGATGACCCCCGGATATTCTCCGTCGATTCGAGGAGTGGATTGGGAGTCCCGTAAGCAATTATTCAATATTTAATTAACAATACTTGTTTTATATATATATATGTATGTACTAACTTGTTTATCTTATGTCGAATAGGCGTTCCAGAAACATCTGAAAAAGAAGCTAAACCGAGCTTACGGATCCGGTGAGGAAGGGAAGATCCCCAGGACACATGCTATGGGCGACGCGCAAGTTATCGATTTCGCTTTCGGGCCATGGAGGACAATAGAGGAGCGCCCTATCGATCGGTGATCCGGTGAGTAGTTCGAAGAAGAAGAAGTCGGGCAACTTCGTCTCGAGGAAGTTTGAGAAAATCATGGTACGTTATGTATTCTAAATATTATATATACATTATATATATATCATGTAATTATTGTTACTAACAAATTTATATCATACTTTGCGGGACGTCTTCACCTCGAAGAAGGCGAAAGCCCAGAGACGCAAATGACACCGCATCGACGAGTCGCGTCTTTATTACTGAAGCGGGTGGTTACGACAAGAAGGGAGAGTTTTTGGCATGGGGTCACCGCCTCCATGTACTACTCTACGACAGCCTCGCTGCCGCTCGACACTCATCCGCCGAGACATACTCTCGGGCATAATCACCCGTCTCACCTGGAGATGGCGAGAGAGAGAGACTCATGCGAAACCCAGGCGAGGTTGGAGGAGCTAGAGAGAGACGTAGCGTCGGGATGACAGACTAGCGCTTGAGATGGAGGCGTGGATTACCCAATAGTTAAGGCGGCATCCTCCCTCCGAGGATGCAACCCGGTCGAGAGGCGACCTGAGATGACCATTCGATCATGGACCTGGAGGAGGTGACGTGGGTTTAGGTAGTACACCGGGTCTGACTGGGTGACATTGTTTTGATACATTTTTATTTATTTTGGCTTATCGTATCCCCTTTGACATATCGTTTTATTCATTTTTGACATTTCCCTTTGACGTATTTTTGACATATCCCTTTGATATCGTATTCCCGCTTATATTGTTGTTGTTGATAGCGGTAGCAATTGTAATGCTACCGGGGAAAATTAAGGCTGTTTTGCAGCGGTGGTTTGGCCGGCTGCTGCAAAACAGCCATAATTTTCTGATTAATTTTATTTTTTGCGACGGAATATATCCGTCGCAATATGGTATTTGCGACGGCAAAGGCTCATTTTGCGACGGATATGAAAAGATCTAAAAATAAATAAATTATTTAATAAAAATAAGTTGCGACGGATTATACATTTTTTGCGACGGATTATACATGTTTGCGACGGAATATTTCCGTCGCTATTTGTTATTTGCGACGGACTATACATTTTTTGCGACGGAAATTATAATTAAAAAATAAAATAAAATACGTTATTATCCGTCGCAAAATCCGTCGCAAACAATTTGCGACGGATAAACCGTCGCAAAACTGGGGTTTTGCGACTAAAAAATGCGACAAAGAAAAATCGTCGCAAACTAGGGTTTGCGACGGAATAGCCCTTGTTTGCGACGGTAATCTTCCGTCGCAAAACTGCTGTTTTTTTGTAGTGTGAAGACATGGATTGGTTAAGGAGTTGAGGATTAAAATTTGATGGCATATATAGTTGTGTTGGGGATTAACGACTTGGAAGAGTTAGCAAATAGCAACTCCTTCTGCTTCGAGAAGAAACCGTTGAAAATCGATCTCCGAAGAGTTCGATCTAGACAATTAATCATCAATGAATACTCAACATCATTAGAAGACATCACGGTGTAAAAAAAAATTGAAAATTTTGAAAAGAAAAGAAAATGTGATGCTTCAACATTCGTATATTTATAAAGGTAACCAGTCAAGTACTTCCTCCGTTCTTTATTATCTGTCGCATTTGAGAACTGCACACAAATTAAGAAAATGAGTAATTGCATTGACTTTCATTATAAAATACTAAACAAATCTTGAAAAGTGTAGTTGTGTATTGAATATAAAAGATTGATTTGTTGAATGAGTCTAGAAAGTTGAAATTAATATCGAAAAGCAAAAACACTATTAAAATATATATTGAAAATGTAACTACGACAAATAAAATAAATTTTTGATTTTGACAACTGCAACCGTTAGATAGGAATTGAGGGAGTATGTGCTTTGTAGCATTGTAATAACAGACAAACATCTAGATAGGACAATTCTACCGGAAATTTCAAAGATATTCACACTGTTTGTTACGAAAGTAATATTTATTTATTTTTTTGAGGAAAATACGAAAGTAATTAAGGAAAAATAAATCCACACACACAAAAAGTTACTTGTAAACAATTACAAAAAAAAAAAGACGTATTTGTACTTCCTTACAGTTTGTCTAAGGTGTAATACTTTTTTTTCTCATAAAAATCACATCAACTCGGATAGATAGATAGTGTATATTGAGAGTTAAGGCCAATAAAAATGACAATATATATTTCACAATAGAGTGATGCAATTTTGTCAGAATGACGGTGTGGTTTTCTAAATATTGCCGCAATGGCTCCACAAATGCTAATGTGATGGCATAATGGGTCTGAGTCTGCTCACATTCTGAAAAGAGTAATTATGTTATTAGTGGCTAAGTGTAAGTTGTTATAGATGTACAAGTGGCAGGCTGTTATTGGCCACCCTAGATTTCTGTTTTATGGGTGTGTGTGTGTGACACTGATCTATAAGATCTATCCTTTGTGTAATTCTGATTAATTAATGAATGAATTAAGCAACAGAATTCTCTGTGCTTTTCCTTCTTCTTCATGAAGGCATTGTCTACATTTTAACTTGGTATCAGAGCTCGGTTGAACAAGATGAGCTCAGGAATATCATCTTCCAGCATTACACCTGAGGCTTCTACAGTTGCCAGAGAGATGACTTCGGCATTGCCTTCTTCGACTGTTGTTGAAACAGTCGTCACTGGGACTTCTTCCGCCACGTTGCCGGAGCTCCACCGCCGATCTCTTTTCATGTCACAAACCTATTCCAGGTTTCAATTTCCTCCACCAGAGCTCACTTCACCTTATTTATTTGGTCAAATTACCAGCACAATGGTGCCACCAACTCTTCCACCGATTGTGTCACCTTTTAGATCTGCATCACCTAGCTCACCTCTGCAGAATTCATCTCCCTTTCATGGCCATCTCAACCAGACTTGCAGTGTCAAGCTCACACGCGACAACTATCTTTTATGAAGGTATACCATCTTGCCGATTGTTCGTGGCCACAAACTGGAAGGATTCTTGCTTGGAACCAAACCAAAGCCTCCAGCTACAGGTATTTATTCCACTCTTCCTAATCCTGCAGTAAATGAGTGGATTGCCACAGATCAATTGTTGTCTGGCTGGTTATTGAGCTCTATGACTAAGCAAGTTCTTGTTGAAATTATTGGCTGTGAAACTTCACACGAGATTTGGTCTACACTAGAAGCTTTATTTAACAGTCAATCAGAGGCTCGTATGTTGGAATATAAGACTGCTTTAACTAGGTCTGATAAATGATCCAAAAGCATGAGTGATTATCTTGCTCGGATGAAATCTTACGGTGATGGTCTTGCAAAGAAACAGGGTATCCCATCTCCAAATCGAAGTGATTCTAGCGACTTTGGGAGGTTTGGACGAGGATTATGAAGCGATTATAGTCAACATAACTTCCGAGGTGGTTCTCTTACTTGGCACAAGTTCAATCGCGATTCTTTGATTCATGAAAGGTTCTTGGCTAGGTTTAATCCTCTCATATCCACCGGCAATGGGGTACAAATCGGTGCGACTACTCATCCGCTACCTATTCTCAAAACTCACAGTCTGGTCATAGAGGTGGAGGTAGATCCAACAATAATAGAGGCAGAGGTGGTTCAAGGGGTGGTAGAGGTAGAGGCAGGACTCAAGGCAAAAGTGGTAATAGAAGTGGCATGACATGTCAAGTCTGTGGCAAGAATGGCCACACTGCTTTGGAATGTTGGCACAGATTTGAGGAAGATATTCAAGGTCCAGTCAATAACAACAGCAATAGCAATAACACTGGAGGACCTAAACAGATCTCTGCCTATGTTGCTACCCCTGGAACAGTTGGTGATAATGCCTGGTAGTGGGGCTACCAACCATGTGACTCCTGATCTAGGAAACATGAGCATCAAATCAGGCTACAATGGTAATGACACATTGGCTGTAGGAAATGGTGAGAGATTGGCAATAGCACACATTGGCACAATAGTGTTTAACACTCACAACAGCACTTTGCACTTAAATCATGTTCTTCATGTTCCACAGATTACAAAAAACTTAATCAGTGTGTCTAGATTAGTGTCTGATAATCCTATAATCATTGAGTTTAATGGTTTGCTTTGTGTTGTCAAGGACAAGGACACAGGGACAGTGGTGCTCAAGGGTCAACTTCAGGATGGTCTCTATCAGATCAGTTTGCCCCATGATATCAACACTCAAAGCTTTCTTCAATCCAAACCTGCTTCCACTTGTCTTCTAGCTGCTAGCAACTCTCTTGGATGTAATAGTCTTGATAGTGATCCTAATGTGTGGCATAGGAGATTAGACCACCCTTCTAGTCAAATTCTGAGTACTGTCTTAAGTTTCTGTAATGTCAAGTTGAAGAATGCTCTTTCCTTTTGTGAATCTTGCCAGTTTGGCAAATCTCATAACTTGTTTCATCCTAATTCTGAATCTCATGCTAAATCTGTGTTTGACCTTGTGCATACTGATCTTTGGGGTCCTGCCCCCATGCAATATGTTGAAGGTTTTAATTATTATGTCCATTTTGTTGATGATCATACTAGACACACTTGGATTTATCCCTTAAAATCTAAATATGAAACCTTCACAGCTTTTCTGCAATTCAAGGCTCTTGTTGAAACACAATTTTCCACTAAATTGAAGTGCATACAATCTGATTGGGGTGGTGAGTATAGAACCTTCCAAAATTACTTAAATCAAGAGGGCATAGTTTTTAGACACCCTTGTCCTCATGATCATGCTCAACATGGTCGTGCTAAAAGAAAGCACAGACACATAGTTGAGACAGGACTCACTCTTATGGCTCAAGCCTCCATGCCTTTAAGATATTGGTGGCATGGTTTTCAAGATGTTGTGTCCTTGATCAATAGTCTTCCAACCCCTGTGTTACACAATCTCTCTCATGTTGAAGTTCTGTATCATACCAAACCTAATTACAAGATGTTTAAGACTTTTGGTTGTGCTGTCTATCCAAATCTTAGACCCTATCACACACATAAATTTCAGTTTCATAGCAAAAGATGTGTCAATCTTGGTCTTAGCTCCTGTCATAAGGGTTATAAGTGTCTAGATGCTACTGGCAGAATTTACATCTCTATAAATGTTGTCTTTGATGAAGCCCTTTTTCCTTTTGCTCATGGCTTTACACAAGGTCCTTTTAGACAAGTCATTACTGATTCTCTTGCCTCAGTTCCTTTCTTTACTATTTCATCCAACCAGGAAGAGGGGCAGTCCAGTATCCTGGGGATGACCACTGAAAATGCAAGCACCATTACTCCTGCTAGTCCTGCCAGTACCAGTCAAAGTGGTCAGGTATCTCTTGATTCTGCATCACCACCTCACACACCTAACAAAACACCAAGTCCCTTAAATGAGTCACGCGATTACACCGAAATGGTCACATGTTTGACACTTCAAGCCCTACACAATAGATGGTCGATCGGATTACGATGTAGCACAATCAGTAGCACCAACTCCATCACCACCATCATCACCTTCACCACCACAAATTCAACATCATCATATGCAAACCAGATCCAAGAGTGGAATATTTAAACCTAAAGTTTATTCAGCTGCTGTTACCAGTGCTCACTCATTTCCCACAGAACCAAGTACAGTGTCAGAAGCATTGGCAAAAGAGGAGTGGAGACATGCTATGGATGAAGAGTATAGAGCTCTTATGCATAATCAAACTTGGGACTTTGTGCCACTACCTACAGGAAAGTCGTTGTTGGGAAATGATGATGGGTGTACAAGGTGAAGTTGAGGCCGATAGTACAGCTAAAGTATAAAGCCGAGTGGTGGGCTAAAGGGCACAATCAACACTATAGAGTAGACTATCTGAGACTTTCACCATGTTGCCAAGTCAGCTACTATAAGAATTATGTTAACCCTAGCTGTATCTTTTGACTGGCCTGTGCATCAGAATGACATAAATAATGCCTTTTTGAATGGACCTCTGCAGGAGCATGTGTACATGGATCAGCCAGAAGGTTTTGTAGATCTCATACAGCCACAGCTTGTGTGTAGGTTGAAGAAGGCACTATATGGCCTCAAGCAAGCACCAAGGGCATGGTTTGATGCCCTTAGATCACAGATGCTAGAGTGGGGGTTCACTCAATCAGTTTCAGACAATTCTTTGTTTATGTTTAGTCTAAAACACAGATGCCGTTTGTCTTGGTTTATGATGATGACATCTTGGTTACAGGAAATTCTACACAACTCATAAATAAATTCATCACACTGTTAGACTCAAGATTCTCCTTGAAGGATTTGGGACAGGTCTCACATTTCCTAGGCATGCAGGTTGCAAGGGATGCTTCTGGATTACATCTGAATCAGGGTTATTATGCATCTCAGCTTCTTGAAAGACTTAATATGCAGCATCTAAAACCATGCCCTACACCTATGGTTCCAGGCAAGCAACTTGTCCCAAAACAGGGAGAGCCCCTTGCTAATCCTAGTGTTTATAGGAGTGCAATTGGAGCATTGCAGTATCTGACAACCACCAGACCAGATATTGCATACACTGTGAACATACTGAGTCAATTTATGCAGGATCCTTACACCAGTCATTGGCAAGCACTCAAAAGACTTCTTAGATTTGTGCAGGGCACTTTAACACATGGTCTGCATTTGTGCCTAGTACAAATTTGAAGCTGCACTTACATGGCTTCACAGATGCAAATTGGGCAGCCTGTCCTACAGACAGTAAATCTACTGGTGGATACTGTGTATATTTAGGGAATTCCTTAATCACCTGGAGCTCTAAGAAGCAATCAGTAGTAGCAAGGTCGGTGTGAGTCGAAATACGAGGCACTTTGTCCCAATCTAGAGTGAAGTTCAGTGGATTGTTCAACTACTGCAAGAGATGAGGTTTAAACTCTCTGATGTACCTATACTATGGTGTGATAACACAGGTGCAACTAATCTAGCTCAGAATCCTGTTTACCATGCAAGAACAAAGCATATAGAGATTGATATTCATTTTATCAGAAACATGGTTCTGGAGAAGAAAGTTAAAGTCTGCTATATCCCATCAGAGGAACAGGTAGCTGATATCTTTACCAAGCCACTGTCAATCAGCATGTTCAACAAGTTCAAGGACAAACTCAATGTAGGGGATAGACATTTTTGTTTGAGAGGGGCTGAAAAGAGTAATTATGTTATTAGTGGCTAAGTGTAAGTTGTTATAGATGTACAAGTGACATGCTGTTATTGGCCACCCTAGATTCTGTTTTATGGGTGTGTATGCCACTGATTTGTAAGATCTATCCTTTGTGTAATTCTGATTAATTAATGAATGAATTAAGCAACATAATTCTCTGTGCTTTTCCTTCTTCTTCATGAAGGTATTATCTACATTTTAACTCATTCTGATCATCATTGGTAACAACAAAATAATAATAAAATAATTTCATTTGCTTTTCTCTCTTTTTCTGACAATAAAAAAAATTAAGGACATAAACCAATATTTTAATAGAATGGTTGTGGTAAAAATGAATGTGATTTTTATAGGGTGGTGATACATCAACACACAATATTTTCCTTTTAATACCATTGTAAAATTTATTAAGGATGAGATCACAATAGTAGTGCTATATAGATAACCTCTCTACTTTTTAGGTGAAATGACATTGCAGCGGAGGAGAGCCATTATGATGGGCCTAATAGTCCATTCCTCATACATAATCAGGCTATGAACTTTACGATTAATGCTAATCCAAGGTAGTGACCGCACAATTAATAATCATGCTTGATGCTTCTATGATCGCACAATGAAAGTACCAAACTCCCCGCAATTGAATATTTTTTTAAACGAATTGAATTTAAATTTATATAAAACTCGTGCATGATGATGATTTATATATATATATATATATATATATATATATATATATATATATATATATATATATATATATATAACAAAACGTCTCTGCTTGTATATAAATCATACCTCAAGCATGAATCATAATGTAATTACTTGTTTTTTTCTTTTTTCTTTTTACAATATAAGAAATATAACTGAAATCGAGTTACTCTAAAGAATTGAATTTCACTTCGCCCGTAGCAAGGAAATGACCACTCAAAAAAATCTTGTCTTTGAATGGTTAGATTACATCGAACAAACTAAGTTTCACAGGCGTTTGGAAGCTTCTAAAGAAATATCTGCACTTCGGTAGGAGTCGGGCCATTTAGCAAGTTAAGATTGGGTCAATCAATTTTATTTCTCTTCCCTTTTATAAACGTAGAGTATAGATATTTTTTTTGCCCATTGATTGAATTATAAATTATGTGCCGACATTTTGCCTATCATGTGCTGTAGAGGCAATGTGAAGGAATAGGAATGTGAAGGAATAGGAATATAAACTTTACGCGAGGGATCCGCTGCGGACATGTTCTCCACGTGCCATAGTCAATAAGGAGAAATCTAAACTTTACTCTTTCGTTTCTTTTCTTTTTTTCAATTTTTTTTATCTTTTTTCTTTTTTTTTTTGGATTAAAGAGAGGAACTTTACCTTCTCACCGTTCAGGAAACTAAGGAAAATGATAAAGGCTTAAAAAAAAAAAAAAAATACGCATCCCCCTAAGTGTATATTTTGTGGTCCTAAATATATTTGTCTTTGTGACTTTTTTTTTAAAATTTAACTGGGTGGTCAGAAAAGGGTCGGGGGATGTATTCGGGGCCTGCATCATTGTCCAGAAAATAAACCTAGCTCTTGGCGCGTCACCTAAGTCCGTCCGCTTCATAGCACGATATTTTAAGCCCATCGCTCCAAGAGCACGACACTTTTAGCCTGAAGCTTAGCACTTTAAACTCGTCGCTCCAAGAGCGTTGCACTCTCAGCCCGACTCTAGCTCGGAACTTTAAGCCCGTCGCTCCAAGAGCACGGCACTTTAAGCCCGACTTTAGCTCAGCACTTTAAGCATGATCGCTCCTTAGCTCGGCCCTGTAAGCCTATTCACTTCGGAACGGCATCATATTTGGAACTCGCCCTCAAGCAAAACTTCTGAAAGCATGTTCGTTTCGGCACGGCGTCATATTTGGAACTCTCCCTCGAGCGAATCTTATGTAAGTCTTGTCGCTTCAGCACGACATCATATTGGAACTCGCCTCAAACGCATCTTATCTAAACCCGTCCGCTTCATAGCGCGGCAAATTGCGGCCTTACGCTTTCGAGCATGACACACGTAAGCCCAGTCGCTACCTAAGCACGGCATCGATAGACTATGCTAAATGAGCCTTACGCTATCTTAACAGGTCATTGTACAACAGTCATCTCGGCAAACGGTATATCAAGCCGTCTACAACTTTACTCTATGACTTTCACTTGCACAGTTAAAAGCGCAAGGAGTAAGGGGTTATTGATGTGTCAAATCCGGCCAAGCCCTACCAATTCCGGAAAGAGCACGTGGATCCGAACCTAGCCCGCAGGGGCGGATCTAGTAAGGAGTAAAGGGGGTCCACGGACCCCGTTAAAAATAGAAATACTCTGCATTTTACCTATAGAAAAATATTACGGACCCCGTGAAAAAAAATATTTACTGTGTTAAATATTTACGGACCCCGCTGGAAAAGTTTTCTGGATCCGCCACTGCTAGCCCGTGTATAAGCCCAGTTACGGATAGGGTCCTCGGCCTAGTTAGTCCGCCCATCCACAAGTCGGAACAAGCCGAGCATAATCCAACCCGCCTCACAACATCACGATTCTCATCAGCGTCCAAGGCAGCGGGCGTAAATCAGCAAACATCCAGTTCGACACAAAGCACTGGGGGCCGACCTGCTCTCCCTTACAGCTCGCCATCAATAAGCTCGGACAAAGTCTGCTCAACTAGGCAACATAGTTCATAAACGACACTTACGAGTTGAGAGTACAAAGCGAGCTTGACAGCTCCCCAACTCTCCAGGTTGCGGCTCATCGGTTTAATACTGGTGACACCACCATGGCCCTATAAATAGCAAAGATCACTACACACTTTCATAATCATAAACACACAGCATTTTCTTCATCCTTGTTATTGAGCGCCACCGTGCAACAAATGGAGAAATCACTCAAATTAGCCAGATCCACATACACATCCGCTAAAACTTGTTGGTGATATTTTTGACATCATCACGAAACATGTATACATGGACAACGTTCGATTTTTAGATATAGGAGAAGGTAACTTCAACCGATAAGCCAATTTTCCTATCTTAGCGACAATTCCAAACGGTCTAACATTTCTCACACTAAAATTCTCTTTCTCACCAAACCGATGAACTCCCTTGGTTGGTGGTAAATCTTGTCCCCAACATCAAACTCAAGCTGCCATCTTTTTTTATCTGCCTATTTCTTGTGTCGATCTTGAGTATCTTTGCTTTTCTCTGACTATACCATCCTTACTTACGATGTCTTGCATTAATTAAAATCCAGTCATGTCGTTCTCGTCAACCTCATTAATAAACAATATTGAGTGTCTGAGATTGGCTTAGTTGCCACCTGGTGTGTTAATGGTTAAACCCTAACCATAAGGGTCATCATTCTCCCTCTTAAACAAGATTAGTAGAGATATTAATCAAGTAGCATATTGACTTAGACTTAGAGTGCGTGGTGTGTTAATATGAATGGATTCAAGTGATCATGAGACTACTCTCACATCAGGGGATCTCAACCCTGTCACATGACATCAGCAGCATTACTAGTTGATTAATGGTTAATTGCTAATAATATAAGGAAACTTGACATTTTATGCCTCAAAAGTAAACTCTCTTTTTACTATGCCCCGTATAAAATGATTTGAAAAATATGCTTTGGTTCATTTGCGTGCCACATGCGTTGGAGATTTGGAGGTCCTCAAAATTGAGGGAATCAAGGCAAAATATAAACATATACGCATACAAAAATATCAGCAACCCCTTAAAAAAAGTTATACTACATCCGTCTTATAAAAAGTGTCTATATTTTACTGTTTATGCAGATTAAGAAATTCAATTAATGTGTTGTGTTTTAGTAGTAATAGACATATGTACCCCTATCTTATACTACATTCGTCCTATAAAAAGGGGCCACTTTTTGTGGAGCACACAAATTAAGAAAAGAATTAATGTATTGTATTTAAGATACTAGTAATAATCATATATGCCCCTACTTTATAATAAATGCTTGTTTTGAAATATTAAAAGTTGTGTTGTATAGACACGGACGTGGATACGCCGCACGACACGACACGGACACGGTGATACCGCTAATTCCAAAATTGAAGAACACGACACGTCGCCGACACGTTATATTTATATATTATGATGTAAATAAGATTCAATTTATCAAAAAAATTATTCGTAAAAATCTAAAAACTAGAGAAAATAAGATGGGTAATACGTAAACTCTATTAATATCTAAAATAGATATTCGACCTTTATACGGTGCCAAAAGAAATTGTGATTAACCTTCAAAATACTACGAATTGTAAAAATAATTGTTTATCAACAAGAGATATATAAACTTAATATGACGTCTTATTTATTAAATTATTATAGAAATAAAATCGTGTATTTTAACGCTTCCATCAAGAAAACTTCAATGAAGAAAAAAATTAAAAATGCGTTCGAAGTGTTGGTGCCGTGTCGGTGAGTTTTTAAATGCGTGTTGGATATTAAAATTTTAAATAATATTATTTTAATCAACCGACACGTGTCGGACACGCGATGTGGTAGCGTGTCGTGTCGGACATACGCACGCGCGTCCGGATTGAAGTGTCGGTACATAGATCATGATGAAAATGTATACAAGCATTAAATGGTGAGAGGGGTATATTTGGAAAATATTATTAAATGATGTATTGATATTCTAAATGAACGCTTTTTATGGGACAATTTATTTTTAATTTATTTTTAGAAAGTGAACACTTTTTATGGTACGGATGTAGTAATTAATGTTGATAGTGATATGAATCATTGTTGATAATGGTGTGATATAGTAGTGTTTTTTTTTTCTATTATAAAACATAAAATGTATGTGTTTTATATTATATAACTTAAAATATATAGTGGTATTTTTTAGAGGTATATGAACACCACTTCATATATATTTTGCCTATATATCCCTCAATTATCATCGATATATATATATATATATATATATATATATATATATATATGAAGGGGTATTTTCAATTTTTTTTTTGATGGGGTCGTTGATATTTTTGTTTGGGAAAATGATATGTGCACTACATTTGTGTGTAGTCATGTGACAAACCACTACACGCGAACGCCTCGATTAAAGTGATCAATTATTTTTTATGGTGGATTCCAACAAAATATGTGGTATTGATTGTGTTATGTAAGATGTTGTGGTTGAAAAAATAGTGAATGTATCACTACTCGTTTGGTTGAAGGGGTATTTATGTTTTGCCTTGATTCCCTCAATTTTGAGGACCTCCAAGTCTCCAACGCATGTGGCATGCAAATGGAACCAAAGCATATTTTTCAAATAATTTTATACGGGGCATAATAAAAAGAGAGTTTACTTTTGAGACATAAAATGTCAAGTTTCCCATAATATATATAATTCACAAGGGTAGAACGGTCCAGGTTTGACGGTTGGAAATTACTCTGCTTTCGTCGGCCATTGGAGAAAAAAGAAAAAAGAAAAACTAATGCCTTCACATCCTCTCAAATCACCCCCCGCGTCATTTTTCTCCAGCCCTATAAAAACTCACCACCTGTAATAAGAATCTGAGGCATAGCTAAGTTAAAGCTACATCGATCTCCAACTTTTCCCTCTCTTTCTGTTCCCTTTCTTCAGGTAATTAAATTTTGTTTTTAATCCATTTCTTGATTTCATTTCCTCTCAAGTCGCTATCATTCTCCCGTTATATCACGCTTGAGCTCAATTTTATCTTTGTTTTGTTTTGGATTGGATCCTAGAGATTTCAATATTCTGCTGGGTATCTTTCATCTGTAATTGTGATTGAGAATTTAGATGCTTTTTTTTTTTCTTTCTCTTTGTTGTTATATGGATTATGTCAGCTCATTTTTCGCCCGTTTTCTAATATGTGGTTTGGTGATTTGATAGTTGAGTTTGTTCGTCCTGTGTTCCGATTCCAAGTTGCGTGATTTTCGGGAGTAGATCTTATTCTCTTTCACTTGATTTGCCCGGTTTTTCTTTCTTATCTATACACGTAACATCATTAGGAATCTTTGCCTTTGTGTATTCTTTACGTAACTCGTTCTTTTCTGTTTTTATTATGGGTCTCTGGTGCATTTAGTGTACGGATCTTATTTGAATCCGGTGGTTAATTCTTGTTTACAGGTTTAAAAATGTAATTTTGTGTAATCTATGGCTGATCTTTATAATGCCTTCTCAGTTTCAGATCATTTATCAGAACTGTTTGTGCAGAGAACTAATGCATTATCTTGTATCTGATGCGATTTGCTATACTTAGATTTGAATGTGATTAGTTTCCACATCTTCTCAGAACATGGATCTCGCGTTTGATCTTATCTTCCATCATTGCTGCTTGTTTGTCTTCTTCTAAACATTCAACTCTTACAGAAATTGTAATGAATTGCATACTGTTCTCAGATCGAATGGGATTAACTTGCATCTAGTCATGGTACTTGTGAAACATGACTCTGTGGCTGACTATGCGGCTTAGTACCTATTTCCTTATAAATGCTGCTTGCTGTTGGGCTATTTTCTTATTTTATTTTAATTTAGAGTTCATTTTGGTGTCGTGCGTGAATTAGAGAGCCTCACGGAATGGGGTATTGACTAATTTTCTGATTTTTCTTGGCCAGATTTTGGAGTTAATTGCAGGCATTTAACTTTTACAACTTCAGTTGATATTCATGGGGACTGTTGTGGATTCTGCAGACAAGGTATTGTGGGTTTTATTTTTGTTTTTTAATTAATCTTCTTTATTCATAATCACTTTGTGTTGCATATATGTGCATTATCGAGTTCTACATACTATGACATGGGCTTTCAAGCTAAGATATTTCCATTTACTTGTATTTATCGACAAATGATATGCACTTTGAGGCCCGGCTCGTCCGATGGTATATTTAGTCGCTAAAGGTTGAGTAATCAATCATTGAAAATCCTAGTCCAGTAGATATTGAATTATTGAGTAGTCCCGAACGTTCGTCAAATTTTAACTCCTTTTGTTTTCAGCAGCAAGCAAATGGAGGCGTCTTAAGCAACAAAAAAGTTACAGTTGTTTTTGTCTTGGGTAAGTGATTGATGCTCCTTGATCGTGCATTTCTTTTGAATTGTGTCATTTCCCTATTTGACATGTTACTGCAAGCCAGTTGCTCAACTTAGCTGTGATGTAACACAAAGTCGTTTTTTCCCTTTTTCTTTTGTTTTTCATTTCAAATCATATGTCTAATTCTTGTGTCGAGTGAGTGCCTGATTTGAGTCCCACAATTGTGTCCTGCATTTCCATAAAGTATTTTCTGCATTGTAGAATGATATGAATCTATTTCAAGCTTGCTTACTTGACAAATCGTAATTGTTGATGAATGCTGGCTCCTTGTATGAAACAACAACAAAGGAAATCCTAGTTGGGAATGATTTTGATCTACTGCATTTCTTTTTCTTCTTGTGTGGGGGATAGCATATATAATTCATTTAGCTCATGTGTCGATTTTTTGCCTTCCATATTGAGCAGGTGGACCTGGAAGTGGTAAGGGAACCCAGTGTACAAACATAGTCGAGCATTTTGGGTACACTCACCTCAGTGCTGGTGATCTTCTGAGAGCAGAGATTAAATCTGGTTCTGAAAACGGGTGTGCTCTCTGTTGCTAATGACCTTGAGACCTGCATAATTTATATTGAAATAGAGATTAACAATATGGAAATAATACTCCTTTCTTTGTAATGACAGAAAGATGGATTTCTGACTAAAGTATTTTTCAGTGTCAACCAGTAGTATCACAATCTGTGTTTTTTGTAGGTTCATTGTTATGTATTAAGCATCGACTTTCTGTCTTCAGGACAATGATCCAGAACATGATCAAGGAGGGAAAAATTGTTCCTTCAGAGGTTACAATTAAGCTTCTCCAACGAGCTATGGAGGAAAATAGCAACGATAAGTTTCTTATTGATGGTTTCCCTCGCAATGAAGAGAATCGTGCTGCTTTTGAACTAGTTGTGAGTGTCCTAGACAGTTATTGCTAGTTAAAATCGGTGTTTATTGATTCTTTGTACATTTATTTAAAAAAGAACCCACTCATTTGGATTTCTGTGGCATTTTTTTGGGTGCTTTGAAGACTGGAATTGAACCAAAGTTTGTACTTTTCTTTGATTGTCCCGAAGAAGAGATGGAAAAGCGCCTTTTAAGCAGGAACCAGGTTTCAACACTGCCGCATGGTTTACTTTTTGTTGTCTCCACATAGTTAGCAACCTCTTCTGTCACATAGTATTCCACGTGTACATCTGTATTCTTTCGATTGACATTGGTCTTTTGTTTCTTTGCTTTGAAGGGAAGAGAAGATGACAACATTGAAACAATAAGGAAACGCTTTAACGTTTACATGGAATCCAGTTTACCGGTTATTGAACACTACAACTCTAGGGGCAAGGTTAGAAAGGTAATATCCGCTTCCAATCCTTATTTTCCCCGCTTGTCTGTTTTTGTACGTAGATAAATGAAGTTTTTTGTTTATTATTTATATAGATTGATGCTGCAAAGCCTGTAGAAGAAGTTTTTGAGGCAGTCAAAGTTGTGTTCTCCCCAGCAAATGAGGTAAAGTATCTGATGCTGGGAATTATTCTTTGTTTGTCAATTGTGAATAATGCTGGTGGCCATGTTCCATCTGGAATGTATTCATTCCTGAATATTTGTATTTTTGCAGATTGCTGCATAGACTGATATTATTGGGGTCATCCCTCAGTGATTTGTGTTGTGGTAATTTCTCTCACTGTCTTGTTTACATGTCTTAGTGCTTTCTCCACATGAAAACTCATCTTTTTATTTAACGGAATTTCGATTTTGGTTGGAAAATTTTTAGAATACAAACCGTTTTATGAAGGTTGTACCAATTGACATACATTATAACATTTCATTTTTAATAATACTTATGTGAATTATATCTTAATTCTTGAAATCAGTTTCCAGTTTGTTGCTAACTTGCTATTGATCAGAATTACATGCTTTAAACTTTTCTCCTTCTAGAGTCCGCTTCTTTTCTCTCGCCCCTTGCTTCCCCAGCCGGCCCCCTTTGCATAATCTCCTCTTGATGCCGGCGGCCTTGTGCTGCCGGCGTCCATTACCTCCTCACTGTTGTAAATACTCCCTCTTCTAATTTATTTTCTTTTGTTTTCTCCTCCCCTGCTTTCTCTTGTTTTTGCTCGATCTTCTACTCCGTCGTCTTCGCCCGGTGCTTCGGGTTGGCTGGAAGCTATTTGCTTCTCTCTTGCGATTTTCGATCAGGAGGGAGCGGTTGGCCTTTCCTTTGGCGGCCTGACATACTTTCCGGCGACTTTTGGTGGCGTTGGTCGATGTTGTGTTTTAGATCTGGGGCTTGGGAGGATGCCGGTGACGCTGCCTCTACTCTTTGTTGTTCTTGCCGGCTTTCCTTTGGTTGATCTGGTGAGTAGTTCGGTTCCAAGGAGTTGTTTCTGGAGGTTCACTTCGACTTTCTACTATCGCTTGCGGATCTCGGGTTGTCGATGGTCATTAGTGGCAGCTTTCGTTTCTCCGTCACCTGTGGCATCATTCGTCGCAGCTCGTGATTTGTTGTTTGGTATTAGGAGGGGCGGCTAGTTTGCAAGGGCTTGGCGGAGCGTAGGCGGTGGCGGCGGATGTTGTGTTTTTTGTTTGAAGTTTTTGTCTGTGTGAGTCGAATAATAGGTTGCCGAGAGGATTCACATGTCTGAACGCCTCCTTACGAAATTACTTCTGAAAGTTTCCTTCTGTTCAGCATCCTTGATTCAACCTATTATTTGGCTTTGTTGTAATGTAGGTTGTCTGTTTTGCGGCTAGGCCGCGTTGTAGTCAATGTTCTAAAACTCGCTAGGCGAAGTCGGTACGCCATACCAGTGGCGCTGGGCGGCGCGCCGTATGCGCGCCAGGCGCTTTTAGGGTTTTAAGGGGTTTTAGGGTTTTAAGGGGTTTTAGGGTTTTTAAGGGGTTTAGGGTTTTAAGGAGGGTTTTAGGTTTTTACAGGGGGTTTTAGGGTTTTTACGAGGGGGTTTAGGGTTTTAAGGGGTTTTAGGGTTTTATGCATCTTTCTTGTCTAAACACTTGGGAAAACTTGATGTTCGCCAGATGGAACCCTAATAGCCTGAAGGGCCTTAGAGCGCCTAGGAGGGCCTAGGAGCGCCAGAGGGTCCAGGCGCCTAAAATCGCCCAAACACACTTGAGCGCCCGATAAATCGCCTAGAGCCAAGTCGAGGACGCCCGGGGTCGCCCAGGGCCTAAGCGACGCCTGGCGCATTTTTAGAACACTGGTTGTAGTGCGGTTTTTGACCGCGTTGTAGTGCGGGTTTCTGCCGCGTTGTAAAGTTCGGTTTATCCGATTAATAAATGCTTTCGTATTTCGTGGAAAAAAAAAAAAAAAATTACATGCTTTACTTTTGCTTGCAGGTATCATGCTGTCAGCCACATTATGCTGTGCTTACTGCAGAGAGAGTTGCTTCTTTCAATTTTTTTTTTTTTTTTTTTTTTTTTTTATTTATTTTTATTTTTTATTATTATTATTATATATAGGGAAAAACATAATATGAGAGATGATATATTTGAGTTTGTATAATAGAGTTGTTGGTCCGGCTCTCTGGAGCCGTGTATTGTTATACTTAAATCTGATGTGCTTTTTGCAGATATAAGCCTCTCTTATTTATTTGTTTTAAGTTACATATCTCTATTTGTAGGTGACAGAATAGATGTATGAATTGATAGTGGATGAAATTAATTGATCATTTGCAACGTTTTTATATAAAGGAATCAAAATTTTAATTTATGTTGCGTTCGGGTGGTAATTTCCTTAAACCATGTGCGCTAACCTTTAATCAAGAATCTAATGTCTCTCCACCCTCAGAGAGATAATTGGTAAATGCTACAAATTTGATTAAGGTTATGCAGGCATTTTCCTATTGATTGTTCTTGTCACATTTTTTTTTTTCCTTCGGAAGGGTGTTCAGAAAAAACTAGACCTTAGTAGTATTATTTTGTTTTGTTTTGTTTATAAGGGACAATCTCACGTAGACGGTTTGTTATGAGGCGTAGACCCCCCTAAAAGGTAACGGAGCCATGCAAAGGTTTCCTCAAGCCGGACGGAGATTGGTCCTTGAGTGCAAAGGCAGAAGCGAGCATGACTCTCCTGTTTGAATTCGGGTTGGATTGAGGTTGAATGGATTTAAGAAAGAGAAAATAAAATATAGTGAAAATTTTGGCGGGATAGATTAGGCTCCATTTGTTGTACTTGCAGGCACTCCCAGTGAAGCGCTTATATAGTGCTTCTATCCCTAAAACGAAGATAAAAATAGAGAGTTTTCTTATCAAATATCTCCTACAATGAGCCCACTATCACTATTTATTTTTAGGGATATGAGCAGTCATCCCCTCTTTACTGGGGATGCACTATTCACTACCCTAAACATATTTAATTGTTAAAAATTATAGAGATATGGATGTTGCTGGAGTGAAATAATAAATATTTAATGAGTATAAATAGGGTTGTGAGGTAGAATATGTATTATTTAATATTATTTGAAATGTTATAGGGATGCTATTGTAGAGGTTTTTGAATTAAGATGTTGTAAAATAGAGATATGTATTATTTTATATTATTTTAGGGATAAAATTTGAAGGCTCTGCTGGGAGTGCCCTCATCAAACTTATGCGTCTATCTAATCATCTAATGACTAAAAACCCATATTGATCGATCATATTAACTTAAGACCTTTAGACTTAATATATCATAACTTAGGAAATTATCATAACTCAAGCCTAATAATTCATATTCTAATGAACTTTAAAGGTGGTACTTTTAGAAGAAATACTTGTGTAGAGAATGGATTTAGAGGTTAAGTGACCAGTGAAACGATCAGAAAGTATTTCCCTTATTTTTATTACTTTTATGTTTGGAAATATATATTTCCAATTGTGTTTAGGAACTCGAGGAGACACCCTGGGAAACATCCTGCGCAGTTGCTGGAAATCTGGTCATCGATCCCATTTTATTATTTTTATAAACTTAACAAGTACTCCTGATTATGATTATTATTATTATTATTAATATTATTTTTTGGCAGCCGATCATTCGTGCTGTTGAAATTAAAAAACATACAAGAGAGTTGAATGCATTTTTATATGGTTTTGTAGGATTTATTTTTAAGTTAATGGGGAGAACATGTTATTAAAACATGGCAATTTCATGTTGTAATATTCATATATGGATTATTGACATACCAACATACCAAACTAATAACTTAATTAGTTTGACAAGTTATATTCGTCGGTGGAAGTTATTCCTTGAATTTTCAATGTTAATATGTAGCACTTTGTTTAGCTATTAATTTATTCTTCAAAAGAAAATATGTATTAATTTGCTGGAAATTGACCTTATAACAGTAATGATACAACCACATCAACAATATCGGTATGCATATTCAAACTCCGACTTCGAAAGCCATGTCATATTGTCATCCGGTCGTCCTTAACATTTAATTGTATCGTTGTAACAAAACACCAAGTCTAGTATTTTACCAACATATTATAAATGTTAAAAACAACAAAAATATTGAATCATTAGCATGAACATAATACTAGCAGGAACAAAACAACAAAAACAACTACAAAACAAAACCACCGTAACTAGCAATATTAAAAGACTATAAAATACTGACCTGCAACATAACTGCACCAACAAACAAACATATTGATCATGGAAAATAAATATCTCCATGCATTTCAAAATGAAAAATCATCAAATATTAGTTTCAAATTTAATATGGTCCAACGTATCATTTTTTTCATGTGCCTGGGCGGTCGGCAAAGGTAGGTTGTTCATTAGAGTGAAAATTGAACTCACATCAATACAAGTATATAATCACTACTTATTCACTTAACTAGTTTACACTATTGTTAAAACATATAATTTTGGGCCCTATGATTGGTCATGGGCGGTTGCCCATCTCGCCCGGACCCGGCTCTGGCAGTCACGGAGAAGAGTATGGTAGGTTGATCTCATAAAAATTAATTTACAAAATTCTATTCGAAGCTAAAAAGCGACTTTTCCCGATCGATCGATTATGAAAGGTCGAATCTTAAGTTTAGAATTGACTATGACAAATAATTATCATTGTAGACATCAATAATATATTTTATACGATATCACTAAAAACATCGTAACACACTTTAACTACCCGACCTGAAAACCCGAGTAAAATTTTCGGATTTGGACCGTCCGGTCATGACCCGAGAATACTATAAAAAATCCCGAGTCACGAAGCCTCGTGAGGTTGCTACAAGCATAAATACGGAAGATGAAACATGAAACAATTAGGTTTACTAGAATCCCAATACGTAATTAATACATAATCCAAACATCATTGACTCATTGCGATTACAACAGAACATCGTTAATACTATTACATAATTCTCATAAACCATTGCAACTAAAAACTCCTTACTACATCATACTAACAACAAATCCACATCGCCAAAAACCTCACTGCCAGGAATTATAAACATTACTCGGAGACTATGAAAACCCACATAATGAACATATTTTCCTCAATACCACGTATAGTCTAAAGAGATTCCATTAGGGACAGGAGTCCAAGACGCCCATGACCTTACTTTTATGTTTCATGCGGTGACTGAAGTTATCTATTGTGACTATTATGAATTTTAAAGTAAGGGTGAGTTATGAGGCTCAGTAAATAAACATATATAACATCAAAGAGAACTAATATCATTTCCAAGTTCTCTTTCACAGAATGAAATGCATCAAGCAGAGACAATATGTAAAAGCTAACAATCAACATGCATATCGTATCATACTGTCGCATAGAGTAGCAGGAATTAAACAACAATAACATACATTTGCCATTTACTTTGAATCATCATTCCAGTGTTACACTATGTATGTATCATATCTTGCCATGTCATTTATGTATTAGTTTGGTATTGGTTCATGAGTACTAGGCCAAATTTATTCTTTCTCAATGTGAAGGGCCTAAAACATAACTTATTGACAGATCAGAATATCCAATATTTTATCCCATTGATGCATCCAGCCTTTTCTCTCTATTCTTTTCCGGGAGCAAAGCCTGATGTTAGGGACCTTCGAGAGTTCACCGTTCTTTAATTTAAAACTTTCATTCTTTCTTTCTTTTATGTTATCATTTATCATCCTCCATAACACTTTACATATCACACATGGAAACATATTTTATACCTTACCTGTAAACATATACTTTAAATCTGATGTCATGATATTTATATTATATCAACATCAAGAGTACGTCATAATTTTCAAAATTAGTTCATACAAAGATACATTCACAATAAAATCAACTTATGACTACTTAATTAAGGCATTATCCACATTCTCACAAAAATACTTTCATACTCAGACATGTAGATGCAGGCATAATCACTACAACATGAAATCATTGTACAGTCCTCATAGGCATGGTTTCTATTACATGAATTTGTCAACATGCACAATGACAAGAATAACACCTAGTCATAGAAAGTATATGGCATGAAATTCAAAATATAAAAATTACTTTTTACTAACTGATCATGCAATTACATAAGTCTGACCCTATAGTAATTTACTTTATGACAATTAAGGCATGTAAATAGTAATTAGTTTTATGACATGTATCATTTCCATTTCATGTAACATATAATCAGCCTTTTGAAACTGATTTCTAACGTATTCAATTCAAACTTTTGTGTTGATCCGCTTGATTCTTAATTCTTGTGAAATTAACCCCAAAAACCTCTCCTCCTTTTATTTTCCTTTGTTTTCTCCTCTCTCCCAGCCATATTTTCTCCTATCTGTTTTCTTTACCCTTTTTTCCCCCTTACCAACACTGTATGTAAATATGGAAACTGCTTCCCTTATATATTCAATAGTTCGTTATTCCCTTGTGTCCCATAATCAACTGTTCAGATGTCCGTTATATCGAACACAACGATTATAAACTCAACAATATCAACGGTTGACGTGTAAACTCATCATGATAAACAGTTTAGATATATATTGTATCACAACAGTTATGTCTGTATCATTACTCGATATCAATATATTAATAATGTGTCTATTTGTGCATGTATATAGATGCACACAGAGTATCCTAGTATGGATTACTTGTAAATTTTATGATGGTCGGGTCACAAGTATGACTTGATGGTCCGAAATCAATCATATTCCGTTATTTTCTGATGGCCCCGCATGTTTAAATTTTTTTTTTTATTACTTACCAATTTTATGATTGATAAGAAAATTGATGAAATTGTCTATCATTACAGTATACTTCTGTAATGCCGTCTTGAGAAGTCAACCTTCCAATCTCATTTAGCTTCCATCATTGTCATTTCAAAGAAGAAGAAGAAGAAGAAGAAAAAAAGGTGATGAAGGTGCAGGGCCAATTGAGCTCCCCATCTCCTTCAAACCATGGGGAAGAAGATCCACAAAAGGTTTCCAAATCCACTTCCTTCAATATATCCACCTTACCTCACTTCCCTTTTTGGCTCATCACCATAGCCATCCTCCAATACTTTCTCCTCTCCGCCTTCTTCTCCCCCCGACCACCGCCGCCGTCCACCCACCCACTCCGGCAGCAGCAGCAATGCAAAAATGGAAAGGTCTTCGTGTACGATCTTCCACCGATGTTCAACACAGAGTTATTGGATAACTGCAATCTACTCGATCCTTGGGGTACTAAATGTGATGGAGTTGCTAATAATGGTTTTGGGCTTCAAGCCACCGGTCTTGAAACGGTGGTGCCGAAGAATCTATTGCCGGATTGGTATTGGACTGATATGTATATTTCAGAAGTGATTTATCATAATAGAATGCTTAATTACACTTGCAGAACAAAGAATCCAGTAGAAGCGACTGGTTATTATATACCCTTTTATGCAGGGCTTTCTGTGGGAAGATATTTATATAATCATACAGCTAAAGAACGTGATCGAGATGCAGAAATGGTTCTTGATTGGTTAAAAAATCAATCTTCATGGAAGAAACGAAACGGGTCGGATCATTTTGTGGTGATAGGTAGATTGACTTGGACTTTTCGAAGATTGACCGAGAATGATTCCGATTGGGGATCCAAATTTATATTGATGCCATTGATGAAAAACGTGCTGAAGCTTTCAGTTGAAAAAAATCTTGCAGATGAATTAGAGATTAGTATTCCTTACCCAACCTCATTTCATCCACGATCAACTTCAGATATTTTGGAATGGCAGAATTTTGTTCGAGCCCAACAAAGAAACAACCTTTTCTGCTTCGTTGGTGCTACCCGTTCGAAAATCAAGAACGATTTCAGAGGATTGTTGATGAATTACTGCAAAAATGAATCCGGGTTCTGCAGAGCAATTGATTGTTCAGTGATTTCTTGCAGCAATGGTTCAACAGAGATTCTTAAAGCATTTTTGGGTTCAGATTTTTGCTTGCAGCCTAAAGGAGATGGGGCAACAAGAAGATCTTTTTTTGATTGTATGTTAGCGGGTTCGATTCCGGTGTATTTTTCCAAAGATAGCTTTGATGGGCAGTATCAATGGCATGTGAATTTCGATAGAAATTCTTCTTCTTCGTCTTCATCATCTGTGTTCATAGATGAAAGTGATGTAAGAACAGAGAGTTCTATAATTAGAAAGGTGCTTGAAGGATCATACAGTAAAGAGGAGGTGAGGAAGATGAGAGAGACTGTGATTGATATGATTCCAAGATTTCTATATGCTTTAGGGAGTGAAGGTTTAGAGGAAACTAAAGATGCATTTGATATTGCCATTGAAGGTGTTTTGAGCAAGTTTCATAAGCAAAATATACAGCTGCAGATTGCAACACCTTAATCATTCTTTTTTTATTAAATCATCGCCTGCAATGGAAATTGGATTTCTTCATGTGCAGTTGATACTCATGTGGTATTCATCTTATGTGCAAGAAAAAAATTTCATATGCATAGGACAGAGGTTGAACACCACGTGAGAATAAAGTGTACATAGAGATCCAATGTCCCTGCAATGTGCATGTCTTGTAAAACCTTGGTAAACTTTTCTTAGATGTCAGAACACTTGCTAAAATTAGTAATTTTTTTTATAATAGGATTGTTGTATAAGTAACATATATTATAATTTTTTTTAAATTTCACATAGGATAAAAATGTAATATATGAAATAAAGTAACTATGAGAGACTAGTTTGTGTGCTACTTGATACAATATTTTTAAACTATTACACCATAAAATTTCTCAAAAGTAGTCTGTTAGTTAGTTGTATTATTCGGAAAATTTGTTATATTTTGATTGTATATGCTACATAAAGATCAATGTAGGTGATTGTAGTTAATTATTTTAGGGAGCTACTAATCGCCCCCCCCCCCACCCACCCACCACACCCATCCCATCACCCTCCCCAATTCTTTTTTTTGGAAATTAGATATAGACACAATCAAAATATTATTAAGCAATGCGACAACTACATATTTTTTATAGGGAGAAGACAATCGCATAATTTTATAAATGGTAGACAAACAAATAATCCCAAAATCGGTGAATCTCCCTAGTGAATCCCAAATCAAATGAATTTCGATGAATGAATTTGACAATGAATCCCAAAATCAAATGAATCCCGATGATGAATTTTGAAAATTAGTGAATTTCGGACAATGAATTTCGGCAGTGAATTTAAACGAATGAATTTCAACACAAGTGAATTTCGATAGTGGATAAATAGTTTTGTCTCTTACGCAAAAGTTTCAAAAGATCATTCTTCTACTTAATTGATGAAATATTTTGTCATCTCCTCATTCCCCTTCTTTTTTTTATTTTATTTTATCAATCTATACAAATTCTTTGTTTTAATTTTTTTGTTTGTATTTTCTTTTTTGCTTGTAACTTTTTTTGATAAATTGTTTTTTAATAAATTATATGTTTTTGAAATCTATTCAATTTAATCTATCAAATGAGTCCAATATTGAATATTAAATGTTGTATTAAAAATAATTTTATCGGATCCAATATAATTCTCTTTATTAGTATTATTTTTGTCATTTATCTTTTTTATTGGTTATCCTTCATTCTATTACAAGTATATGATATATATCTTTTTTAAGTTCATACTTGAGTCATGTATGTTGAATCCGTCAAAGTTATTTTATGTTTCTCTGAACACTCAATAAAAATAAATAAAAATAGAACTTTATTTAAAAAAATCGTAGTCTTTATTTTGATATCAATATTGTATATGATGTGTCACTACTAATTATCACAATGTTCAACACTACTATTAAACATTGTGATACCAAGTGACACTATCATTTGACACTATAATTTGGCATTGTGATACTATAGATTGATACTCAGTAGTGACACATCATATACACATTCTTAACTCTTATTAATTTTTTTGATAATTTGTTTTTTTATGAATTATATATTTTTGAAGTATATTCGATGAAACCTATCAAATGAGTCCAATTTTGAATACGTAATGATGTATTATCGGTTCAATTATTAATAGTTTTTAATCCTTCAAATATAATTCAAGTATGTCATTATGTATCTGAAAACTCAATAAAAATAAATTAAAATCAAACTTCATTTAATTAAAATTATGTACATAGAAATAATAGATAAACGCATAAATTAATCATCAAAACCATGCATAAATTCAAAATGTTGTCCGGGTTGATCTATCCTCATTACATCATACCACAATTGAATACGTGCTTGATAATCACAAGCACATTCGTCTGATGGGTTTGATTCGCCTGAGAAACGCCATATGATGATGGGTGGTACAAGGTATTTAGGGTACAAGAAAACTTGTACGAAGTGATTATCTTGAACATGACCGATAGCTATATGTTGCCGCAGGGAAAATGGAACTGGTGGGGAACTCAACAGCAAGTGAGTATGACAATAAGTATCATGCGAATCGAATGTATGTAGTATCACGTTGTACGCTGAAACTACGACAACCCCCACTATTGCAGCATTCATCCAATAATATCCGGGTGCGGGTACTGCGAAGCAATTAAGTGTTAATAGTAGTCCCGATGCATAATTAATTTCTTGAGAAAGGTTTTCATACAAGTTCATATTTTGATTAATCTCTTGAATAAGCATCAATCGAACTTGACGCCATTCATGTTCTGAACCATGGAGTTGCACAGCTATTGCTCTGAAGCCACAATGACCGTCGCCTTCGACGTCAACACAATGAGAAATATAAGGCTGATAGCGTTTAGGAAATGCATAAATGAGGGTATCCTTTCTTTTACTCGCTTGAGAAATCGGAATATATGGTACCTTCTTTTCTGAAGTGGGTATTGAAAAGAAAGGCCTGCGGCCAATGTTCTGCTCATCCCTTATTGTAGGTCGACCATTTTGTTCTGTGTTGTATGTTGGGGTCGAATCGCATAACGAGATGGATCTCGCCATATCGAAAAACACAATCATAGAATCTCGACTAGCGGGTTCTATTTCATTTAATCTTTCCATAAGCCGAAATTTTTTGTCGGGTTGTACTCCTCATCCGTGCGCTGGGGTTCGCATGGACAATGTACGCCAAAGAATATGGATATAATTTTGCGGAATCGGCATGCCAAAGAAGACGAAACATTGCAATATCGTGAGCGCACGGCAATCCGTGTGTCGCTTTGATCTTGCAATTGCAAAGATCTTCTTCGGAAAGACAATGTTTATCAAGAACTTTTATCCGCTTATCGATTAAGTCCATTGCTTCTAATGAAACGCAATATCTGATTTCACTATAAATTGCGTCACGTACATGTCGATGTCGTGGAATACTCAAAGATTTCTGGAATGAACTTTGAATATCCCTAAATTGAGCAGTCAACATCTTTCAATTTTTTGAAAGGATGTTGAAAGCGATGCCGAAGTATCCCCGAAGTATCGTTTGAGTCTCGCATGCGCAGACTCCACCATGTATTTTAATCATACATTGTGTTAAATAGGAATGATACATGCAATATTCTATAGTGTAGGATAATGAATAAATAGTGGATATTAGAAAGTTACCTTTAACTTGAATGGCTCCCGAGGTGCATAACTTTGTCTACATACACATCAACGAACCGCTCATTGTAAGGACATAACCATGTATTCCAAAGGTATGTTGTGGCTTTGCCGAATTTTGAAAAGTCAGTTAACATGGCATTCCACCTGAAATCTAAAGTCTCCAAACTCTGTGAATGAATAATCGAGTGCCATGCATTGCTAAATTCGATTCATCTTTTACCAAGCATAGGCCTGCACTTCTTCATTACACACTGTTTTATATACCAAATACAAAGGATGTGATGCGCGAATGGGAAACATTCTCCAATTGCACCAAGAAGCGCTAGATCCCTATCTGAAACAACCACCGATGGAAACGCTACTCCTTTTAAGACCATCCATCTTTTTAACGTATCCAATACCCATACAAATCGCTCTGTTGTCTCATTACTCAAATATGCAAATAATATAGAGTAAGTTTGCATTGTGGATGTGATACCCACAATCTCTAAGAGCGGTATCTCATACTCATTGATCTTGTACGTGGCGTCAATAATTAAAATCGACGGAAAATTCACATACAGCTCTAGGCTTTTAGGATGAATCCAAAGAATATCTGTGATCTCACCAGTGTGTTCATTTTTCATAAAGTCGTACATGTATTTTTTAACATTTAATTCTCTTAAAACGTACCCAACATCAGATAAACCCCCAACTGCTCTTTCTTATACAGTGCTTTGACATTGTAAATACTCCTAATTCCTGTAGTAATTGATGGGTCTTGTTGTTTAATCACACTAAGAATTTCTCGAGGAGCAGTGCTATTGTACATGCCACGCACTAATTGTTTCTGGGTTGTGGTCAACCTTGAAGGATACTCAAATCCCTCTAAACTTTCAACTGCTTCATGGTTATGAAAACCATTAACGACCTACAAACCCCACTTCACACCGTGTGGTGGTTGTGATACACCTCGAAGCTTAAATGGGCAACCACGTTTATACGTTCCAGTATCCCTACTCATTGTATGCCCTTCGCGTGGCGGTTTATACAATCCTCCTTTTCCACAAATAATAGTGCATCTCGGCATTTTATTTCCATTTTTACTACACGATTTATCTATGACAATCACAAAACCATTTTCATTACCAACTCTCCGAGCTCAATCTAGCATGGCATCTCTACTTTCAAATATCTATAGAAAAATCGAAGTATAATAACAATATTATACTATCTAAAATGAAAATAAGTAACGAATGTGGAAAATAACAACAACGATAACTAACCTGATCAGTTGTAAATTCAGCTGTGTGATCACGCTCAATGTTGGGGATGCTCTTCCCATTAGGAAAATCATTCGTAAAATTGTTTCCAACTGGCCAACTATCCCCACTAGGAACATCATTTGTAAAATCATTTTCAAATGACGAACTACCAAAGAATGATGAATCGTTTTCAACTGGCCAATTATCCCCACTAGGAACATCATTTGTAAAATTATTTCTAAATGACGAACTACCAAAGAATGATGAATTGTAGGAATCCATGTTATGAATTACGAAAATCAATTGAGTATGTGTTGAATGAGTATATATGAAAGAGTTGGAGAAATTATGATGATTTTTAGTAAGTGAAATGAAATCAATATATAGAGAAATCAAGATGAGATGATAATGATAAAATCTGAATGCGTGGTTAAATTGATGATAAGAAGATAAGAAGGGATTGAAGATAAGAAGAATCTGAATGAATTGTTGTGAATAATAGAAAATGGGTGGTAAGAATCAAGATAAAAAAATCTCAATAACTCACATGAATAAAACGATAGAAAATGTGACTATCAATACTACACTCGTTTTATTGATTTTATTTACTAAATTTCAATAACATAATAATATAAAAAAATACGTGTTAAAAATTTATACAAAATTTTAAATTATAAAATAAAAACAACAAAATACAAATTAAGTTTAAAAAACAGTATAAAAAAAATTGTTAAAAGAAAGAAAGAAAAAAAAACGATAAAAGAAAAAAAAAAAAAAAACAATGATGGGACGGGTGGGTGGGTGATGGGATAGGGGTGATTAGTAGTCCTCTTTTATTATATCAATAACTATAATGTGCATTTGTATAATTATTCAACTATAAATTTGATCAATTGTGTGAACGAGGTGTTATTAACAAATCATTTTTAATATGCAAAGAGGTGTACGTGTCAAAAAAAATTAAAAAAAAAATAGAAGTATTTGGAAAAGACTTTTCAGAGTGGAGTGTGGAAGAGTATGAAGGTGACATCAATATATTGCCCTTTCAAGTGGATTAGAATAATGGCAAGTCCATTCAGACACATTAAGAATCTTCTTATACTTAAGAAGAAGGGGAAAATCTAATCTAAGGACTCTAACATAGGGAATGACCTATGTGGCATAATCTGGACCATACAGTTTCATTTTGTAATGAAATTGTGTCACATGATTCATCTTGCCACACGGCCACTTCTTTATGTTAGCCTCCATCAGTAAACCTCCTAAAGAAGAGGATGCTTTAACAGACATCCATTTTTTTTATGACACGTTATAAAAGAAAAAATAATTTTTAATTAAAAATATACTATATTGTTTCAATTTATTGTCTGACATAGCTGAGATCGGTTATTGTACATGTAACACTCATCCAAATGACCTACGACCATAAGTCTACCTCCAAGTAATGTCCAAGATGATCTCTCATGGTCATCAACCCAAATTATTGTCCAATTATCCAGAGCTCGGCATCGAAACTCAGACCGATATGGCTCCAACTCGACATAAAGACACCTCCAGCAGAAGGCCTTGCGCAGGTCGTCTCTTATACTTTATACGGCATGCATGACGCATATCGTACTATGACACAATCAACATCATGCAATGCAACCATTGGGCACCAACCCACTATTTTCCTGGTAAACTCTCTACTCGCGACATCAACGCTAATTGGACCATAACTTCCGGATATGTAACTCCGTGACCCCTCACGTCTTGTTCGTTTTACATGCCTAAAATCATCAACCCCAACCGTTGATTACCTTCACAGAACTTAAATTGCAGCTTTAACGGTTAAATCATTTTTGGACAATTTCAAACATCGTCATTGTCTTTTGTTGATATTTTACACATACTAAAAACAAAATAGTTTATCTACTTTTGTGTTATATATCTCGTACGAATAATGTTGTAGGAATAAAGAGTGACCAAATGCATAGAATGAGAAAATAGCATTGAATATTGTACTTTCAAAGCGATAGATAATATGGAAAAACATAAAGTGCTAAAGTGTCGTATAAAACTAGACAGAATAAAAAAAAAAAATCCGTTCACAAGAAACACAATGCACATTTTATCGAACATGTTAATTAATACAATTCAACAACATATTAATCATAATATATTCAAAATAAAGATGAAATCAATTCATATACATACAAACCCTAAAACATCTTATTCCGTCAATTTGTTTTGTTGAAAAAATATACTAATATTTGATCTATCATTCTCTTTTCCCTATAGTCTTTTATGTTTTAGATCAATTCGGAACGAAGACATGCAACATATCTTTATAACGCCTTCAGGACCAGCCTCAGTAGCGTTAAATGAAATCATAAATGGTCCTCATAATCGCTAGACCGCCGCCCTCTCTGTTGGTCTAAAAAGGAACGATGTCGGTCGACATATATCGTAACGCCTGCACTTTGAGCCTCGGTAGCGTTAAATGAGTCATAAATGGTCCGGTCAACTGCTTAGACCGCCGTCCTCTGTTGGTCTAAAAAGGAACGACAATGTCAGTAGCTAGGTATTAGAAAGGAAAGGGAAAGGCCTACACTCGGATGCAATACGGATTGCTTCTTTCGATTGGTACTCTCTCTCAAGATTCTAGACCTTGTTCTTTCGAGAGTTAATGCATAGGTATGCTCGTCCCTACCAGAGGTAACTGAAGACCATCCTTACACTGTATTCTTGTACGGTGCAGCGCATACTTCCATATGATAGTCGGCTCTGAATATCATTTTGTAACGCCCCCAGACCCCGGGCCTGGTAGCGTTAAATTAGTCATAAATGATCCGGTCAACTGCTTAAACCGCCGTCCTCGTTTGGTCTAAAAGGGCTAATCTGAATTGACAAGGCATTTATGTCTCACACTTATATGGAGGTGAACATTCATTTACTTTACCGATGTGGGATTGTATATATACGTTTGAGATTCTAACTTTTGACATCCATAGCATTCATAGACTACTAATCACTTGCACTAAGTTGTTGGGTTCAATAGATCGTTTGCAAACCACCAATATAAACAAAAACTCTATCATTTACTATAACTTTATATGTTCCAAATTGAGAAGAGCACATGATGAGATATACCTTTATACATACGCTCACACGTACAGATGCCATCTAAAATTTATCTTGTACGAAATTTTAGACTTGTCTACCATTGAGACGTCTCGATCATGACTAATGTTGTAAAAGATGTGCGACGTCTCAATCATTCTTACGTTATATCAGTATCATAATTGTTGGAACATATTGCCTACACTCTTAAATGATAAGGAAATAAAGTACCGTCTTTACTGACACCAATTGGTTTTAGTACAACGGTAAGCGCTTGATTCTATCATGGTATCAAAGCGAGAGGTCATGAGATCGAACCCTGGTTGGAACAATATTTAAAAAAAATATTGTAGAAGTGTTGGGAGAGATTGTCCATATTTGAGGGTCTGTTGGGACAACCAATTATTTAGTACAATGACAAATAAGACTCTCCACAATGGTAACTTTTTTTACACTCTAAATATAAATTTAGAGTCCCTGAAGTAACTTTAATGCTACAATGACTCTCTTTTCAAACCCTCTACCTGGAAAATCCTCTAACCCAACCTTTTAATATAGAGGGACAATTTAGTTAAACAGTGGATGCCACTTGCAGCTGCTTTTCTCACCCCAGCTTATTCAACCCTTTCTTTCCCTTCTCCTTTCTTCTTTTTTTCGTCATTTTTTTTATTAAATCTTCATCCAATAAAGTTTGATGAGAAAAGCATTTGATCAATAAATATAATTTTTGTTCTACATTTTATGCCAAAAAAAATCAAAAAATAATAATAATGTTTTTCATTTATTATGGAAGATGTTTTATTTAAAATTTTGTTTGTGTGTAATAAATGGTGATGGTAGAGAAAATGGGGTTTTAGAGATTATATAGAGAGTGCTTATTGGAGTAGATTATTATTTAAAGTGTTGAAAAAGTATAACTGGAACGAAAAACGATGTGTTTGGAGTGTTGTTTAAAGTAAAACGATTGGGGTGAGTCTAAGGATATAAAGTAGTGCATTTACTAGTACCAATTATTTAGTACAATGATATGCGGTTGATCCTAACATAAATGAGGAAGCTAAGTGAAAAGTTAACCGTACAATGATATGCGGTTGATCCTAACATAAATGAGGAAGCTAAGAGAAAAGTGAAAAGTTAACCGTTTAATCAAATAATAAACGAATATACAATAACAATATGCCCATATTATTAATAACAATGGTAATACATATAGATAAACATGTAGTAAAACGACCCGACCAAATTGATTTACAACATTGCACTAACACTCGGTACACATCATTTTTCGACAAACCAAAAAAAAAATGATCTTGGGAAATTAAAAAAATAGGAAAAGGTTGTAGAGAGACGGGTTACATCTAATTTGAGAAAAAAGGACAAAAATAATGACTGGCATTTGAAAATGACAAAAAGAATGTATATCCAATATTACCCTTAATATTTAGGTTGCTATTTTTTTCCATGTATTTCTATTAAATGCGGTTGAATAATAACGGCAAATCAGATCGAAATCAGATATTGAAGCCAAATTTCATGCCCATTTACAGACCTTTTCCTGAATAAACAAATCCATAGCTTTCTTTTGTTGTTTTTCCACCGTATGTACATACAGAATTCATGATATAGAGATGTCCAATAAATTTGATTCCAATTAATTGATCGATTTTATTATGATTGAAAGGCACGTGATGCATTTTATGCGTGTTTGGAGAAGCATTCTAACAAAAAACACACAGAAATCGGAACTATGGGGCTTCTATACCCGGTGGATTGCAAGAAAGCTAGGGTTCAATATGTCAATCAATGCCGACCCACTTGGGTTAGTTTCTTTATTCAAGATATACAAATTTTCCCCATTTTAAGCCTGATTATGCTTCTTAAGAACTGGGTTGTGAATTATTGGTTTTTGGTTTTTAGGTGAAGCATTTTGATAGGCAGTATTGCTCCAAGAAAAAAAGTTCTGAGGCTTTTGGATGACAATGAAGGAAGGAGAGGTTTCATGCCCATTCCCAGACCTTTTCATGAATAAAAAAAAATCCATAGCGATTACGATTCTTTCATGCCCATTTCAGCATATTTCACTTCGAGTTTTTTCGGTTTTTTCGGTGTTTGTGATCTATCTATTCCGTTATTTTCCTTGTATATTCGACGTTACCGATAAGTATGATCATTCATTGCTTTCATGGATGTCGTTTTATGTATCTTTCGGTAATTGGATTTCTGCAATCTTGGCGGTTTTTTTTTTTGTAGTTTTATGTTGTATTGTACTTGTATTTTTTTTGCATAGAATTATTTCATGGTTTGCCCCAATTGTTCAAAGCATTTTATACATTGTATATTATGATGTTTGTAAATTCATTTTTGTAGGCGTTTGGATGGAAACGATGTTGATTTTGATGTTATAAATTGTATAACATGTAGTAACATTATTTTGAATTGTACCTGAACTATTTTGCATTGTTTCGACCTGGTCATGAAATAGAGCTATTTGTTTTTGTAATGTTACTACATTATTATGTGAACAACGAAGTAGTAACATTCTTTATATAATGTAATGTGATCCAACCAATCAATCATAGTTATCATGTACAATGTTATATGCACATGGACTGTATGAATGAAGTCAATGTAATAATAGCAACTAATTTGTAGTAACATTGCCCATCCACGTAGAAACAGCTCAAAACAACAAATTAACAACCCTTAAAATTGTAGTAACATAACCAAAAAACTATGTTCAATTTCAAAAAAAATGTACTGACATCTGTAAAAATGAACTGGCCACTAAAAAAATTTGAACATTTCCAAAAAATGTAGTAACGTTTGGCATTTTTTTCAAATTTGCACGATCTTAAAGGTACACAAAATCCCTATCGGGGTTCCCTTCCCAAGTAGGGTATAGAAAGCTTCGAAACAATGGAAATGCTAAAAACGGATTGATATTTAGACTTTGAACATTTCCAAGGAAAATGTAGTAACGTTTGGCATTTTTTCATGAATGTGCATGATCTTAAGGTACACAAATCCCTATCGGTTCCCTCTTCCCAAGTAGGGTATAGAAAGTCGCGTGAAACAATGGAAACGCGAAAAACGGAGTGATATTTAGACTTTGAACATTTCAAGGAAAATGTAGTAACGTTTGGCATTTTTTCATGAATGTGCACGATCTTAAGGTACACAAATCCCTATTGGGGTTCCTTCCCAAGTAACGTTTCGGCATTTTTTCATGAATGTGCACGATCTTAAGGTACACAAATACCCTATCGGGGTTCCCTTCCCAAGTAGGGTATAGAAAGCTAAATGAACAATGGAAACGCGAAAAACGGAGTGCTATTTTCACTTTGAACATTTCCATGAAAAATGTAGTAACGCGTTCGGCATTTTTTCAGAATGTGCACGATCTTAAGGTACACAAATCCCCTATTGGGGTTCCTTCCCAAGTAGGGTATAGAAAGCTTCTAAACAATGGAAATGCTAAAACGGAGTGATATTTAGACTTTGAACATTTCCAAGGAAAATGTAGTAACGTTTGGCATTTTTTCATGAATGTGCACGATCTTAAGGTACACAAATCCCTCTATTGGGCTTCCCAATCCGCTTTTTGCATTTTAGGTGTTTTTGGAACCAAACTAAACCCTAATTGGGAAGGGAACCCCAATAGGGGATTTGTGTACCTACTATCGTGTGCACATTCATGAAAAAAATTGGAGAAAATCGCGAACCAAAATCGTGAAAATTGCACTGAAGTGATATTTCCACATTTACACCACAGAATTGGTGGCATTCCAGAAAACATCCCCATCAAAAGTGGTATATTGACAAAGCTCCCTGTTAAATGTGTGACTATTTTATATGTTACTACCCACTGCATATGACTAGTTTGTAATTCAACAATTTTCTTCACATGTAATAAAAAGTACAAGGTGGTACTTTCACGGTTTTGGATGTATGTCTAGTTATGGCGTGGCACAAAGACTATTCATTGTCGATTAAACTACAGCGTGTCCTTTGTGTATGTGTATACCTACACATACACAATATTGCAATTACTTGACAATATCATTATTCCTTACAAAGTCGTTGTTATGAACTGAAAATGGGTAATTGCGTAACGGAGTTAGAGGCTATAAGGATAAGTTTTGAATTTGAATGGTTGAGACGGACAGTTACTACATGTGTTACTACATGTGTTACTATATATGTTACGACGTTTATTCCATCTCAACCATTTAAGATTCAAACATTTCCTTGCGGACTGTGATCCCGAGTATGGAATAATAGGGTTACTAAATATAGCATTAAATCAAAATCGAATTAAAAACAATAAACTGGCGTTGTTTAAAGCATTAGAAAACATATCCACTTGTGAAATAAAAGTATTCATGACAATAAACACAAACAGAAAGTTTCATGAATCAAGGGCCATAAATGCCTCTTTCAGGTTCTTAGAAAAATCAAAACAAATGTCTTTACTTTATTCTAGAATAATCAAATCTCATTAAAACGAAGAGGGCAAGGTGTCTAGCATGATTGACGCCACAAGCATCCCTTTAGCCTCTGCAATTCTTCATCTGTCCATTTTTGAGGTATGCTTTTTCCTTGGGACAACTTCAGTAGGTAATGAATCAGATAAAATGCACAATCAGTCCTGAAATGCGTACAATTCATGTATTACGACGGTGTACCTTGAATTGAAATGTGTATAAAATATATGTATTGAAGTATGACAATGTGTACTTACGACTCTTCATGTTGTAGTGGGCAGATTCTTCACTTTCACTACTCCAAAGACATTCCGGCACGTACTTTAGTTGCTTCTTATCTCCACATGAATACATGCATACAAATAGGTATTAACAAACCTAGTAACAGTATTAACAAACCTAGTAACTCCTGGTTCACATACCTCAATCGTTTAGAACTCATGATAGGCGCTTACATTTTATAGAAAGTAAATCGTATACACACATTTGCAATGTAAACAAAGTGTGCTAACAACTAGCATGTTTCAACATCGATCCATTCACATGTAAGATGTATGTGTACTTTCTCAACGAGATAATATTAGTCAAATCCTAAAAATGTAGTAAATGCTCAACATAATATAGTTACACTTATGAAAATCGTAGGAACCATAACAAAGGGTAGCCCTGTGTCATTATCAATGTAGTTACAATGAAAAAAACCTAGTAACAAGATATACAAATAGTATTAACAATACACAACATTGTTTTCACAATCACACAATTGCACTGTTAAAGCACATTAATTTAGGCACAAAAGTCCAAAATGGGTTACATGCACAAAAGATTGTAGTAATATTAGTCACATACCGTAAAAATGTAGTAATGCTTTTCAACATAATATAGTTACACTTGTTTGAAAATGTAGGAACCATAACAAAGGTGAAAAAAACGTAGTAATGTGTCAAAAAAATAGTATCATGTCAACAACAACGTAGTAACTTGTCAACAACAAAGTAGTAACATGAGCACAACTAAGTAGTAACATTGTGACATAAGGTAATAATGATCCTCACAATCATAGTTAACATGTACAATGTTATAAGCACATGGATCTGTAGTATTAAAGGGAATGTATTAATAACAAAGACTTTGTAGTAACATTGCAATTCCAAGTAGTAATAGCTCAAAACAACAAACTAACAACCCTAAATAATGTAGTAACATACCCAAAAACCATGTTAAATCTCATACAAAATTTAATGACATCCTGTAAAAATGAATCCGACCACTAAAAAAATTTGAACATTTCCAAGAAAATTGTAGTAACGTATCTCCATTACATGATGCAAACCTTCAAAACAAAAGTGATTGTCATGAAGAACATTCTATTGTAAGAACACAATCGATTCACGTAGTAACACTGTTAACACTTTTCATCAAAATACCAATTTTGTTTACCCTCGATGAAAGTCACCGCATCACAATTCCTCTTAGAGCAATTAAATTCCACACGCACAACAAGTATGAACAGAGATTCGTAGTAAAGTAGGAATTTTCAATTTTGCATTCAAAATATCACCCAAATTTCAACTTCAAATCGTCCCCAAAATCGATGTTAACAGACGTGAAATTCGACTAAACGATTGAAGAAATAATAAACAACGAAAAATGGCTCCATGAACGGCGAATTAGAAGAAAAATTATACTTACTCGCCTCTTTGTTGATTTCGATTTTCCTCTTGCCATTGATTCCCGTTAATTGCCCTCTACGTCGCCGAACAATGCAAACTTTCTTTTCACCGAATCAAGAACGACCGTTAATCGCCTATACTTCGCCGGAAAAATGCGTAATTTTTTCACCGGACCTAAAGAACAGAGTGGGGATCGTATACATGTATGGACTCTTTTCTCTCGTTTCAAAATTATCCGTATAAACCGCATTCAACCACTCTTGATTCACTTGCCGATATTTCCGCCGCTTGATATTCCTCAAAAGGATTTCCGTTTCCAAACTACCCGTTTTCAAAGAAAAATAGCAATCAAATTCAGTGCATTAATTCACCCGATTTCTAGGTGAGAGAAAAATAACATATATCTTCTATTATCATTAAGGGTGTTTTTATACAACACTATTTAATTTGTCCTTCACAACCAAATTTTATTTTTTTTGTCCTATTTCATCATTTACTATCTTATTTTGTCCTTTAGGCCCACCACCCCTTAAAAAAAAATTGCATTTATGTTGGATATTTTATAAAAAAAAGTCATTTAGGCTGACTTTTATCGTTAATAAGTCCATAATTGCCTTAGACAGCAGGACTAGTGTAGGCTTAGGCCCAAGGTGATGCTCTAGCCGCCGTACCCACTGTTTCCAACTCCTCTGGGCTTTACTTAGTTTGTTAGTTAGTGTGATGGGCTTGTGTCAACCCGATTTCTAAGGTAAGTGGGTTTTTATTTTTTATTTTATTTTAAAGAGATGATGCTGAATTAGTACTGAAGACCGATCATCTGAACCGAATTTTTTTCCCTTTTTTTTTTAAAGGCCCTAGTGTCAGAACCCACTAATCCACTAATTTGAATTCACCCGGCCAAGTTGTTGTGTCAGAGAGTCTCTTACTCGCAGAAGGTCCCCGTGAAGAAATTTCTTTCAACATGGCGCCTCAGAAGAGAATCGAACCGGTGACCTCCCTAGGCATTTTCAAGTCATTTACCACTCGAGTCAAGCTACTTGGTCTGATTGATTTAAAACATATTGAAAATAATAAGATCACTGTTTTTTTTCAATAATTAAAAATCAAACCGATCATTGTCAAAAAATAAATAAATAAATAAATAAAAAATCAAACCAGTCCGACGTCTAAGTTACAGTGGATGGTTGTATTTTCTGTTTATTAATATAAATCTTTACAGTCAAGGCTGACGGTTCACTTTGAAGGTCATGGGCGGTATTTGTTTTGCTTACGAGAAATGGTTTGGTGGATTTCTACCGGTTCTCATGGCGGCGGCTTTGGCTCTTGGTGTTTTCCGGCCTTGGCCGGTGATAGTAGTTGTATCTGTTTTTCTATGTTTTTAATTAGTTTTTGGGTCTGTTAGGTGGTTGTCGGTTATAGCGGCTATTGCTAGTATTTGGCTATCTAAAACTGCTAAATTTAGTCCTATGAAGTTTCTTTCGATGAACGAGACCTTTGTTGCCCCTGATATGGTATATGTCTCTTATGTTGTTGTTTCTCAAAATTAAGTTCTCTATGATAAGACGGAATTTGGTGCGATTGGGGCTTGCCCCATGATGTTTTTCTTTTCGGTTTTTCCGATTAGCAATTTCCAACAGTTGCTACTTGCTAGTGGTACTCCGATTCTATTTCCGGTATTTACTCGGCATGTGTCCGGTTGTATTTTCTGCTTATTAATATAAATCTTTCGTTTCCGTAAAAAAAAATGGACGGTTAAAACAAAATTAAACCAATGTTATTTATATTTCTAACTAAACCTAAAAAATTGAGTTTTTTAAAAATAAAAAACAAAATAAAAAACTAAAAAATGTGGGCATTTTGTATTCACCGGTCTGATAGCGGAAGCAGAATGTCGGATAATAATGGCATTAACCCATAAACAACATATAATACTTATTTTATTTTATTTTCTTGATTAAGCGAGGGTAGTTTCCCCCTTGTTTTAAAATGCGTCCGCTTATAAACAAAACTATCAAGTCTTTGACTTTTACAATGGATATGTGATGTATTCTTTGCTCGGGTAATTCTGTTGTAGGGGGTCTCTATTACACCAAACCGTTATATTTGCACCACGTGGACAATAAAACAAAACAGTTTTTGTTTTTATATACACACAGCGCACATCTGACGGTCGAGTTCAATAGAGACTCCCTACCTAAGAATTTTCCTCTTTGCTCTGTTTTCCTCTGTAAAAGTTTGTAGCCTGACTGACATCATAAATCCTAACCTTTTATCTAGCGAATGGTTGTGACTAAACAGCTACCACTTCTGATGCAGTCTAATCCTATTGGTTAATTAATTATGTATTTATGTCGAGAAGGGTAATTATTCTTTGTGTCCTTATTTTGTAGGTGTCTATTATGAAGGGCATATTAGTCCTTTGGCGTAGGTGGAGAGTAGAGTATTTATGGCCAAACCCTTTCTGGGAGCCGCATCTTTTGGACAAATATTTTTTTTTTGAAGAACTTTTGGACAAAATTGAATGTAATCAAATCTAGTTGAGCTTGACTAGTTGTTCTTCATCTTTTTCAGTTAAGATTTACATCATCTTCAATTCAAGGCTTCGCAGGCAACCATTTTCATTGGTTTTGATCATCGTTCCATAGATGAACGGCGATGGGTGGTCGACCTAAAATTTTAGTCAATGAATGACGGCTGTGTTGCGGTGTCAGTTGCATTGTGATGGTTAATATAGGGTTGTTTTAATATGCAGTGACACATGATTTGTTCTTAATAAATTGTCACTGAAGATATAATAACACATGATTTGCTCTTCGTAAGGGTCACTTAAGATGCAGTAACGCAAGATTTCGTCTTCATAAAGTATTAGTCAAGATGTAGTGACACTTGATTTGGTTTTCGTAACGTGTCACATAAGATGCAGTGATACTTTATCGACCCAAACATTCATATATCAAAGTATATATAGATGGATTCGTAGTTCTTGTTCAGTTTAAAACGTTAATCTAAATTATCAAGTCTATTGTTTTCGACTCAAATTACCAATCCATTGTGTTTCGACTTTATTAACATTTGAACTCTCTGAAAAAACTGCGTGGATTTTTTTTTTTTTGCTCGGGAGACATGGTCCGCGGGCATCGCGATAAGTCGACGGGGAAGCTACGACCGGCAAAGCAGCAACAAGAAAAAATCTCTTATATGAGATTAAAAAAATTAAAAAGCAATGCTTCCTTGGCCGGTTTTTATATCTATGTCCGTCAAAGCCCTATTTTAGCCTACTATATGGAATAAGATATCCGGTACAACTTTTATAGCGCTTTGCCGCTTTCTATCTCCATTTCCTTTCTCTTGCAGTTGTAGTGGTATCGTCCTTATTTTCGATCGTGTACCTGGCAGAGTAGGGTTGACAGATAAAGACAACCCACTCGGCACTCATTTTATATATATGATGGGTACGAATCCCATTTCCTCCGGAAGGGAAATGAAACGGGTGGGCGAAATTACGTGAGAGAAAAAACCACTTGGTGGAGTCCCCCTCCGGAAAGAATAGCACTACTTAGTGAGACGGAGCGGGGAGCCCGTTGCGCCTTGTTTTTATTTGACTCGGCCTTCTTTTCTATAACGCAGTATGTTACTCGGTCGGGATCTTCTTGTACGTGGTTTGCGTTGGCAGGTAGTTGATGGTGCTACGATTAACATCTATTTGGATGCATGGCTTCCTCTGGAGAAAGGAAAGGGACAAATGCGGTCTTGCTTGGCGTGAAGGCTGCTTGTTCGGGGGTACAGTAAAGTACTAAATGTCCTGCGCTCTTCGGCTCGTCGTTTGCTTCTTCTGTTGTTAATTCGGCTTTAGGGTCAAATGTGTTCATGGTACCTAGGGCTATAAACGAGCCGAACCCTACCGAACCCTGGAGGAGTTCGGTTCGGCTCGAACATGTTCGAATACAGGGTTCGATTCGGCTCAAAATTTTCGAGCCTAAAATATCAGGATTCGGTTCGGCTCGAACTTAAAAAAAGGGAAAAATATTCGGTACTATTCGGCTCGAACAGTTCGAATAGTTCGAACATGTTCCAAAATATAACATAACATGTCCAAAAATACCCTACAACTCTACGAGCCGAACATGTTTGAACATGTTCGGCTCGTTTGTCCGAATACCAATTTCCAAGGCCCTATTTTAGGTTGGATGATACGAGCCGAGCCCCGAACCGAACTTTTTCGAGCCGAACACGCCGAATCGAATCGAACTTTAAGGCTCACTTAAAGGCCTAATGGTACCGTTCATTAGTGCTGTAAACGAGCCGAGCCGAGCCGAGCCGAGCCGAGCCGAGTACCTGATGTTCAAGCTCGAGCTCGTTTATAATCGAGCATGCTCGGCTCGGCTCGTTAAGACAAACGAGCCTAAAAGCCTGTTCGAGCTCGGCTCGATAAGAAAGGAAAATGTTCGAGCTCGAGCTCGAGCTCGAGATCAAGCTCGCGAACAGGCTCGAACTCGAGCTCGGCTCGTTCAATAGCAAATTTTTTTAGGGGCTCGTTCAATAGCTCGGCTCGTTCAATAGCTCGTTCAATAGATATTTGATATTTGTTTTATATATTTATATATTTATTATTTATATTATATATAATATATGTTCACGAACACTAACGAGCGTTCACGAACAGGCTCGTTGTTCGTTCGTTTACTAAACGAAAGAGAGAACTCGCTTCGAGCTCGGCTCGATAACATAAATGAACGAGCTCGAACGAGCTTAAACGAGCCGAGTTCGAGCCTCGTTCACGAATGTTCGGTTCGTTTAACACCTCTACCGTTCATTAAAAAGATTACGAAAGTGTGCTTTGTAACCGGTCAGCCATTGGGATGCTATTCTTCTGGCCATTGTTCACGTTATCACATCACGTGGTGTATAAGGCAATCCACATCCTCCATTCGCTGACGTCAACGGCTACTGGCGGTGCCGTGCCGGTGCGGATGAAAGAACCACCAACACTCGTCGAAAGCATGATTGACCAGGGCGGAAATCTATATCTCAAGTAATTATGCTGGGACGGGATTCGACCTGCAATCTTCATGTCGCTTCTAGCTAAGCAGGTGTGGCGGGTACTCAAGCTGCCGCATACTCTAGTGAGTTGGGTTCTCCAGGCAAAATATTTCTTTGGAAGAATCCAGCAAGAAAACTACAAGCGCGCTCCGGCTTTCGAGCCTCCCTTCTTCGTTGATCTGGGGGAAAAGGAAGCGGTAGGTTCACTTGCTTCACTTCATAGAAGAGGGTTTGGCTATTCATTCCAGTTTTTGTTTTTTGGTTTTGAAAGAAGTGGACCTAACCTAACTATGACTACTTCACTCTTTTGGCATGGTTCTTTCTTTCGCACTTCGAGACTGAATTCTCTTTCCCTTCATTCTTCTCATACGAGAATTTGCGACTAGGATACAACGGAAGTACGCCTCACGCCTCCTATCCAAATATGACAATGAAGTTCAACGTTGATTTCTCAGGTTCATAGAGTGTTTTCTGGAAGAGGGGAATCTTTCTTCTGGTTCTAATGGTGTTGCCATCTTTGTGGTTCTTTGGGTGCATCTGATTAAAGTTTCAAAGTATTCGAGGTATCCCTTTTGTGAACGCCCGGGCAAGTATTAAGAATCCAACTACGGGCCGGTACCTGCACGTGCATCTATATTTATTCTTTGTGCACTGACTCTCGAATCCGCTGTGCCAATCCGCTCTTTGGTTGTTGTGCTCGAATCAGTTGTTACAACTTCAACTGTCTCAAATGGGGGAATAGATGCCACCCGCTGAAAGAAAATATGCAAAGTTAGAGAAGTGGACAAATGATGGTAGTCTTTTCGACGAATCGCTTGTTGTCTCCATAAGCGCTGTTAGGAGTAGCACTATGATTTTCATTTTGGAAGAATGGGTTGTTTGCAGGACAGATACAGGGAAATTGTGGATGTTAGGAGGTTGGTTTTTAACTAATTTTTTAACGAGTAATGACACGGGAACAACGGTTGTGCCACAACGAGACACAACGATGATATGCACCATTGATCATGTAAGATTTATCTGATCAATTTAAACACATTATTATCAACGGTGTAAATGAACGTTGTGTCACTCATTATACCACAATTATTATGCCCGGATCGTTACTTTTTTTTAACTCGAGACATAATATATTAAGTAGTATCACTTTTAGTATCTTATATTAACATTTTCCTATATTTATTCCCTCTCTCACCTAATACAAAACGTTTTTTTTTTGAGGAAACCTAATACAAAACGTTAAATTGCTAAAAAGAATAAAAGGCAATATATGATATCTCTATATTAGAGAAAGGAAGGGTTTGAAAACCCCCTCCTTACCCTCAAAAAAAAAAAAAAAACCCCCTCCTTCCACGTGCCGAAGCCAGTTTTTACCAAAGCCAATTTTTCTGAGAGCTGCTGATAATAAAATTTGTTTGGGCCTTTTTAATGTCCGGCCCATTGCTCTTTAGTGTGTCTGGGCCAGATTGGGTACAAACAAATAGCTAAAAATATCTTCTGCTCCATTATTTGTCTGATGAAGAAACTGCTTGCTCTCTTCCCATAGGTTTTCTGCTCCGGTTTTCTTCTCCACATTTAACCGGACGTACAATTAGGGTTACCGGAGCTGTAGCCTCACCTGCTCCGAACAGTAAAGTGGCGATTTTTCTTCTCTTTTGTGTCAGAGGAAAATCGAAAGACTGACCTTGGATATGCAAATCTGTCAGCTGAGAGACGGAAGGGTGCAAGTGTGCAATGGATTCGTTGATTTGAGTTGATGAGCCTACCGTACTGTTATGCATCCATTCTTTAGTTAAGTCTATTTATTTAATGCCTTTAGATTTTTGTTTGACTTGTTTCGATGCTTACTTCTATGTTGTTTGATAAAATTTTGTTCTTTTTCTCTTTCAGAGGGTTGGCATGGAGGTATTCTTGAATCTTACATAATTGGAGCTTTTTGAGACATTTAGTTGACCATGGGAAGTACAACTTCAAACCACTGATGAGGAACATATGGTAAGGAAAATAGATTCGATTGAATTATGTATCTTAAAAGCTAATTCATTGTTGTTTGCATATTAAACATGGTCGGACTGTAAGTATGTTTCTTTTTTCTAATTGTACCTTTTCCTTGAAGCATTTTATAAATCCTTCGTACATTCCGACGTTTATCTTTGTTGGACCGTCTCCCCAGAGATACCAAATCGCGGTAATGTTTACCCTGTAGCCGTTCCCTCACTATCTCTAGGTTGACTTCAAGTTAGCGGAACATAATCGTTGTAAAATATTCTTGATGATTGTCTAACATTGAAATCCAGGAAAAATGTGAAAAAGCGGTGAAGTCTTTGTGGTGGCCGATTATGAACACTGTCACTAGAGGAACTTGAGGTACATAACCCTTTTTTTTCTTCTTAAATTAGTGGTTGAGGGAAAAAAAAATATGAATGTGATTTTGCATTTCCTTATTTCTTTTAGAGGTGAGCATGTATTCTGACTTTGTTTTATGATACATGCAGTCAAATTCAGTTTAATGACAAGGAGGATTGCTTTATCTCTTCAGATCTTCTGTCCTTTCAGGTTGCTGAAGTGAGATCGAGGGTAGGATTTCCTCATGCTGAGGTGCTGGGGCTTGATGACGTAGATCAAGTGAAATTAAAATACTTGACCACCATAAACCAATACTGTAAGCAGATGTTGACTCAGCCCATCGTAGTATAAATTATAGCGAATCGAGTCGATCCCATGAGGAACCAATTTGTGGATCATTTATATACAAACAATTAATTATCCATATCAAGAACACAAAGGCGGTCTACGACCAACGAAGGACAAGAAAAGTAAAGGACACGACTCGACACAACACATAATGTAATTAACCTCCCCAATTATCATGTTATCGTTTGGATCTAGAGATTCTATATAATTAAGCTTGCACTCGACAACTATTAACCCGATTCGTATTTCTTTTATATTGGCTACGGGATTCATCCCCAAACTAGATCTAGCTCGGGTAGGCCATCCAGGATCACTACTATCTTTACATCACGTGACTTCGCTTTTTCGGCCTCCATCTCATATGACTCGTGACGCTTACAAAGCTAGGGATGCCGATATTAACCGTATTCCTCACCTAGGCAACATTCCTTTGTTCAGCGTATTTCTAAGCGATCGCATCGAGTCTGTCCCATTAACAATTACACCTGACGGTCTCATGTTAATCTACGATTTACGATAACTAGGTGTCGACAATTCCCAAATACGAGCATGATCTGAGACCTCATTGAAAGTCCCGGAAGATCAATTCATGAGCCGACCTAGAGCCCTATATTGGTATTTCCTAATAATACGCTAATTAAAACAGACGAAAGCAACGTAGTCAGAAGCCAGCCATACCTACTAAGATAAGAAATCCTGGGTGGACAATCACACCATAAAGACGTGGCTAGATTGGCCGCGGCGAAAACCTAAATCTTAGCGTTTACATACATACGTAACGGATAAAATAGAGATTCATAAAACAATTATATAGATCTACTAAAAACACGGTTGTCGATCATACCAAAGTCATCTATAGGTCACCGGATAAAGATCTGGGCGTGTGGATCCTTATAGACAAGGAATCCCCACTTGCCTCATATCGTATCCTTAGATCTACATCGTTCGGTGAAGAACGAACAACCTCAAACGATAAACAATAATTGGGGACTTAATTACAAAGAACGAAAAACAAATAAATACAAGAACTTACATTATTGCAGAACTTGCATAAAAACTGCTCTAAGAAAAACTGAAGATTTTATTATGAATTGTGTATATGTGCCTGAGATGTCTTGTGTGGTGTATATGGCGTGTAATACATGCCTTTATTTATAGGGGTTCAAGCTAATTAAGAGATATACATCAAAATATCAAAACAAATAAGGGATAACTCTCGGCCAATCTCCAAAAGAAAATGCAAAATGCAATGCCCCCCTTAGAATGCGTGTCCCAAAGTCGGCGCCATTCTTGGATTAGTTTGACGGCCATTACGCTTATCCGATCTTTATTTTCAATGCATCCGGATTCTCTTGGATTTATCTTGTAATTTAATTCTTCCACTTGTATTTATCCTCCATAATTATTCAAATATGCAAAATAGATATTTATCCCAAAATAAATAATAAAATAATAAACCGGATAAATACTAATTTATCTCTTTTAAATAATAGAAACGGATAAATACCAAATTATATAATAAAAATGGATAAATACCAAATTATATTTTATAAATCACATAACATTAAATAATTAATATAAACAGGTGATTTAATATAAAATATATATTATTACTCTCGATTTAAGGTCAATGTTGATGACTTTTACGGGTATAATTTGACCGTCATCAGGGCTTTCAGGTGTTTAATCACAAATCAAAACCAGTCTTTTATGATATTGATTTAAAGAAGAAGATGATTATCTCTTTAATATTTTGTTTCTCCATCAGGTAAACAAGAAAAGCTACTTCCTTTGACATTTCCGTAGGCTTTTGTGTTATTTGGGTTGTCAAAACCTATAAAAAAAAGCTACAAACTTATCATAATATGTTGTTGAATCATGAATGTTATCTCATTGCAGGCTTTTGGTATACGAATTCATGAAAAACGGATTACTAGATAAGTGGATTTTCCATTCAAACAATTAACAAGATAAGCTTTTAGATTGGTCAAGTCGGTTTCAGGTAGCGATGGTACAGCACAAGGAATAGGTGAAATTGGCGTTTGAGGCGAATGTAGCGTCACAATTTTTTTAGGTGTGTCAGGACATAATTTTTTTCGAGTAAAACGTCCAAATTTGGAAGAAGTGGGTCAAAACGTCCCAAATTTATGCATATATCGTCCCAATTCCATTGGCGTACGTTTTAACCTTCTAAAATACACAAAAACCGTCCAAAATACACAAAAACCGTCCGAATGTGGACGGAACCGTCAAATTTGGACGAAAACCGTACACTTTTCAAACCTTTCATCAAATCGTCCAAATTTGGGCGATGTAAGCTAACGCACCGTCCAAATTTGGACGATTTGATGAAGGTTTGACGGTTTCGTCCACTTTCAAAGAACCTTATCAAGTTTTATTTACTTTTTCACCTACTCTTTCACCGGACCTCTGTCTTCACCGTTTAACGACTCAAAAATCACCATTGTTGAGTTTGTGGTCCTTCAAACGAAATAAACAATAAAACAATCAATACTAGGGGTTGTTTTGCAAAGAAATGGAGTAGCGTTCATTCACTGTAAGAATTATTTACTATTGAAAAAATTTATATATCGTGTTTGTTTTTATTGTTAATTGTTCACATGAATGTATTATGTTAAAAGCGCGTTTAATTAGCGTGTTTGTTTTTATTGTTACTTGTTTTTAATGAAAAAATTTATTTATCGTGTTTGTTTAAATTTGTGTTCAATTAGCGTTGTGTAGTATGTAAAGCGGTATTTAGGGTAGAGAAATGATTAATTTTGATGTTATTTTTGATAATGGAATTGATATTTTGATTATATACATTTTCACTTTGTTGTTGAAACAAGCGTGTTTTATTGGTTTGGTTATTAGTTGATTATGTTGGTGTTGTAGAAAGATGCCAAATCCGCCTTGAAAATATATGGTATCTGCTTTTACGAATTTTGTAATAGTATGAGAACATTTTTTTAAATTAGCGTAATGATTATGTTAATTAAAAATTGATCCAAACGACACACTCATCGTTGTTTGAAAAACCAAAAATCAATATCTCGTGACTTTGAATTCTATGGTACGCCTCGGCTGACGATGTTCTTAGAATTGCATGCTTTCCTAGGATGTTTTCGATTCCTTCCGATCCATTTGTGTCATGCCTAATCTCCAGGCTTTGTATTGGGGCTCTGGTAGGTAGCTCGTAGAAAATTTCATTAGAGTCTCGCTCAATAGAGCATCTTTTCCTGCCCTCAAGCGACTGGTAATCCTCGGCCGGAAGTGAGGCACCCTTTAGATCGAAAATATAAGGTCTGTTCCTGCCCGACAAATCACGGCCTCTGTTCTCCTCGTCATCATCAAGTATTCTATGACGTGGTAAAACCATAATTTATGCTTTCTTACCCCTGACAAGCGTTACAACAATGAACACAACGATTATAGACCAAAAACAATAAATGAGATCAATAGTATATGTGTACATATATGTATATATTTGCATATGTATATACATATGTATGTATAGATATGTGTCTATATATGTGTATGTACTTGTATATATGGGTATATATATGTATATGCATGTGTGTTTAAGTGTATACATATGTGTATATATATACGTGTATACTTATGTACATAAATATGTACATATAAATATGTACATATATATAAGTGTGTATTTATGTACTATATATATATATATGTACATAAATATGTGTGTGTATATGTGTATATATGTATGAATACATATGTGTCTATATAATGTATATATATATATATGTGTGTGTGTGTGTGTGTGTGTGTGTGTGTGTATATATTTGTGTAAATGTAAATGTATGTGGATATATGTATGAATACATATGTGTACATATACGTGTGTGTGTGTGTGTGTGTGTGTATATATATATATATATATATATATATATATATAAAATGAGTTCATATACATACACTATTGATCCATGCTTATCAGTACATACTACTAAAATAGTGCATCCGATCACTATTTTAGTGCACTGGAATTATTGTTTTGAGGCACCTAGTTAATGAAGCGGGGAAATCTGCTTATTAGGTAATACTAGAAACCTAACTAGAAACACCTTCCTCAATTTGTAGTTGCACTTGAAACAATAATTGCAGTGCACTAAAATAGTGATCGGATGCACTATTTTAGTAGTATGTACTGTAAGCATGGATAGTATGGTATGTAGGGGAACCAACTCCTATATATATATATATATATATATATATATATATATATATATATGTACACACTCACACACACACACACCCCTAAATGTATAAATATTATTATTTCATATTCATTTCTTCACAGAAAACTAATGCAAAATTTTTATTCTTTCACAGATGACAACATTTTGTCTATTAGGTTTGCATTTGGCGGAGAGTGGAAATATGATGAAAGAAGCGACGAGATGGTCTTATAGAAAAGGAACATTTTATATGATTCTTATAAGTAACGATACGACATTGGATGACGTCAAGCGAAAAGTGTGTTCGAAAGTAGGAATTGATGTATCCAAAAATAGATTGGTAATGAAACTTTTGTATCCAAAGCTGCGAGGACCGATTGATGTTTCGGATGACGAGACATGGATAGCATACCTTCGTGATGTGCGTAGACAAGAACTCAGTAAAGCGTATGTTAACGCCGAATCAAGTTATTGATGATGATGAGCCGGAAGACAGGTTGGAAAACACATTTAACTTAAATGAAGAACCGATAGTTGATAGAGGATTGAAGATTTTACACCTGAACTTTATAATATTCGCAATCCCGTGATGATGTTGTACAAACTCCACCGCCTCACCCTCTCATGAAAATGTCATCCAAACGAATACATGTTTCGGTGATCAAGTAATTGATGTGTCGAGTGAACGTGGCTATGATTGGGGATTTATTGCAAATATCATTAGTCAGCCATTGGACTTACCGTACAATGAACAACGTATGGGTCGGATGTGTGCATCTATGAATGAAGCCGAACGTCTCAGCGTAATGTAGATCAGACGACCCACACACAGTATGGGCAGTTTATGCGAACTAGGATGCAAGCACCGATGCAACCGGGCCCTACTATCGGCGGATCTTTCACGAGTTATCTGACTGCACCTTTGCAACAGAACACCGACCGTGGTCACACATTTGGTATGGCAAGTGTCAATCGCGATGAGGTGCTCATTTCGGTCCGGAATGGACCTTTCCCAAATTCCTCCATGTCCACGTCTTTGAGGCGTTTCGCACCGATAATCCGGATGTATTGTTCATCGGTAAAAGGTATAGAGACAAGGAGGATATGAAGGATAAAATGAGTTACCACGCGACCGAGGCATGACTATATGTGGAAACTCGTCAGGTCGGACCAGAAACGTTAAAACTACGATGTTATACTTCCGACCGATGCGAATGGAAGGTTGTCGGTAAGAGGTTGTTGATTTGAATGTGGGCGCAAGGGACGGACAACGTTGCATGATTTTTGAGATAACCGCGTGACTCAAAACCCACACTTGTGGACTAGAGCAACTAACCGACAATCACAGACAGGCCAAGCCGGACCTATAGTCGTTTAAATGAGGATAGCCTCATAAAACTCGGCAAATGATTCACGACAAAAGTTTTACAAGCCGAGGTGAAAAAAACGTTCAACATAGACCTGAATTATCAAAGGGCCTATCAATGTGACGAAAGCATTGGAACCGATCAGTGGAAACGTTGAAATGTCGTATTGTAAATTATACGCCTACTTTTACATGTTGGAGGTAGAGAATGAAGGAACCATTCTGAGACATTGTTCCCGATCGCTTGGCGGTGTTCAAGTATTGTTTCATGGCATTAGGATCAAGTATTGAGGGGTTTAAATCTTCACGGCCAATATTAGTTGTGGACGGTACACATCTTAAAACAAAGTGCGAGGGACATTGTTAGTAGCGGTGGGTGTAGACGCGCGCGACCATATCTTTCCGTTAGCTTATCTTTGTGACCGACGGAGAGAGCCTTCATGCTTGGACCTATTTCATGGTTAACTTGAAGTCGATAATTGGGGAACGTCTCGACTTGGTTTTCATTTCCGACAGGTCCGGTATAATTGGAGCCATTACACGAATATTTCCAAACGCTTACCATGGCTATCGCTACCACCACATTGTCATGAACCTGAATAAAAATTTGGTAGCACGGGATATTGTCCATTCACCTTCCGGGAAGCGACTTATACGTATTCGAAAACGCGCTTCCAAATATTATTCCGTAAGATAATAGACATGGATGTCGACCCAACCAAACACAGTGTCGCATTACCTACGAGGAGATTGGAGTCGATAAATGGGCGAGATCACAATTCCCGATTACCGTTACTCAATCATGACAAGCAACTATGTTGAAAGCTTCAACAATGTGATCGAGGATGCACGTAAGATGAGTATCGTGAATCTCTTTGATTACATCCGGGCATTGTGTCGGTGGCATTGCGAGAGAGAGAAAGCGCGAATCTTGCCGCACCGTCTTAGCCCCAAACACGAAAAGTTCTTGAATGATGTTGCTCGTGCGAAAGAATTTCACACCGCATAGTATCGACCGAGACCGATATCAAGTTGGAGACATCGATTCTAGTGAGAAAGTGAATATGCATAAGAGAGAATGTTATTGCGGGCGCTTCAGGGGACTAAAGTTACCTTGCGTGCATGCTTGTCTTCTTATAAGTCACCGTTGTGAGAGTCCCTATGATTATTGTTCCCATTACTACAGAGTGCTGCTTACAACGTGCATATGAAGGGCGTGTTTTCCCGAGTTCTGTGGAGGATGATTGGATTCTTCCCCGATTGGATAAAAATAAACCTTCCCTCACTCCGCCGGCCTAGAGTGAGGAAGGAGGAGAAACAATCGGGATGGGAGCTAGGCGGGGCCGACCTAGGACCTTGAGGATTCCTTCTCAAGGTGAGCCTACAGTGCTAGGGCGAAGCGCAGAATGCCAACAGAGAGTACAACTCTAGGTTCCGGTAGAATTGCTCGAATTGCGGTAACCCTGGACATAGAAGGAATAGATGTCCCGCTTTCGTGCGCTTGTTCCCAATTGAATAAACCTTTATTTAATTTTATAAGACATTATGATTGTAACATAAATTTTTTTATTCTGCTTGCTTGCAATTGTTTTATCACATTGATTTTGACATTGTTATATCAATTTGAGGGTGAGTTGTAATTGTTACCTTACATAAGCTATTGTAATTTTTATATCACATTGTTATATCACGGAACGATTAGAGCGAATGTGAAAGTAAATGATGGTACAAAAGCTGCGAGATTAATCGTGTAATTTTTATATCACATTGTGCTTCTCATAGTATTTGCCTCTAACGTGTAATGAATGGTTATTTTATCCTTTGTATCTATCATTATTTATCACTAAAAAGTCGCAAATTGAAAATAATAAATTTATTAAGATTATCAATATTAAGATTATCAAAATCCATTGAAAAAGATTAGCACTAGCACTCAAATATTATGCATTACAATTGCGAGAAAAAGATTACTCAACACGAAATATTATACAACAAATATATAGTCGTCATCATGATGACCGTATGAAACATCATCGTCGGGATATTCCGGCACCAGCGGACCTAACGCACATAGCTGTGATGAGATAGGGAAAAAATATATATCCATCGCCTGTGTTGTCATTTGCTATCTGTCGAATCCTGGAGAGAATATACTCTCCGACGTCAAAGTATGATGTAATGGATGCGTACGCAAGTGCATACAAATCAAATGAAGGTAGGGTGTAGTTCACCGTGCCATACATATTGGTGGCCAAGAACATAATGAAGAAAGGAAGAAATCGACCGCGCCATGACCAGGGTGAAGGGCGGGTACGCCTCACACGTTCCCACAGATGAGTCTCCCAAACAAAACAGCCATGTCACGCTACAGTAATTACGGAACATCGGAAAAAGAAAGAAATCCAAACCCCGAGGATTTTCTTCGGAATGTCATACTCGTTGTTGATCCATGCATTATTTAAAACGACGAGAGCACGCCGAACAATGACGCACCTTTCATTGATCCGTGTGGTAGATAGACAAGCATAAATTCACGCACAATAGACCGATTGACGTGTTGAAAGCTTATTGGCATCCGGGGACACCATGCCAACCGTTATCTCAAAACAAGTTTGCAATCAAAGTAGGAAGACTATCTATGTTCAATCGCCTCTCCGGAACTACGACTCTTGCCATCCAGCTTAGTCACGTACTCACGCCTCTCTCTTCTCGTTCTAAAACGGCTTATGAGAGATTTGCTCATCCAACGACAAATCAATTTCCTCGTTGAAATGAACACGAGAGCATGTGGGTTAGCCATTGAAGGGAACACTAGATGAGATAATGAGAGAGTAAAATAAATGAGAAATGGGAGAGATGAATGGTTGTTAGAGGATTTGTGAATATATAGATTTTTTTCCAAAAAGGTGGGACCCGCCGATAGTTCGATGGGACACGTCCAATATTTGGACGTATATATTCACACACTATCTTCGACGGAATCGTCCAATATTTGGACGGTGTCGTCCGATTTGGACGGTCATATATGAATAAGATATCTAACGTGTGGGGCCCTGTCTATTATTGCACTATACGTACGTGTACTGCCCTGCCATAAAAGCATACGTCACAACAAATTTAAAAGGTGGGATCCGCCGATAATGACCACATTTGTCAGTTCGATGGGACACGTCCAATATTTGGACGTATATATTCACACACTATCTTCGACGGAATCGTCCAATATTTGGACGGCGTCGTCCGATTTGGACGTTCATATATGAACAAGATATCTAACGTGTGGGGCCCTGTCTATTATTGCACTATACCTATGTGTACTGCCCTGTGAAATTGGAAAGTATAGAAACCGTCCGAATCCACTCACTTACCAATATTTGGACGGCGACCACATATGACACGACTGGTGACATCATATTCAGTCCCGCCCCATTCTCCCTATATATACTATGAGACATCCCAAATAATCATACAAGAACGAACAATTAAAAGAACTTCGGTTATTTTACTATACAATCAAGCAAATGGATTTTCCAAGTTTCTTTAAAGTTCTTGATGGCGGTTTCGCTACAAGTTTGGTATGTCATTATTAATTAACTTACATTTATATAACTTATATTATGATTGAACCAACATGATATGTTTCTTTTTCATAGACGCTACCTCCAAAGATGGTATAATAGGTGGAATGACACGATGGGGAACATAGATATGACCCCGTTCTCGAAGCCGATTAGGGACATGGGAAGTGAGGATTGGAGCCGCAGACAATGGAACTCTTTGTTTCTTTGGGGAAGGTTGGGAGGAGTATGTGGCGCTTTCATGACTTGAATGAGGGGAGTTTATAGTGTTTGAACACATAGGGAATTTCATTTTCGACACTATTGTCTTTGGATCACACTTCTTGTGAGAAGACTTTTTCTGCTTCCGATGGTTGATAACGGAAAAATTCACGATTATTTTATAACTTTTCACCCGTTTCGATATCATTTTGAGCACTTTTGTATCATTTCGAGTCGTTAATTCCTAAGTTTCATAAAAATATATAAGTAGTAGTTATTATATAAATTATCGTAGTTTTATAAGTTTTAGTTAGTTTTGTACCGGTTTTAGTGACCGGAGTGTCGTGTCTGCTTTATGTGTGGGTATTTTACGCTTTATTTCTTTGCGTAATCCTAAGATGAACTCGAAATCCCAGTATAGACACTTTTGAAGTCAATTCAGTCGTTGGAAGGAAGTTATAAAGCGTCACTAATTCAAATGATCAAAGGGTTAATCGTTTCTTAAGAATGAAAATCCCGAGTATCGATGGGAATTGCCTATCAAAACGGCATTTTCTGAAGAAGTGGCCTTAATGAAAGTCGTAGATCTTCATATAAACGTTCGGCGCACTTTGAATCACGTCAATTGGACTTCTAGAACTCAAGATATGAAACGTCACTAGATCAAGTGGTCAATCCCAAAACGACACGTATTGGGAATGGCTCGTCAAAATGACGTTTTCAGAGAAAGTGTTCTTAATGAAAGTTGTAGATCTTTGATAGAGCTTTCCAACGTATTTTGAATCACGTCAATTGGAGGTCTACAACTCAAGTTATGACCAAGTGGCTAATTGATTCGTAATAGTAAAAATCCCAAAACGCACACACGACATACGAATGGCTCATCAAAACGGCGTTTTCTGAAAAAGAATCCTTCATGAAAGTTGTATATCTTCAAGAAAGCTTTCCAATGGATTTTGAATCAAGTCAATCGGACTTCTACAACTCAAATGGTGGTCAAGTGGCTAATTGATTTGTATTAAGGAAAAATGTCGCAAACGACACGTGAATAATGGGAATGGCCCATCAAAACGACGTTTTCTGAAGAAGTGTCCTTCATGAAAGTTGAAGAATTTTCCGAGAGCTTAATTTTGACGTTTGAATCATAATTTTTGGAGGTCTACAACTCAAGATATGAATTTTAGAAGTCTTATTACAATATATCGAGCTTCTAGAAGGAAAAACGGTTACAGATGTAATCATTTCAGTCCGGATCGATCCGGCACCAATCCGGATCGATCCGACCCCTGAATCTTTGCTATATATAGCAGAGCATTTGCAGCAGCTTGGTGGCACCATATATATATATATATATATCTTCTGTGTATATATATATATCTATCTCCCTCGTTTTTTTTTTTTCTCTTTTAGTTATAGTAACGGCATTATGCCGGGAATAATTTAGTAGTAGTAGTATCGTTGTAATGCTCGGGAATTATCGGAAGTTCGGTTGTTGCTGAAGTCGTTGTAATGTCCGGAAGACTACAATCTTTAATCAACAAATAGTAATCGGGTAATTTTATATATATATAGATCTATTTCCGTTTTCTTCCCTCTTCTTTTTATCTTATTCGGGCCGTATATATATATATATATATATATATATATATATATATATATATATATATATGTTAAAATACCGTTGTAATAGTATAATTATCAACAAATCGTTGTGTTGATTTTTTATTTACTTTTACGCATTTTACTTACGCATTTTATTTACGCACTTATATATATATATATATATACTTTTACGCATTTACTTACGTATTTACTTTTACGCACTTATATATATATATATAGTATATTTACTTTTATGCACTTATATATATTATTAGCTATATAACTATATATCTATATATATAAATATATATATGTACTTATAAAAAAAAATGAATTCGCTTTTACTTTTTGTCGTTAATATAATTTCCGTTAATCATTCCGTTATTATCGCCAAAATGAATAGCTAAACGTCACGTATAGTCGAATTATGTAAAACGCAGTAAAACGCCCTAAAGGGGATTAAACGGGAGTTGTGTAGCGTAATATAATGTTTTAATGATTAATCCACGCCCTAAAACTTATTTTAAACGTCTTTGAATTAGATCGATCATCTAGTCCACTCATCACACACGTCGAACCTATAGATGCATTTTGCGGTGAGATGTGGGAAAAGGGTTTTGGGATCGTTATGTAGATTCGGCCTAGTTGTTAGAACCGTTTCCAATACAGAGGTTTGTCATCGTTGTTCGAGCGACTCTAAGAGCGTAATCATGTTAGGTTAATCGGTTTTCTAAAGGAAAATTAATTAACTTCACATAGGGTGTTGAGTGAGAGTTGTTCGATCTTAACACCGCAATTGGGAGTTGGCACCCGTGGATGTCGTTAAAATTACTGTGGAAAGGTAGGTTGGTTAAAACACGCTCCCATCAAGTCTTCCTTAGGGGTAAAATAACTCGTTGAACCATAATTCGCCATACATTTTAATAACCGAACTACAACCGTTAGCTAATTTTTACTTTCGCACTAGTGTAATATCTCTCCACCGCAATCTTGACCTAAACTAAGTTCTACGTCGACTTTGGTACTTAAACGTTGTTCCTGTGGATTCGACCTTGCTATCACTATACTACTCGTTGATTCGATACTCGTCGGTTAAAGTTAGCGATTAGTTATTTTGCTATCAAGAATTTTTGGCGCCGTTGCCGGGAATACTACGTTTGATATCTTGTAAGTTGACCAAAGCCTGGCTTAGGTCGTTTTTTTTAGTTTTGTTATCAAGTTTTTCGTAGATAGGTTTTTGTTCCTTACTGCTTCCATATCCTTTTCTCGCTTCTTAAAAAAAAAAAAAGGAACACGCTTCAATCATCGAGGTTGGGTGATGGATTCTCGGTGAATTCCACTCTGCGGAAGCATAAGGAAAAAAATCCCGAAACCTCGTGATTTAGGTGTTGGTGTTAGATCGGTTTATGACTCGAAGCTCTAAAGAACCTCTCATCGAACCCATCGAAGAAATCGAAGCTTACGCGACGTCATAGAAGCAATCAACACGAGGAGAAATCCTAGTCGCTAGTCCGAACCCTTTGTTTGAAGAAAGAGAGACATTAGAAAGATCACTTTCTAATTCCTCTGCTGAAATGGACGATATAATAACTAGAAAAAGCGGTAAGGATCCCAAAGATGAAAGGACTCTACAGGGCAAACCTCAACCACTACTTGGTGGTAATGCAACAATACCTTTGCAAACTCCACCGAGGACCCTCGTCATGAACCACCGAGAGAAGACAACACGTAGGCTACGCCGCGGTTGGGATCTGCAGCTTTAATCGAGAGGCCGTGGATTGGACAATACAGAGTAGACAAGATGCTCAGGATACACAGGACTTCAGACCCGAATTAGACCAAGAAACGGTAAATCGAGTACTTCGGATGCTAGAGATGCAAGGAAATCAACAGGGGTTCCAAAACCCGTATAACCCGTATAATCCACCTCCTCAGCAGCCGATGGCTCAGCAAGCACATGGACTGAGGGTTTGTCGAGATTACGTCACTACCCCACAGGAAGTTATAGGACACAACCCAATTAGGGTACCCCCAATTAATGCAAATAACATGGATATTAAGCAAAATATTTTGAACATGTTAGGGAACATGCCTTGTTCCATGGGAAGTCGATCGAGAACCCGAATACTTTACGGATCACTTTCTCCAGATCTGTGGGACAATGAAATATAACGGGGTGAGTGATGAGGCGGTAAAATTAATAGTTTTTCCGTTTGCATTAAGAGGAGTCGCTAAAGATTGGTACGACTCTTTGCCAAATGACTCGTTACATACGTGGTGATTTGTAACGAGAGTATTCTGAAAAAGTACTTCCTCCGGCAAAGATTTTAGATCTGAAAGAAGAAATCTCTTCGTTTGATGGTCTCGAGGAGAGACACTAAAAGAGACTTATGAAAGATTTAGGGGTTGCTAAAAGATGCCCCCACACGGTTTTTCTCTACGGTGGAGCAAGTTATTATATTATTCAGGGCCTTAGAGCCGATGGACCAAAACAAGTCGAATCTTGCAAGCGGCGGAGATATTATGAATCTACCACCGTAACAAGCAATGAGAGACAGATAGAAAATGCGGCAGATGGAGAAGGACAATGGGGATCGAGCGTAAAGAAGAAGAAAGCCCCAATGGAAAGTGTAAAGTCATTTGAAGAGGAACTCGATCGAGAATCGCCATGCATGACAAGATGCAAGAAATGGTACTAAAGATGGACCGAATAGAGTCGAAAGAAAGAAGACACATCGATGCCAACTCAGGAGGTGGACATTCCGCCATAGAATGTGCATCATTGAAAAATCCACTTATCCACAACGGTTGACACCTACTCCAAGACAACAACGATCGCAATCGAATGACCAACAAATAATGAATGTCTATGCGATGGGACGAGATGGATATGAATCGCCAAGAGGTTGGCGAAAGAATAAAGTGGAATCAAAACTTTAATAATCATCAAGGGCCACAATTGGATTATGGTATGAATGATGGTTCACAACAATATGATGTGAATTATGTTGGACAAGGTTGGAATCGAAGCGAGAATCGAATTGGAATAGAAACAATAATCGAATCAAGACTTTAGGCAAAACCAAAGCTCATACAACCGACCTTGGAATCGTAATCCCCGCAACTGAGTTCATACCGTAATCAAAACCGAGGCTATTATCGTAATAATCGAATCCACAGCCTCGATCACAAGGACAAAGAAGAAAATCGAGTTCATATTGGAATCAAAATCAAGGCCGGAATCGAATCGAAGTCAAGAAAACAATCGAATCGCAAGTGAGCCACCCATCTTTGAGAAGTAATAATTCGCACCTATCAACATCCAAACGCTCATCTGCACTGCAATAATCAAAGCAATCAAAGAACCAAACAATTACGTGTGTTGAAGATGGCCACCGAGATACTCACCGGAGAAATTAGACAGAATGTTTCGAGTTAAATAAGAATGCTATAGAGCAAAAAGTGGTCACACATTCGCCATTCAAACTTGGAGACCCAAGTAGGTCAAATAACCGACACTCAAGACAAATCTAAGTGGTGGACTCCGAGTAACACCGAAAGGAACCCAAAGGATGTGAATCTTGTGTTCACACGAAGTGTAGTAAGGAGGTCGGGCCGAGTGACAAAAAGAAAGAATTGTGGGTCAAGAGGCGTAAACCGAGAAAGCCGAGAAAGAGAAAGCGGTTATTGTGAAGGAGCTATGTATGGTGAAGTCGAGATCGAAGATTTAGAGACTGGCAATATCAAGCGAGAGAATGGAAGCAATGAGGAAAGAATTGGAAGCCACGAAAAAGGCTTTGGCCGAGGCAAATAAGAAAGCATTGGAAGGGCAAAGACCAAAGAAAGACTATGTGGTCTTGGACATCAAAGAAGAAGAAGCCTCACCGCCTAAAGAAAGAGGTAAGAAAACCGAATTCCTCCTCCTCCCCCTGATTTTGATGTTAATACTTTACCCTATCCTCCTAAGGGAACCAGAAAGGACATCCCGACCAGTGGTCGAGCAAAATTTCTGAATCTTTTAAGGAAGGTAGAGATGAATATTCCCCTATTAAAGGCAATTTAGAGCATTCCCCATACTTTAAGTTTCTAAAAGGAATGTTGTCGAGTAAGGAGAAGATGCAACAGATGGTGCATTTGAGTGGGAATGTTCGCAATCTTTGAGAATAAGATACCTCCTAAGTTACTGAGGATAGAGGTAGCTTTACCATCCCAATTACCATTGGAGAAACTGTGTTTAAAAATGTGCTATGTGATCTAGGGGCTTCGTGAGCCTCGATGCCTGAGAGGAGTTTATGAGAAATTGGGATTGGGAGCATTAGAGCCAACAGGAATGACCTTACAGATGGCGAGATAGGTCATTAGAAACCTCTGGGGTAGTCAAGATGTGTTGGTGCAGTAGACAAGTTTGTTTTCCCGTTGACTTCGTAGTTTTAGATATGGATATGGATTCTAAAACCCCACTTTTGTTAGGTCGGCCTTTCTTGAACACAGGAGAGACCTTGATAGACGTTAAGAGGGGAGAGATTATACTACGAGTCGGGAAAGAGAGTGTAGCCATAAATGTGTATAAGGCGATGAAGCATCCTAATGATGAAAAGAGTGATTGTTTTTCTGTTGATGCTATATATCCTTGTATTGTGGAGCACACTAACCTGCAGGGATACCAAGAACCAATGGAAGAATGCTTGATGAAGTCAAGCACCGCAGAGATGATGATCCACAAATGAGAGTTCGTATATATCATTTGGAGGCAACTCCTTTTGTTGACGCAAGCTGGAATAAGAAGCTAGAGCTCGGTTTGACTGGCAAGTTGCCAAAGCCGTCAATCGAGGAACCACCTACTGATCTAGAGTTGAAGCCACTTCCTAAGCATTTAAAGTATGTGTTTTTAGAACTCGATGAATTACTTCCTCTTATTGTTTCATCTCGCACTAACCGTTTTGCGAGAAGCTAAGTTGATCCACGCTCAAAAAAAACACAAAAGGCCTTCGGATGGAAGATGGTTGACATAAAAGGGATCGGTCATGGATATCTGCAAGCACAAGATCATTCTCGAAGAAGATGCCAAGCCGGTCGAGCGCTTTAGACGACTAAACCCACATATGCAAGAGGTGGTGAGGAAAGACGTGGTAAAGATGCTTGAGTTAGGGATAATCTACGCAATCTCCGGCCAAGGAATGGGTGAGCCCCACGCAAGTCGTGCCTAAGAAAGGAGGCATTACAGCTTGAGCTTAATGAAAAGGTGTGCCTATTCCTACTGCTTTGTTAATTTAGTCACGTGGTTTGTATTGATTTTCGTGATGCTAAATGATAAGACTAGGAAAGATCATTTTCCCTACCCTTTATTGATCAAATGCTGTAGCGTCTAAGTGGTCATGCATTTCTTGCTTTTGGATGGTTTTAGTGGCTATTATCAAATTCACATCGATATACATGACCAGGATAAAACTACTTTCACGTGTCCGTATGGCACCTTTGCATTTAGAAGAATGCCGTTTGGGTTGTGTAATGCACCTGCGACATTCCAACGATGCATGATGGCCATCTTTGCTGATATGATAGAGCATTTCATGGAAGTTTTTATGGATGACTTTAGTGTTTTTGGTGATACTTTTGATGAGTGTTTGTCGAACATTGATAAGGTGCTTGCATGCGTTGTGAAGAGACAAACTTGGTTTTAAATTGGGAAAAGTGTCATTTCATGGTAACTGAGGGAATTGTTTTAGGACATAAGGTATCGGGGAAAGGAATAGAGGTCGATAGAGCAAAAGTAGAGGTAATTTCTAAGCTTCCTATGCCTACGAATCTGAAGACTCTACGTTCATTCTTGGGACATGCAGGTTTTTATCGTAGATTCATTCCAGGTTTTTCCCACATTACTAGACCTCTTACTCTTCAATTGATGAAGGGAGCCCCCTGTGTTTTTGATGCGGCATGCCTAGATGCTTTTCGAACCCTTAAGAAACTTCTTACTTCGGCTCCTATCTTAGTAGCACCTGATTGGTCTAAGGGGTTCAAGTGATGTGTGATCTGAGTGATTATCTTTGTAGGAGTCGCCCTAGGTCGGAAGATTGACAAGTTGTTTCGCCTATCTACTATGCGAGTCATACCATGAACTCGGCTCAACAAAAGTATGCCACAACCGAAAAGGAACTTTTAGTTTGTTGTTTTGCTTTCGATAAGTTCCGGTCATACTTGGTTGGATCGAAAGTCATAGTTCACACTGACCATGCTGCGTTGAGATATCTATTTGCCAAGAAGGATGCAAAACCACGCTTGTTAAGATGGATTTTACTACTTCAAGAGTTCGACGTAGAAATTAAGAATCGAAAGGGGTGTGAGAACGTAGTAGCTGACCACCTCAGTAGGATGGAACAGGGAGACAAGAAACACTCTATTAGGGTTGAAATTGATGATCATTTTCGGGATGAGCAGTTGTTCGTAGTGGATACGATGCTCCCGGTTAAGAGAGAAACTTCCCGAGAGAGGAAAGAATGGGAACCCTTGGTATGCACCTTTTGTTAATTATTACGAGTGTGGATTTGTAGATCCCGAGTTTGATGAAAACCGAGAAAAAAGTTTTATAGTGAGGTGAACCGATATGTGTGGGAAGATCCCTTACTTTTTAGGCTATGTGCTGATGGAATCCTGAGAAGATGTGTTGATGACAGTGAGATAGTGAGTATTCTCTCGTTCTGCCATGATAAAGAGGCCGGTGGCCACTTCTCGGGCGAGAGAACAGCATTAAAGGTGTTACAAAGTGGGTTCTATTGGCCTACTATTTTCAAGGATGCATATGCTTATGTTAAGATGTGTGGCCTTTGTCAACGCTCAGGAAGGATTTCAAGAGAAATGAGATGCCCTAAACCGATAATAGTGTGTGAAGTGTTTGATATATGGGGATTAGATTTCATGGGACCATATCCGTCTTCTTTCGGGAATCGAGTACATTCTTGTCGCTTTGTGATTACGCTTTCAAAGTGGGTTGAGGCAATTGCTTCACCCACTAACGACAAACATGTAGTCATAAAATTTCTTAAGAAACATATTATATCCCGTATGGAATACCTCGAGCAATAATCGGTGATAATGGAAGTCACTTTGCTAATAGAGATTTCAATAAGCTTTTAATAAAGTATGGGGTCACTCATAAGTTAGTGTCATCGCCTACCATCCTCGGACTAGTGGCCAAGTAGAGGTGTCCAATCGGGAATCAAAAGAATCTTGGAGAAGACAGAGAAATTCTAACCTTAAGGATTGGTCAAAGAAGTTAGATGATGCGCTTTGGGCACACCGAATCTGCGTTCAAGACACCAATAGGTATGTCACCCTACATGCTTGTTTTTGGCAAAGCCTCGCCATCTCCCCGTAGAGTTAGAGCATAAGGCCTATTGGGCGATTAAGAATCTAAATATGGATGACGATTAATCGGTGAAAGAAGGATGGCCCGATTAAATGAGTTAGATGAGTTTCGCTTTCAAGCTTACGATTGTTCGCGAAATATAAGGAAAAGACCAAATTGCTTCATGATAAGTTGATCAAACCTCGTATTTTCAGCCAGAGGTGATGAGGTCCTTTTCTATAATACTCGCCTCCATTTATTTCAAGGCAAACTTAAGTCAAGGTGGTCGACCATATACGGTATTACGAGTTTTCACTCGGGAGCCATCGAGGTAACACATCCGAAGCATGGAACGTTCATCACGAACGGCCTTCGTCTAAAAAAGTATAAGAAGTTACCATTCGACGAGGCTCTTGAAATTGTGCATTTGATGATCCCAGCCTTATTAAGTCGTTTACGGGTTTCGCCGAGCCAACGACGTTAAACAAAAGCGCTACCGGGAGGCAGCCCGATAATAATAATAAAGATAATTTGAATAAGCCTAGTCTTAATGAAATGTAGAATCTGTATGAAAGATGAACACAAAGCACAACCAAGTCTCAGGATGACTGTTTGAATTTCATTAAGAGGGAATGATTAGGTGGTTATCCGAAAATCCCGATGGAGAAAAAAAAAAAGATAAAAATTCAAATGTATCATTTCTTGGACTTAGGTTATTGAATCCTTGAGGATCCGGGTATAAAAGACTCAATACTCTTTCACACATTTCATTTTATGATCTAGTCTGCATTTCAAATTTACAGTCGTTTGTAGTATAGTGGTGAGTATTTCCCTTTTAATAAAATTGTGTGCAATAAAAAAATGATGAAACTAGGAATAGCCGACTTGATTATGATATATGCTCACATGATACTCTCTATGATACGTATATGCTTAGATGTTACATGCTTTACCCGTGTGGGTTATGTTTCCATCTAAAGCGATTATATTGCCTATCGAATTTTCTCGACGTGATGTGGCCATTATCTTATTATTCCCATATCCCTATTCGATGTCTTGGCACGAGGACCATGTCCTGTGTTTGCTTTGTTTTGGTTGTTTTCATATAGGGATTCGGGACGTGCTTTCTCATGGTCATTTATTACGGGATTCGATAGCACCTTTCTACTGATTTATAAGCTAAGTCTTCTTCTCTATCTCATTTACACTCGAGAATAATGCAAAATCGTTAGTGGGGTAGAGATGTGATTGGTTTAGTATGGCGTTAAGTGTTTAAACCCTTAGTTTTTATTCTTTTTCGAGCATTATTTAGTTGATTAAAATAATTTGTATAAGGTATTTATTTCATGGATTTAAAGATGTAATGATCAAATTGGATATGTATAACCAACGTGAACCGTAAGTGCATTGTAATTCCAAATATAGTTGTATAACATGAATTCCTTCACGTAAGCCTTTGATATTGAAGCGAAAATTTTAAATCTGTATCCATTCAAGATCCTAGTGGTTATTCTGAGATAATAGCAAAGAACTTAGTACCTAACTTTTGAGCGTGTAATGTGAATATCCGAAGGTTTGAATGTGATAGGAAGAATGTCAAAATAAGATAAACTATATATATGTCGGTTGTAGCTACCAATGATTTGAGTGCGGTAGGGGCGTTATCACGAAACGTCCTATATCACTACTATGAGGTTTAAAAGCTCCCGATTGCCTGATGATTGTAGTCTAGCTAGGGTGTTATCACGAAACATCCTATTGCTGTGGAATGAGGGCATATACTATACATGTGGAAAAAAAAAAAAAAAAAAAAAAAAAAAAAAAAGAAAAAAAAGTTGGTTGAGAACTTAGTTATCTTCCACTATCCCCAAAGATAAACTAAATGATATGCTTTAGGGATTATCCTAATAAGTACACGGGAGGACTTTGTGTGGAATCATATCTTTGCTATACCTAGGAAATTTGTTAGGATTGTCTCGAATGGATACTAGTCGTTTGCTTGATTTATTCAAGAGAGGATAGTGGAAATTGAAAAGGCTTGTCACACACGCACTGTTATATCTGAGCTATATTGAGGTTAACGCTTGGTTATAATTCTAAAGGTTATATCATTTGGTTGTTCCTTACATCTTATCTTTTCATGAATTTTTCCTTCATTCATTTTATTTTACCGCTTATTTTGTTCGAGGACGACCAAAAGCTAAGTGGGGGGTTGTGATAACGGAAAAATTCACAGTTATTTTTATAACTTTTCACCCGGTTTCTGATATCATTTTGAGCACTTTTGTATCATTTCGAGTCGTTAATTCCTAAGTTTCATAAAAATATATAAGTAGTAGTTATTATATAAATTATCGTAGTTTTATAAGTTTTAGTTAGTTTTGTACCGGTTTTAGTGACCGAGTGTCGTGTCTGTTTTATGTGTGGGTATTTTCTGCTTATTTCTTTGCGTAATCCTAAGATGAACTCGAAATCCAGTATAGACACTTTTTGAAGTCAATTCGAGTCGTTGGAAGGAAGTTATAAAGCGTCACTAATTCAAATGATCAAAGGGTTAATCGTTTCTTAAGAATGAAAATCCCGAGTATCGATGGAATTGCCTATCAAAACGGCATTTTCTGAAGAAGTGGCCTTAATGAAAGTCGTAGATCTTCATATAAACGTTCCGACGCACTTTGAATCACGCCAATTGGACTTCTAGAACTCAAGATATGAAACGTCACTAGATCAAGTGGTCAATCCCGAAACGACACGTGTATTGGGAATGGCTCACAAAATGACGTTTTCAGAGAAAGTGTTCTTAATGAAAGTTGTAGATCTTTGATAGAGCTTTCCAACGTATTTTGAATCACGTCAATTGGAGGTCTACAACTCAAGTTATGACCAAGTGGCTAATTGATTCGTAATAGTAAAAATCCCGAAAACGACACGACATACGAATGGCTCATCAAAACGGCGTTTTCTGAAAAAGAATCCTTCATGAAAGTTGTATATCTTCAAGAAAGCTTTCCAATGGATTTTGAATCAAGTCAATCGGACTTCTACAACTCAAATGGTGGTCAAGTGGCTAATTGATTTGTATTAAGGAAAAATGTCGCAAACGACACGTAATGGGAATGGCCCATCAAAACGACGTTTTCTGAAGAAGTGTCCTTCATGAAAGTTGAAGAATTTTCCGAGAGCTTAATTTTGACGTTTGAATCATAATTTTTGGAGGTCTACAACTCAAGATATGAATTTTAGAAGTCTTATTACAATATATCGAGCTTCTAGAAGGAAAAACGATACAGAGATGTAATCATTTCAGTCCGGATCGATCCGGCACCAATCCGGATCGATCCGACCCCTGAATCTTTGCTATATATAGCAGAGCATTTGCAGCAGCTTGGTGGCACCATATATATATATATATATATCTTCTGTGTATATATATATATCTATCTCCCTCGTTTTTTTTTTTTTTTTAGTTATAGTAACGGCATTATGCCGGGAATAATTTAGTAGTAGTAGTATCGTTGTAATGCTCGGGAATTATCGGAAGTTCGGTTGTTGCTGAAGTCGTTGTAATGTCCGGAAGACTACAATCTCGGAATCAACAGTTGTAATCGGGTAATTTTATATATATATAGATCTATTTCCGTTTTCTTCCCTCTTCTTTTTATCTTATTCGGGCCGTATATATATATATATATATATATATATATATATATATATATATATATATATATATGTTAAAATACCGTTGTAATAGTATAATTATCAACATCGTTGTGTTGATTTTTATTTACTTTTACGCATTTTACTTACGCATTTTATTTACGCATATATATATATATATATATATACTTTTACGCATTTACTTACGTATTTACTTTTACGCACTTATATATATATATATAGTATATTTACTTTTATGCACTTATATATATTATTAGCTATATAACTATATATCTATATATATAAATATATATATGTACTTATAAAAAAATGAATTCGCTTTTACTTTTGTCGTTAATATAATTTCCGTTAATCATTCCGTTATTATCGTCAAAATGAATAGCTAAACGTCATTATAGTCGAATTATGTAAAACGAGTAAAAAGCGCCTTAAAAGGGGATTAAACGGGAGTTGTGTAGCACGTAATATAATGTTTTAATGATTAATCCACGCCCTAAAACTTATTTTAAACGTCTTTGAATTAGGTGATCATCTAGTCCACTTGTCACACACGTCGAACCTATAGATGCATTTTGCGGTGAGATGTGGGAAAAGGGGTTTTGGGATCGCTTATGCGTAGATTCGCCTAGTTGTTAGAACCGTTTCCAATACAGAGGTTTGTCATCGTTGTTCGGCGACTCTAAGAGCGTAATCATGTTAGGTTAATCGGTTTTCTAAAGGAAAATTAATTAACTTCACATAGGGTGTTGAGTGAGAGTTGTTCGAGATCTTAACACCGTAATTGGGAGTTGGCACCCGTGGATGTCGTTAAAATTACCGTGGAAAGGTAGGTTGGTTAAAACACGCCCCTGTCAAGTCTTCCTTAGGGGGTAAAAATAACTCGTTGAACCATAATTCGCCATACATTTTAATAACCGAACTACAACCGTTAGCTAATTTTTACTTTACTTAGTGTAATATCTCTCCACCGCAATCTTGACCTAAACTAAGTTCTACGTCGACTTTGGTACTTAAACGTTGTTCCTCAGTGGATTCGACCTTGCTATCACTATACTCTCTGTTGATTCGATACTCGCCGGGTTAAAGTTAGCGATTAGTTATTTTGCTATCAATGGTGAAGAAGATGATGCAGTGCAAGTCACCAAAATCCCCATTTTCGATGACGCCGCAAACCGGGCAATTTCACGTGGTTATGTGGTGAGAGATGGATTTGATGTCGTTTAGTTGTTTTCTTGTGTAGCTTTCTTCCTCATTGCAATTTTTAACATATTTTTAAAATTGTTTGTGATTTGTAGAATATTCCAATGCCATTTGCTAGAACAAACGACATGTTGCGAAACAAGACGGCTGAACTACGAATTGCCACAGGGGGATCATGGCGTGCTAGAATTGTAGCTTCTATTTCAAACTATCAACAAGTTCGTTTAACCGGGTTGAATGATTTCATTACCGACAATGACCTAAATGTTGGAGATGAATGCACCTTTGAAGTCGTTGATGAACCTATAGAAAATCATGTAAGTGTTTAATGTGGTGATTACTAGACATTGAAGAGCATTTATTAAGACGTCGTCCTATCCTATTTAAGCCAATGTATCATTACTCACTTTCTTTTTAAGTTTGTAAGCCTTGTATGAAAGCCAATGTATCATTACTCTTTCTTTTTATGTATGTAACATTGATTGATTGAAAGTATTGAAACCGTCCGAATTCACTGACTAACCAATATTTTGGACGGAATCCGTCTAAAGTTGGACGAATTCCGTCCAAAATTTGGACGGTCATAACTCACCACCATTTGACGTGTGGGTCCCCGTATATATAGTGACACTTTGTATATATGTGTCTCCTTTAAATGCAATAATCACAACCACTTGAAGTGTGGGACCCGCCGATAGTGACCACGCATGTTATATATGTAGGACACATATGTACAGTGTCATGTCTTGTCTTCATACTGGACAACATGGTTATAACCTGACATTGACTACACTGTACAAATGCATATGGACGTATATATCCACACACTAACTTGGACGGAACCGTCCAATATTTGGACGGCGTCGTCCAATTTGGACGGTCATAGATGAACAAGATATCTAACATGTGGGGCCCTGTCTATTATTGCACTATACCGAATCTTCTAATTTGGACGGAATCGTCCAATTCGACGGTCTTAACTCATGCGGGCCCGATGTCGTCCAACTGTCCCAAGTAGCCCGTCCCAAGTTAAATGGAAACATTGATTGCTTGACAAGACAATACCATGACCTCGTAATTGATTCAATTTGGATTAAAATTTCCAATATTTACGCCAATATAACCCCCTCTATACCTTCTCCCTCTCTCATTAGTCCTCACGTTCTTCAAGTTCCTTTGCCTCAGAACTTCCCACCTTGTACCGAAATCACCACATTTTAAAAACTCCGGTGAATATGTCGACTCGATTCCCTCCTTCGTATATTCGGATATACAATCCCGATAATCTAATTCTCCCGGCTTGGCATCCTCACCGCCGTGAGTCACCCTAGTATACCTTATGTGTATAGACGAGGATACGCTATATCGGTTCACAACACAACACGAGCGTGTCAATTGGTCTACATATTTTCATGATATTGTTGTTGTTGCGAGAGAGGAGGATGGAATGGGATACCCTACCTACCAGGATGCGAGATTCATACGAAGAAGATCATTGGAGCGCCTCGCTAAGAGTCCCCACCTACCTCCACTATGAATCGATCAATCGTTCGTGAATTCTACACTTTGGTGAGGTCTAAAATTGATGCGCCATTCCAACTTCAGGGGTGTACACGCCACGTGGAGTAAATGTCTTCTTTTCATCCGATTGGATCAATCGCTACTATCGTATACCGAACTCGAAGCAACCGAAATCTCATACACCCAATTTTACGAATTCGAAATCGCCTTGAGTATCCTCGACTATCACGAAGAATGGCTGCGTGTTTACTTGAATGGATTGGTAGTAGCGTGTATGGTACCGCATACACTTTTAATCCGAGCAATGCCTTAAAAGCTTTTTCGTTTGCCTTTTAACGCGTGAAGTTGATTTTGGAAGTGATATCGTTCGTAGGATTGGTGAAATATCGCTTAACTTGCTTGGTGATGGTTATCTCAGTATTATCCATTTCTTATCACCGCTCTCGCAAGAGAATTTCACGTATTGCAGTATGACAATGATGACATTGGTGAGGAAAGTATCCCAATCACCTTTTGTGACTTTCCGTGGTTTGTTTAGGAGCGACGCATGGTTTACCTTTTGTGACTTTCCTTGGTTTGTCTAGGCTTTGGCTCTTCTATGTCTTTGTTTCTAAAGTTTAATGTCTTCGTATTTATATATATTTATCTCTTTGTTTCTAAAGTAAATTCTTGATTTCGTAATCTACATGTCTTCATCAAACTTACTCGGTCGATGATGAATGTAATAGATAAACGAGGAAGTGCATTTGCCTCATGTAATAGATAAACTTTTGAGTAAACCGTACTACTTGGAATGAAATTTGAATATGAAGGCGTTGAGTGATAATATCAAGAGGTGTAAGTATGTGAAGCCTAGTCCGTCCCGTAATATAATATCAAGACTAGTGTCCCATTACACTAGTCTATCCCACAAAAATAAATCAACCGAATAAGAAACTAACATAAAAAAGCGAGCCGATATAAACATAAGTTAATATAAATATTACAACGACATAACTTGGTATAAAACAAACAAAATGTCATGCCATATACATCAAATTCACAAAAATAACTACATATCTAAAGATCTATGCACCGATTAAACATCCGCACGGACATTTTATGTCTAAATAACATCATGTTTTCGTGTCGATCGATCGTTCAAACGTAGTGGAGTGCATCATATGCTCGATGAACTTGACCGTATACACCCCACAATCACCCCCGCACAGTTGTAAATTTTCGATTAATCGGTTGATAATAAGATAATGTACACTATATAGTATTATAAATACATTGACGTTAATAACACTTACGGGATTTTCATTTGTGGTACGTTCTCGGCCTTAACTATTTTGGCAGAAAGCAGAGTCGGCATGGATCAATCAAGCATTTTTGGGTGGTTACGTAGTCGATCATTCGTCTCAAGCACTCTCCTCAACACCACACCAAAGTGTTTCAAAGTTTCATGGATTTACGGTGCGATTCGTACTTTGTCCACGCCGGACAATCGAACACTAAGGCCTGCCATTTTGGAATAGAAAATTGAATAGCGACCCGGTGTCCGTGATATATGGCCCAGGGCATGTACACCACCGAGTTTACATCCCATTTTGACGCGATCTCCTCATATCATCTCAAACCTCGACCGCCTCAGGCGTCCTTCCTTGTCCTTCCTCCAAGTCGCAAAATCGGGCGAGCCTGAGAGAGATGACGGTCGAATGGGATGAAAGGCATCTGGATATGCTTCCGTTGACGGCGATTAGTCCAGTACCCATCCACATCTTTGTCCGCATTCAAAAAATAAGGTGCTGAGATGATGCAAATCAAACATATGAAAATTTCATAAATATGAATATGATTTCACAAGATATACATACCACTCCATCTAGCTCTTTCAGATTTTCGTGGAGGCGAGCGAAATACTCTTTGTCCGCCTTTTCATCTATACTCGATCCTCCAACGTACCAGCCTGTAGGAATATATATAGCGGGTGGCGCTCTCTTGTTCGTACATCGGGCGTTGAAACGCTTTTCCAAAGGTTGAGGGAATTTTTCAATGGCGTCCATCTGTCACCGCTGGAAGATTGACTCTGAACGACCCGTCGCCGCTTAGATGTTTTGGTGGGTTAATAGTCGGACGGTCGTCAATCTTCATCCTGGTTCACCGTCGCCTTTTCCTTTCCCCCACCGCTACCACTTGGACCACCCGCTATCTGAAGGGACGAGTTATACTACATGCTTATTGACAAACTAATTTCTATTTACCAAATAAAAATGCACACACTTATCAGATCAATTTCACTCAGCCTTTGAGTTTCTTCCATCGTAGAGGCTCTTAACGTATTGTCGGGAGTTCTTTGTACCATGTATTAAAGAGATAATGAATTAACGAGAGTAATAATATAACCTACTTTCTCGATTAAATAAGGAAATCAAACAACTTACCATAATTCATCTCGGCTCTATAACAAATCCTCGATCGTGACATGGCCTCGGGAGTACCTATGCAAATTATAATCGATATCGTCAATTAGAAAATAAGAAACAATAAAATGCGTATGTTGATGTCACGAAATACCTATCATATGGTCCGTGTCGGCCCTCCTCGGGTGTACGTTCCCAAGCCTCTCGTGAGTATGACTGGGATCCCGAGAATCACGGCATGTAGGTGTATCGGTCTTCCGGCTACCTTGTGGGGTCACTAAACCACCCTCTGCGAGTTGAGCCTCGAAGACCGGATCCCCCTGGCTACCTTGTGGGGTCACTAAACCTCCTCCGGGAGTCGAGCCCGAGCACCGGATCCCTGGTTACAAGCATATTAATATATTAGATTCGTGTGTAAACAATAGAAATCTGGGTGTCAAATTATTATGTGCAAGATAATTCATACTGCTGGCTGCTAATCATTGCTTCCATGAACAATCTAAACCCGACTCTTGAGTTCATTAACTCAACCCTAGTGTCCCTTAACTCAGAGTCGCTTTTGCCAACGGCTCTCAACCCCGACTCGGTATTTGCCCACGCAATCTTAGAAGCTCAAACTCCGAGTCGGTTTTTTCAAATGCACTCTTCGAGCTCTCAACTCCGAGTTACTTCTATCCAACTCTTGTTGGATGAGTTCAGATAAGACTGGCCTCAGTGGCTCAACCAGCGCGTTTACCGATATCGTCCGATCGCCTTCCAGGTTGGCAGAGGTAGTCGCATGCTCTGTCCGCCTCGACTGCGTACGTTGAGCGTCCTCTTCATCAACTGGTGGACGCTCACGTTGTAAGGTATGGCCGGAGGGACGAGTCTGTGTGCTTCTGTCGGGAGAGACCGGTCGTGTGTTTCTGAGAGGAGGGACCGGTGGACTGTTTGTAACGGGAGGGGGAGGGACCGGTAGTTGACGAGGTACGGCCGTAACGTACTCCGCCGGCAACCCTATTGAAATCACATACTCCCTATCTCCCGGGGTGCTCAGAACATCATCGGGCATTCCGCTCTGAATAAATGAAAAAAAAAACACGATTTTAGATACAATATAATTAAAATGTGGACTAAAAAAAAATTGGCCTGGCGATACTTACCGATACATCAAACCTTGATGACGCTTGATCTCTTCGCTATACACCCTTGTTTGGTAAACCGCCACCTCAAATAGGTAGGACGATCGTTCTCATGTCCCTCCCTCAAAATTGCGTACTTCCCGTTTCTATGGATGACCGGTATGGCGTGAAAAGCCCAGACGTGTAAAGCATACAGACACCCGGACACGGTTGGTCAAGAGCCTTCGCATCGCCGCTCGGGAACATATGTACGTAGGTATTCAACTTGTCTCACGCCGGTTCCACATAAGTTATTAAACATATCATCGTCCCCATGGATAAAATACGGACGCGTTCCAAGTCTTCGACGATATAAAAAAATGCCTGCCGGTATTATAGTTCCGGTCGTGCCATTAGTAAACCATAAATTGTATAAACCAGAGCCATGCGATAAAATCGTTTTGACGCCCTGTTGCGTTGCTCTCATCGCAGATATGATTTTGTGCAACGTTACGGTCCCCACGCGCTTACTTAATTCGCATGTCTCCAAGAAACATCGCGATACCGCCGAATCATCACAATACCTTCAAGATCTCCAAATCTATACCCCATAATCAATCCAAACTCCTTCGCCCAAGCTCACTCTCTTCGACCAATCATAAAGTGCGCTTAAATCAGCGCGATCGAGATATAACATTTGGAAATACTGAAATACTATGAGCCGCCTTTGAACGCCCGGGCCACGATACCATGCGATAAATTGACCGAAGACCGATTCTTCTAGTCTATTTAACAAAGTACGGTCTTGGCCGTCAGGATACCTCATCAACTCGGTTCGTAGACGTTCATATATAGCTCTTTCTCGATGAAATCTCAACTTTGCTTTATCGATCGACATATCACGTGGATGAATGAAATTTCCGTGAGTACCCATTGTGGAAAGTCATGAGTGATTTATAAATACACATGATTATATAATTGCCAAACAAAATATATATATACATATGCATGAGTGTGTTTGTGTGTGTATATATGTATACATATCTTTATTAAAGAATGAAAAAACACTTTGTGTTTATTAAATATATATTAAATATGTATATATACATATTTAAATATATAAATATATATATACACACACACACCACACACACACACACACACACACACACACATATATATATATATATATATATATATATATATATATATATATATATATATATGTGTGTGTGTGTGTGTGTAATGTGTGTGTGTGTGTGTGTGTGTATATATATATTATATATATTTAAATATGTATATAAACATATTTAAATATACATTTATATAAATAGTCACACGTACAAATTTAAATATGTGTTTCTATTTATGTGTGTGTGTGTGTGTATATATATATATATATATATATATATATATATATATATATATATATATATATATACACACATATGTGTGTGTGTGTGTGTGTGAGTATATACATATACATATACATATATATATACTACATATGTTCACATATATGCATATATGTGTATATGTATACACACATACATACATATATATATATATATATATTGTGTGTGTGTACATATGGTTATAAAGTAAATAATATTTATTTATTAGAAATAGAAAAACACCTATGTGTATTTTTTATATATATATATATATATATATATATATATATATATATATATATATATATATAAAAGATTGTTCTCAAAATTGGTAAATATGTATATCTATATATATACACATATATATACATATACACATACATACATAATTCACCACACACACACACACACACATATATATATATATATATATATATATATATATATATATATATATATATATATATATATATATATACATATATATATATATAAGATTGTTCTCAAAAAATTGGTAAATATGTATGTTTTGTTTTGTATTGTGTTCTCATTGTGTTGTAACGTCGGGGGTAAGAAAGCATAAATTATGGTTTTTACCACGTCATAGAATACTTGATGATGACGAGGAGAACAGAGAGGCCGTCGGAGCCGGAGGAATGACCTTATATTTTCGAGCTAAAGGGTGCCTCACTTCCGGTGAGGTTTACCAAATTTCTTGAGGACAGGAAAAGATGCTCTATTGAGCGGGACTAATGAAATTTTCTACGAGCTACCTACCGGAGCCCCAATACAAAGCCTGGAGATTAGGCATGACACGTGGATCGGAAGGAATCGAAAACACCCTAGGAAAGCATGCAATTCTAAGAACCTCGTCGGGCCGAGGCGTACCATTGAATTCGGTCACGAGATATTGAGTTTTGGATTTTCAAACAACGATGGTTTGTCGTTTGGTTCATTTTTAATTAACATAATCATTAGCCATAATTTCGGGGCATTTTTATTGTTCCCCATGTTAGCCATCATTTCAAGGGCATAATCGGTCATTACCAATACTACTACCATACTATCATAGATCACGATGCATTATCAAATCAAAAATAAACAACGAGAATATAACCAAATTATCACATATTTTGAATTTCACACTAACCACAACAACATTTATTCAAAGTTTTCAAACACATGAAAGATGACGAATGTAATGAATTTAATCGGGCATTTATCCTCCTACAATTCATATACATGATTGAATAATTTAGACAAACCACATATCCATTAATTTCATCCCATTAATCTATTTTTAGACTAACTACATACACATTTGCTTCATGCACATCAATTCATTCGGCCATTAACAAAAAAATCGGCCATTAACAAATGCTAATCAAACCATTCACAATTGCACAATAATAAATCCACAGGCCTCAATTTGGCCATTAACAATCACAATTAATGATTACAAGTGCAAAAGAGAGCATGAAACATCGGGCGTTAACATGTTTAACAGAGCATGAATCAACAAAGCATGAAACATCGGCCATTAACAGAGCATGAAAACGGCCATTAACAGAGCATGAGTCTCATTCGCCAAACACTTTACAAATGAGAAGAAGCATAAAAATCAAAGTCAGAAACACTCACATTAACTTGCTCGAGCTATGAGAAGAGGAAGCAAAGATGGTGAATCAAGTCTCAGTAAAATCGCCAATTTTACGCCTTTCTTACGCGCGTTTTGCTCAAATTTGAATGGGACGAAATGAAATGAAGAAGACGACGATTAGGTTTAAAAATGGATTGAAACCGTCCAAACCTTCATCAAATCGTCCAAATTTGGGCGGTGCGTTTGATTACATCGTCCAAATTTGGGCGATTTGATGAAGGTTTGAAAAGTGTCTGTTTTAATTCCAAATTTGGACGGTTCCGTCCACATTTGGACGGTTTTTGTGTATTTTGGGCGGTTTTTGTGTATTTTAGAAGGTTAAATGCATGTCAATGGAATTGGACGATATGCGTACAAATTTGGGCGTTTTGACCCACTTCTTCCAAATTTGGACGTTTACTCGAAAAAAAAATTAGAGGTATTACCACACACCTAAAAAAAAATTGTGATGCTACAGTTGCCTGAAACGCCAATTTCACCAAGGAATAGCATACTTTCATGAGCAATGTAGGGATAGAATAATACATTGTGACATCAAACCAGAGAACATACTTTTGGATGACAACTTCTGTCCAAAAGTAAGTGATTTTGGACTAGCTAAATTGATGGGGAGAGAACACTCACGTGTTGTAACTATGATCAGAGGAACCAGAGGTTATTTAGCACCTGAGTGGATCAGTAATAGGCCTATAATTGTTAAAGCTGATGTTTACAGTTATGGGATACATATAGCTTCTATTTCCCATGTTGGGCATTCAAGGTAATAATCAGGGGTTAATACTTTTTGCCCAATGGTTTACTACTTTACATTTTGCCTTTTTGGTTTCACAGAGTAACTTGATTTCCAGTGTCAAAAGGGAATGAATGAACACTTTATTAATCTTAGATATGTATTTACAGGAACTGGGGAAAGGGACGACAATCAAGGTTGCGGATCCACGACTTGGTGGAGCAGTGGAGGAAGGAGAGTTTATCAGAGCTGTAAATATTAACCATGGCTTGTTCTTCATAGTTTAGCTCTAGTATTCATTTTCACTGTTCATTGCTTGATTTAAGTACTTCATAGTTTACCTCTGGTATTCATTTTTCACTATTTTGAAAGGTTTGATGTAAAACTTTGCTTTTATATTCTATGTCTAAAGCCTTTATGTAGCTTTTTTGTTTCGGTTCTCTGTAGGCTGTGAAGATAAAATTTATGATCTCTGGAAGCTTTTCATCGGTATCTTGGCACGGTGACCTTGAATGGCGAAGCCCTTTTGGGTTTTGCTTCTTGGTTCGCAGCCATGGAATGCCGTCTGTATTTGTCTATCACAGATCTGGAGCTTAGAAGAATCATTAGTTTTAATATTTGTTTGTTCACCATTTTTCTGTTAAAAGCCCATCTTTTGTGCTTTAGCTGAAAGTTGAAATCGGTATGGGCAGATCTTGTTTTAGAATTGCACGTATGGTTAGAGTTGCAACTTAATTTTCCTTACTTTTTATAGATATTTATCATGATGTTATGTGTTTCAGATATTTCTGTTTTGATTATATATTCTTTGAAAGTGTCTGTCACTATTACAAAGAGAATGATTATCTTTGGCCAAACATATTTTTCAATCGTTTGAGAAAGGAGATGGTTGATGATCGTGGTTAAGTTTTTGAAGAAGAGCACTTTAATCCAACAGAATTTACAATGGAAGGGTTTGTACGTACACGCAAGGTAAATAATTCACGCCTCTGTGTCTTTGCATGTTCCTATGGATTTTTCAGTTGGTGTGTAATCTCTTAAATAAGGGTTTCTTTATTTAATTCATTACCATTACACATGCTTTAGGTCTTCTCCTGCTCCTTCTCTAGCTAATGTATTTTTCAATTAGTTGAGGTTCAAGCATAATATCTATCGTTCATTCATTTTTGCAACATAAAGAAACCAAATAATTATGTGGTTTGTTGGTATTCTCTGATGGTTAATGTTCCTGCTGCACTTCACGTGAGGGACCGTGCCAGGATACCGATGCCAAGATACACAAAAGTTCCCTTTCCATTCAATACCACATTATAATTCTCTTGCTTTCCATTTTTACATTATCTACACTTTAATTCATAATGGTTTTTTTTTTTAAAAAAAGTGGTGCGTTTTCATGTAGATGTTTGAATATATGTTTTTTTTTGCTTTACCATACATTGTTTCTTAATTTTTGCTCGCGATCGAGGTATTTGTCATCTTGAAGGCACTATTGAGAGGCATATCTGGTGAGTATTTGTTTACTTGAGTTTAAATGTTGATGGCAGCTTGAGAAGTGTTTCAGTTTTCTATTTCTGGTTGTTTTTGCATTCTTTCAAAGTACTACACAATTAAGAAAAAGAAGGTGGACATATGTTTACTAAATTTGAATCTCTTATACTTTCTTTCTTCCATGAAAGGTGTTTTTAGGCATTTTAAGTGGTGGACTTACACATTTGAGAGCTTATATGGTGATAAATCAATATTTTTACAATAGAAAATGAATGATTTAGGTAATTTTCTAGAACATATCATTTTTTTATAAATGGGAATGTCGGCCTACGATGAATTTGATGCATTAAAAGCCGTATTTCATTTTCTTGTTTTTGCAGTTTCAAGGCGATGCTATCTTTCTATGGTAACACTTAGTTAGGATTTTGAATGTGTATTATTTGGAAACTACCATTCAAGTTGAACAGCATCTTTGATGTATTTTCCTCATCGTCTTTCAGGTTTTTTTTCGATCTTTTTTCTTGACGGATGTTTACTCTTTGATGCTTTTTCCTCATCGTCTTTCGGGTTTTATGTTCGATTTTCTTGACAGGGAGTCAGGTGAGCCAAGCAAGAGGAAGTCTTACTTACCTGCTGATAAACAATTCTTGATAACCCGAAATGGTTAGCATAATAAAGTTTCCACTCAACTCTATTCTTACAACATTCACTCTTTGGTGCAGGATTCACGTTTTGGACTCTGGGATAAACAATGAAGATGTGCGAACATGGTATAAGGTGGATTTACATCTATTTGTTTGTAAGCAACTTTTGAGTTTTACCAAACAAAAACCATGTATGCATGTGTTATATTCTACAATCTGTGACAAAAATGGAACAATATTGTGGTTAGGTCATATCCAAAATGTATTACCCAAACCAAATTTTATGTTTACTTTCAACCAATGTTTTTATACCGAGGGCCTTATCAGGGCCTTGCGGTGCAAGGCAAAAACCACACTAGTATATATATATGGATACTTTTTCTCCAAAAAAAAAAAAAAAATTGATACAAATATTCCCTAAAAAAAGATACTTAAATAATGAGCAATACATTAATAATCTTCACAAAAGCATTTTTTTTAAAGACTCAGTGTGTCGGAACCAACTAATTTAGAATTCAGTCTGATCATGTTTTTACACTCTCTTTCAAAGCAAGGGGCAATGTATGACCAAGATCTTCTCTTTCACAAAAGCAATTTAATGAGAGCAAAAAAGATTATTTTCTAGAAATGAAATATTAATAAATATATATATATATTGTGGGGATGAGAATACTACCCGAATCTGATTATACAATACAATGATACGTATCACTATGCCCGATCCCCAAGAAAAGAAATGTCTCTATCATTATATCTTTCTTCTATTAGGGTGCGTTTGGATTCCCGAAATGTAACAAAATGGAATGAAACTGATGGAAAGAAATACAATTGAATGGAATGAAACCGATTACATTCCTATGTTTGGCATGCAATAGAATGAAATATACAAGATTGTATTAGATGTGACAAGTAACACAGTGGGTGGGTGATGAGCGTGCATGATAACGAGTGTAGCAAGCGGTGGTGGGTGGCGGAATATGATGTGAGGTGTACGATAGTTGTGGTTGTGGTGGTTGTGGTGGTGGTGATGGTGGTGGTTGTGGTGTGCAATAGTGGTGGTTGTGTTGTGTGGTGGATGTGGTGGTGGTGATGGTGGTGGTTGTGGTGTGCGATACCATTGGTTGCTATGGCGGCGGCGGTGGTGGTGGTGGGTTGTGATGGTTGTAGGTTGGGTTATGATGGGGGATGGTGACGAATTGTGCTGAGGGTGGTGATAGGGTAGGCGGCGGTGGTGGAGGTTTGTGGTGCGGTGGAGGGTGGTGCTGGTGGATTGCGGTGAGGTGGGCAGGTGCCACAGGAGGTTGCGGGCGGCGGGCGGGCGGTGGTGGTTGATTTTTTATCACTAGGTTATGTTTACATTTCATTCCATCAAACCATTCCGTCCATTCCATCCATTTTTTTGATGGAATGAAAATGGTAAAAAAAAAATCATTCCAATGGAATGAAAACTCATTACATTCTCTTACAACCAAACACGCCAAATGATGAAATGGAATGAAAAAAAGCATTACATTTCATATCATTCAAGCAATCCAAACGTACCCTTAGGTTATAGACCAATTTGAAAAGAAAAAAAAATGTATCCATCTTTTTTTCTATTTTTTTTTTCCTGTATCTTTTTTTCTATTTGGATAACCAATATTTTTTCAAAAAGTGTTATCTAAATCTTAGTCAATCTACTTGAGACACCATAGTCGAAATCTGTTTTTATCCTTCAAACTCGAATTTTGAATGTCGTGTCAGTAACAATGTCTATTTAAGCATCAAATGCAACATTAAAGTTATGGATAAGATGAGATAAATAAACACATTGTATTTTCCCATTTGATATTCTAATAAAAGTGATCGTTTGAATAAAAAAAACACATTATATTTTATTTTGACAAGTGTCATTAAGTTTGATGATAAAAAAGTACAACGTCCTTCCTTAAATATAAATCCGTTTAGAATCTTTCACACGGATTAAGAAAATTGCTGAAATTGATTACGTGTCATTAATTTGAATTATAAAATCTAAAATGACATTTGACTTTTATTAATGCAAAGTATTGAAAAGTGGCTATATAATAAATGAGTGGTAAAAACAGAAAAATATAATAAATCTTTCATTGATTATCTAAATGAACTTAATTATAGAACAAAACTAAAAAGTTAAATAAACTTATATTTGGGGACGGAGGTAGTACCCTAAAATTTTATTAGGCCTACCACATTGAATCATCCTTCTATGTATAAATAGAGTGGTTTAGATATAGAAAAATCATAAATTATCCAAATAATATTTTATAACTATACATTTTTACATTTAAAACAAAACAAAAAAAAAAAATAAAAATTATGGACCACAATTGTGGGTGGTGTCTTAATCATTTTTCTTATCAGATATATTCAATCATCACTTAAAATGAAGGGGAACTTGTCGGCACCTACTCTTAATAGAGTATGCAATATATATAAAGTAGTTCACACTTTTCTATTACCATTTTCCTAAAATAAAAAAAGAAAAAGCCACACTTTTTTCTTTTAAAGCGCTTTTCCTTTTCCTTTTCCTTTTCCTTTTCCTTGTGTCTTCGAAGTAGGAAATACTTGTGTGATTGATATCTACATTTAAGTGGGCAGCTGGTTTGATGATAATTGAAATATGAATTATAGTGAAACTAAGGAAAACAAGCCATCACCATCACAACCGATAACCATCTTCCCGACTAACCTACCATCATCTGTCCTTCAGGACCAACAAAGGTAGTAAAAGACTATTTAAATGTTGGCAATCGACTACAGGGGCGGTCAAGACTGCTCCAAAGCTAAGGAAATGAGTCTCTTGACCCCCTAAAATTAAAAATAAAAAAAAAAATTCTACAACTATGTATTTATTATTTTTACACTATTTAAATTTTTTATAGACTAATATCTAATAAGAGACTTTTGACCCGTAATCAAATTTTGATTTTTAAAATTAATATCGTAATAAGATGTCTCGTTCTCGATCCCAACCCGTGTCCAAGAATTCCTGCAGTTGCAGCCCCCTCCGATCGACTATGCCTTTTAGAAGGGAAGTTATTGTGTAGTGAGGTAATTTGAAGTGAAGTAACGGGCGAAACGATCAGAATCACACAGTTTTAATACAGAATGAAGGTGTGTGGTGTGTCATACGGTGTCTCCGCACCGTATGGAGATACCACACAATAATCTCCCTTTTAGAGGGCATTGGATTCTACCAATCACCATCACCACTAGTGTAACAAGGGCTATAATTTGATTGTTGATTAGGAAGGAGTCAATATTTTAATTTAGGTGAGTTAATAGACTATATAGAGTTAATCAGGTGGCTGAATTAAAAATATTTTTAAGGATCAAAATGAACTATATATATTTTTAGTGTAATATTTTTTTTGTCCGAACGAGTTAGCCCCCTAAAACAATACATACATCCGTCCTTGATTGTTGATGCTTTATTTGTCTGTCTTCAGCTGTTTAGCGCAAGACTGTCTTTCACTTTTGTCGTCCTTAGCTTCCTCTTCTTTTACTTTTGTCAAGCGCACGGGCAATTTTCCGACGCTTTATTGGTTAGGCATGGGTTGAGTCATGTAGGTCGTGTTGTTTGGGGAGCTTCTCTCCCTCACGATGTAATTTCCGCTGCTATTGCAGATTTGGTTTAATAAAAGATTTTTTTCTTCAAAAAAAAAAACGACATATTCATTTTTTGAATAAAATATTCTTATATCTTATAATTCCTTATTTAAAACACACATCACATTTATTTTTTTAATTAAAGGGAAGTTTATTAATAACATAGGCAAATGTCCAAAGTCCAAACCACCCAGTTTTGTACAAACAATAAGAATCACACAAGTACCAACGCACTCAGCCAATTTAGACTATAGAACTATGTATCATGTCTATGCTCCATCCTAGCCGGAGGTCTCTCGATCCACAGACAGCTCGAGAGAGAAAACATTACATCTATTTTATTCAAATACAAATATAGTATTTGCTAGTCCACACCAAATTGTTAAAATAAAATGAAACGAACACTTTCACATCATTGATAATAGAGTATATTACAATAAAATGAAACTAACACACTTTCACATCATTAACAATAGTATATGACATGTTGATTTATATGATCTCCGCCATTATGGAAGATGTAACCATTAATATTAGTTGGGTTTTTTTTAGATAAAGTGATTGAGGTAATGATTAGAAAGTTAAGATGTTTTTTTGAAATTTGTATGATTATGAAATGATCGGTGAAATAAAATAAAATAATAAATAAAATAATGGTAAAAAATGTAATAAAGTTTTTAAAGTGAAATGACGAGAGCTGATTTAATATATTTTTATTTGTAGTTGAAGAAGTAATGGTGGAAAAATTGTAAAAAATGATTGGTGATGTGATGTAAAAAAAAACTCCCAAAAAAACTCTTTGCAAAACAAACGGAGCCAGCATGTCTCTGGGAAATTTTTATATTGTATTTTCACATGTGGAGTTTACATATTTGGCGATATATAATCCACATATTTTAAACGCAGAATAAAATCATGTGGTTAAAATATCTTCACACATTGATATAACAACTATGAATCGCCCAATTTTCACTGGTGTAGTAACTCTACATGGTGTGAAGTGTTGATATAACAACTACAAATCGGACCTCGATCCTCTGTTGTGTATCGACCACAGCAGCAGCTGCTGTGACACAAAAAGGTATCGTTTTGTGTCGAATCGACGCCGTTTTGTTCCGACCTTAAAAAAAAAAAAAAAAAACACAGTCGAAACGGCGTCGCTGTGTGTCGAAACGACGCCGTTAGCACGGCACGGCAGAGAACATCACGGCAGAGGATCCCAACTCCTACAAATCACCCCATTTTCACAGGTATAGTAAGAGGTCTGACATGTTGATAATCAGAATTACATCGTTTATATTCGATATATAAAATGTGTGGCTTTAAGCAGGGCCGTCCTTGTAAAATCACAGGCCCTAGGCCAAAAAAAAAAAAAAAATAGGGCCCTTGTTCCTATAAAAAAAATATATATTATAACTAGTTTTGAGGTATACTATATTGATGAAAATTACATATAATGCAGCAGAATCTGATTAGACTTTCTTTCACTGAATTCGGCTATAAATTTGAGATTTACCGGTCTTTTTAGCTCGAGTAAAATATAAAAATTGACCTAAAATACACATATATTACATGAAACATAGACCTAAAATTTTAGGTTTTGGTGGGGGCTCTAGGCCGCGGCCTTGTTGGCCTATCCAGGGACGACTCTGGCTTTAAGCACACCACTTCACCCTCAATGTGGAGTGAACAACCAAAATTTCCCTATTTTTACACCATGAATTGGTTCATTTATCTCCACAGCCACATGTGAATATAACACCTACAAATCACCTATTTTTACATCATAAATCATCAGGATGTAACGCTTATTGACCGAAACGAGGCTTTATCATCAACAATAATTAAAAAATGTATTGTATCAATTCATTATAAAACTAGTTTTTCAAATGATATAAAAGTGTATCGTGGTATTTTTTTTTTTAAGAAAATAATTTCCTGTCACAAACATTGTCGGTGGGATTACAAATGCACCGCAAGAGAAGATAGAGGTAGAGTAATTGCTTTCCCACACGACACTTTATGATAATTGATCAGGTGTATGAATGTGCATCATGTGGTGGTGAGGACTAAGCAATCGCAAGAACAAATCAAAGTGTAAACGTACGGTTCAGATTGAAAGAGTACCCAACTACCTTGTTTCTGGCATCTGTACCATAATTAAAACTAATGTTGTTGCTGCTGCATGCTTAATTGCCTCTTAAACTTCCTTAAAACACCTTCAATTGCCAAATCAAAAGCATCTTTTGTATCTTTTAATCCTTCATTTGGCAATGCATAAACTAATCTTGGTATCATTTCAATTATAGTCTCCCTCATCCTCTTCACTTTCTCTTTGCTGTATCCTTCCAACACCTTTCTAATTATAGAAGTATCATTCCTTACATCATCATGATGTATGTATGATGAAGATGTCATCCCACTGAATTTCACATGCCATTGATACTGCCCATCAAAGCTATCTTTCCAAAAGTACACCGGAATCGAACCCGCCACCAGACAATCGAAAAACGACCGCCTTGTCGACCCGTCTCCTCTTGGCTGCAAACAAAAATCTGAACCCAAAAATGTCTCCAGTATTTCGGGTGCCCCCTTGTTACAAGAAATCATTGAACAATCGACGTATCGGCATAACCCGGATTCGTTCTTGCAGTAATTTAGCAACAAACCTCTGAAATCATTCTTGAACTTCGGGCGCGCCGTACCAACGAAGCTGAATAGTTTGCTTCGTTGCTGGGCGCGCAGAAAGTTCTGCCATTCCCAGATATCTGAAGATGATCTGGGATGGAATGAATTTGGATAAGGAACAGAGACTTCGAAATGATCCCATGGACTTTTTTCTACACAAAGCCTTAATACATTCTTCATTGATGGCATCATAGAAAGTTTAGAACCCCAATCTGAATCGTCGTCTGATAATCTTCGAAAATCCCATGTTAATCTACCAAGTACAATGAAATGATCCGACCCGTTTCGTCTTTTGAAATACGGTTGATCTTTAAGCCAATTCACTAGCATTTCACCATCTCGATCTCGATCTTTAAGTGAGTCATGAGTCCATAAATATTTTCCAACTGAAAGACCTGCAAATCAAAGGCCGAAATCAGATTTTTTTTTTTAGTGCTAATTTACTTTCTCACAGAATTTAGCAAATTAAAATCAGTGTAAATCTATAAAAGCAAGAGAATTTGAAGGAATTAGGGGTAGAATTTAGCAAAAACAGAACACCTTGAAGAAATTAAGAAGGAGATTGAACTGAACAGAGCTAAACTTGCCTGCATAAAAGGGTATATAAAAAGCTGTAGCCAATTGTGGATTTGTAGTTTTGCAAGTATAATTCATCATTTTTCTATGATAAATCACTTCAGAAGAATACATATCAGTCCAATACCAAGCCGGTAAGAGATTCTTAGGCACCACCGCCTCCAGACCGGTGGCTAAAGGCCCAAAACCACCGTTAGACACCGCAGCACATCGAGAAGTCCAAGGATCAAGTTCATGGCAGTTGGTTAACAGCTCTTTGTTGAACATAGGTGGAAGGTCGTACATGAAGACCTTGCCATACATGCAGTGATGGTCATGGTGGTGGTCATGAGCGGTTAAAGGGAGTGGTGGTGGATGGCGGAAGAAGGTGAAGATGATAAAGAATTGAAGGAAAAGGGTGGTGACGAGTAAAGCAGGGAGGCGGAGGGTGTTGGGAGAATTGTGGTGGTGGTGGTGGGCGGTGGTGGTGGTGGTGGAGTTAAAGGAGGAGTTCTTGAGGATAAGGGGTTTAGTGAACAGCATTTCACTTTTTCACTTGGAAATGTGTGTTGGATACAGAATACAGAGGCGGAAGAAGCCAAATGTAGTTGCATTTCCTGTAAATCCAAAATCTCTGTTTCTTTATTCACACTGGTATTAGTATTAGAGACCATTCACTGTGCTTATACACTCATTTTATGGTATTAATTAATAAATATATGGGAAATGATAAGCAAAAATTTTATAGTAACTATTTATTCACCATAAATTCACTTGTATCATTTTCAAAATTAATTGTTGATGTATAAAATCATAGGATTTGATTCACTTCAGATTCATTGAAATTCAGTTTATGGTGAGTTCTAAATAAAAATATATAGTTGTCATATTCTTAAAAATATTAGGATTATTATTTATCAAATTTTTCATAATAAATATATGAGAAATGATAAGTAAAAATTTTACGGTGGTCCTGGACTATCATAGTTGATGTGTAAAATTAATAGGATTAAAAGTTTTGTGATGGTCTCTTATCATATGTTTTCAAATTGATGACAATTATTTGATACAGGACCACAATAAAACTATTGAAAAATAAGTAGGTATAAATATGATTTGTTTGAAATTTATAATTTATGATTTGTTTTAAAATCTATGTTAGAATTAGATAAGAATTTTATCACTGTTATATTTAGTTTGAATATAGTTTATCTTTATCTTCTTTTCTATAAAATTAAAAAAATATATCTTTTGCTTTGGGGTTATTTTTTTTATTCGACGTTTCTGATTCCATTTAGTCTTAGCCGACCAATAATAAAATGATCTTCTTACACACAGAATGTTACACACTTGATTAGTTTTCGAATTAGTCATCTTAGTCCTTCATTTTGGTTCAAGAATTTTTTTTAGGTTATATTAAGGTTTTCATATTTAGTGTTATATTAATTAACAACATGTATAAATCGGTAATTTTACCAAAAGATACAAGCACAACATTCATTTTGATTAAGGACATGAACGCCCTTGATTACCGTTAGTTGGTAATATATATAATATCGTGTATAAGTACAACCACTTATACTAAACAATACACTATAAGTATCGTAATCTAAAAGACTTGTTGAAAAAGGAATTAATGGTCTGAATCATGCTTCCTCTGTTTTTTTTTTATATCATATTTCAAAATTTGTTATTTTTTTTATTTATCTGTTGTTTTATATTTTCAATACATCATTTATTACTTTTTTTTTTCCTTTACCAATAAAATATTTATGATTCCAATAAAAAAAATACATTTCCAATACTAAAAACTCATTTACCAATAAATTATTTACATATTCAATAAAAAATATATTTTCAATACTATATTTTAGACATATTGATTATCTTTTTAATCTGTATAAATTTTTACTCTGCGACATATAAAAAAAGGGAAAAGAGTAATATTTTATTTGTTTTGTGGACGCAGCAATAATTATAATGTTAGTTGTAGTTGAATTATGCTGCTGGTGAATGTAGGACCTGTGTGTCTTTCCCACTAGTGTCACTGTCTTACTTACACTAACCTAAACAGGTTCTTGGTAATCATGATGAGTTTACATAACTATTAATTTAAACTCATCATAATCAACGATGCAGATTACTAATATATCACTCGTTATGACGTAAAGATTGTGTCCGTATCATTATTCAATTACTATAGTCAATTCACCACACGCAAACAAGGTGTAGAACTGTAGATGTGTTCATAATAACATTGAAAAAGGATGAAACTAATAATTTGGTCTAAATAATTGATACACCTGTAATATAAATTGTAATATAAGTTCTTATGATTGATATAAATTTGATATCGTTTTTAAAAAAAAAAAAATTGATGAGAGAGGCACAAACATTTCTCTCATAGCCCAAACATTCTCACACAATAAAGCAATTACATTCCTTACGGTGTGATAATGTTTGGGTTAAGAGAAGGGGACGAATTCGGTGTATATTTAATTTAATAAAGTAAAGTAAAAGAGGGACCATAAAGAGTTTGTCATCCACCCGACCCTCACAATGAAATAAAACCTACTCCTCATGTCATTCTACAGATGAACGCGTCGACGTCGATGTCGGCGATATATATATACACTTCTCTTCATTTATTTAATTAGCATTCCAACAAATTTTGCTGTACCTACTACTCTATCACACATCAACTCATTAACTCTTTCTATATCTACTGTACTTAGATCTGTGTTCATGTGAAAATTGAATGGAACGGAAAAATCTTCTCCCCCTACACTTGACCATCAAATGCCACCCAAAATGATAGTTTTACAAGTAAAGTCCACACAAAACGATATCGTATTGTATTTAGTGTTGTATTTGATGGTCAAATTCATTATAGGGGATCAAGATTCAAATAGAACACAAAGTCCTTGAATTCAATTGTAATTTAGTGAACCTATTCCGACTCATCATTACCTACCTTAACCGTCAAGACCCACATCTAGCCTTGTTTGGTTTCGGGTTAAATTGTGGTTGAATGAATTCAGATCAAAGAAAATAAAATAAAATAAAATAATGATTATAAAGTTGAAAGTTTATATTGAAATTTGTGTAGATGAAAAAATAATTGGTGGGATAAATTTTAATGAAGTTTTTTTTTTTTTTTTTTTAGTGGAATTAATGAAGTATTATACTGATAAAGTAATGGTTGAATAGTGTAATTGATGAATAAATTGAATTGATTAATATTATTTTATTTGATGATGCTAAAATGATTTATATGAGAAATTATAATAAAATAATAGAATTAATGATAAATAAGATAGTGGAGTAGTAAAATATTGAGTCGGATCTAAATGGATCCGACTCAACCCAAAACCAAACAGGGTTTGATCAAGATTAATGAATTTTAAGTCTCGTTAAAAACTACTGAGGAGTTGGGATCCAACATCCAATTGTGGAAAGTGATTGTCTATCATGTGTGCATCGTCTCAGGCGACCGGTGGAGGATCTTACCGCCTTAAGGTGTCTGGCGCAAGATTGTTTGGCGCTCCTTCCCGCCATTTCTTTACTTTCTTTTTTTTTATTAGGCGCGTGGGAAATGTCCCAAAAGCACCTAGACTCTCTCCTCGCCCAACCTTAGACACTCTAAGATCCTTTTTCAAACCTGCTCCCATTTCGAGTCAAGAGATAGATAAATAGACACATCCCATTGCACCGATCGGGGGTCGAAGACCAAGAAGTCAAAAGATTAGTAATTAGTAGTAGAGGGGATATCTTATATCTTAGATAACGGATAGATCCCCAGGCGGTTGCCAGTCCCTTATTTTTTAAAAATTTATGTCTAACTCGACATCCCTTTCGAGATTAGTATCCAATGTGGGCACCTCGACAGGGGAATCACGACTGGTATCAAATCAAGAAACGGATGGTGCGTATCTAGTTTCTTTGCCTAAAACGGTGAGCGGGGTGTACACTTCTATTTGACAATGAAACTATTTCAGCAATGATCTTATCTATGTAATTTATCTCACTTGGGGACTTTTTACTCCAGCTGTTCCAAGAGAACTTTGGACCTAACGGCCGGCCTAGTAACCTTTCGGAATGGGGGATCCCCGTTGGCAACAACCACGGTAGTAGTTGCGGAACTACTGGGCCGGGAGAGGTCAAGATTAATGAATTAATGACTTTTTTTTTTTTTTTTCTGTCTATTTAAACGTACACACACAGACAAAGACAAAATGACCACCGAATCTAACCAAAGTCTCACGCGCATTGTCCTCGCATAATAACGCTTCTTTCTTTTTCGGAATGCATAAAAAAACTTTATTTAATGCTACTTTATGGTATCGCCAAATAATAATAATATATAATATATAGATGCGGCATGCCCAATCAATATCACCGACGAAAAGAGAAATAGGAATCTTACCTCAAACAAGAAAAATAAACATAGAGAGGAATTATTTACAAGTACAAGTTACATATCCAGACAATTTATTTGCAAATCATCCCAAACTTACTTTGACACTACACTGCATTAATAGAGCACACGAGATCAAAAGACAATATTCAACTCATGTCGTGTGCTCTACAATATGCATCACACGATCAACCTTTTACAAATCGATTATCAACTAAATAAATCGACTTTCCAAAGGATCGACCTTTTACAAGTCCATATACTCCAACTTTGCCAAAGTATATTTGTGTACTGTCCACTACCTAGTACCTACCCTGAGAATACCAACTGAAATTCCCTCAAAATTAAAATAAAATATAAGGTGGTATTCCTTGAGAACCTCAAATACCATTGTTACCCTCGGAAAAACAATTACCATTGTTAAAAAATAAAATTAGTAACATATGCTGAGACTGCCAAATCACTGCATCCACTAATTGTTATTCATGCTTTCCCTATTATACCCCCAAATAATCAAACGGATAGTTTCATTATCTCTTGCTTAAAGTACGTCTCTTCTACCAAAAAAAAGACTATATAGTATAGTATACAGCAAAAAAGAACTAATCATCATAAAACTAACAACATTGCATCTATCACTCGGTTTAGCTACCGACTTCAACCACACCCACGCCACAACTGAGGGCAATGACGACAAGAAAAAAAAGGACTAGTAAAACTCGCAACTATGAATCCTCATTAAGCATTCTTTTCTCAGAGGTGAATCTGTGAATATGGCCATGATGAAGTCCTCCAACTGCATTAAACACACACACACAAAATCAAGCCACTTGTGAATGCTACAAATTTCTTCTACCTTTAACCATAAAACAAACCACTAGCTATTCATGAGAAATTTGATGGAACGATTGTTGTATCAATGGTTGTACTAATTGGATGGATATGATGCATCCGACCCCCCCGGGTACACACCCACTATGTGGAAAAAAAAAAAAAAAAAAAATTTGGTTACATCATGTCCATCCACGTGGTACAACGGTTGTACCTTCAAAATCTTCAACTACCAAAGAGTAAATACCCAAGAAACAAGATTGAAGAAGAAAAAAAAACACAGGCATGGTAAAAATGGAAATTATCACCATAAAGCATCATAATAAATTCAACTGTGGGAATGTACATCTCATCCCTGATGAGAAGAATATAGATATGTGCAAGCAGCAACAAAAAAGAGCTAAACTTGATTCAATTTTTGTCCTCACCTCTGTTAAGGTAAACCCGCAATAGATCAATTCACCGCTTTCCCAACCTAAGGTAATGGACTTCAATGGCATGTCCAGAAGATCTGTAGTAATAAAAAAAACAAAGCCAAAATAGCTTACATTCACGATTAAAGGCAGATCAACAGTTAAAGTTCTAAACCAGATCAAAACACAAACAATTACCTGCCAATTTGCGTAATTTTTTAAGGGCTGGAATGAGATCATTAACAGTGCGCTCAATCTCTTCTCCGCTTTTTGGTTGGGATGTAGTTGACAGTGATTCTATAATAGACGATAGATTCTCGAACAGCAATTGAATCAGCCTTTGAAGCTTCAACAGGAAAGATAAGGGAAGGTTAGATGGAGTTCATGTACTGTTTATATGCAGAGTGTGTACTTTCCCAACCTGTAAAGTTTCCTCTGCTGCCATGTCATCCAAAAGGAGGATGTCTTTCACTATTCTCGAGAAAACCACTTCCAAAATCATGCTCATGCTCCTCTTATATATTGAAGGCATTAGCAATGGCTCCCATATAATGTGCACTTTCTCAAGAATAAAAGCGACCTGCCAAATTTATTGACCTCTTTTACTAAGTGTGAAAATCGAAATGCAAAGAATATGGTATAACTTCATATCAGTCGATACCTGGTCGATGCTAAACTTTGCAGATTCATACTGCTTTGTTAGATGGGTGTTTTGAAATCCATCGGCACTATCGACAGCCTATAAATTTCGAAGGACTTATAAAGGAGAGAACATGTTGGCGATAAATGACAGAGAAAAAACCCTAAATTCATGTCTTACTTGCAATGAAAACATATAAAAAAAATAATAAAAAGTAAATTGCGCTTGAGATATAAGTACCTGATTTAAGTTTGAAATGACTAATTTAATTTGTCTCTCTAGTATTTCTTCAGCCATCATCTGAAATCTAGGAGCCAAATCCACAAATACGGCAAGTTCCTTGAGTGTGCTTGGGAAGTCTGGACGATACTGACATAAGCAGATGAATCAGCTCTCATGAAAAGATTTATATTCAGGCCATATATCAATGACACAATTGTCGGGTATAATGGACTTCAAATAATTTTTTTAATATGTTTTCTACTTAAAATATGAGTGCTGTTATCATACACAATTCTCCTAGAAATTGAAATTACAAGAAAAGTCCATGTATTATCGTATCGCAAGATTCAAAGCTCCATATTAGCTCCATGTAAAAGCATTATCAAGGCTTCTTTTGAGTTTATGACGTTCGATACCAGGTTTATGAACTGCTGTTCATTAGAACATGTTTTATATTTGAAGTTCCTTAGAATAACATTGGGACTTAGGTGAGTGCTAACACTTTTTTTTTTTCCAAAGATGCTTAGACTACACTGAGACTTTGAGTGGGTACTGCATACAATTCAGTCTTCCATTTTTAATAGATAGTTAAAGGAGATACACAACATAAATTCTGTACAATTCTTCCTGATGCACACTAGAAAAAATATGTTTTGTTCAGCGAAGGAACTCAAAGACATCCTATGATAACATGGATTGGTTGCTTAGATAGGTTACATGATGTAGATGGGTTGAAAACTACAGTTGGTGACTGGAGATTCATGTCTATAACGTTGCAATCATCACACAACCACAGACACCTATTTTCATATCCAGGGATGCGAATGAGCTATATATATCGAGTCAAACCTAAAAGCATTCTAGCAGTATATCTGCATCTTCAATAAATAAGAACTGTTTTACAACAGCCGCAGGCTCTTAAACAAAGCGATGAGAGTTCGAATTGGACACTACAGATTAACTTGGCAAGGGCCTCCCGGTGCATGGAAGCATCTCGCCTATTGGGGTTCCGGAGCAGAGATGTAGACTATCGTACGCAGCCTTACCGTATTTTTTATAAAAGGTTGTTTCTATGGCTCAAACCCATGAGCTCTAATACACAAGGACAACTTTTACCACAGCAGTGCACCAAGGATCCCCCTTCCTATAGATTAACTAGAACATCAAGATTAAACATCTTTTCAGGTCTTAAGTGTTCACTAATACTAATAAGCGCACAATAAAAATCCATCAATAATGTATCCTTGGTACTAATAGCTTGATAGCATCCCACACGAACTCATTTGACTACTAATAAAATAAAGCGATCACCAAAAAATAAACGTACACCAACAAATGTTTGTGATTGTAGTATCAAATACTGAGTCCAAGTGTCTGGGCGACTTTTAACAGCTTTTAGCCTACAGGTGGAGTAAAAACTACATGCTAGAGGTAAAAAGAAGCTACTACAAAAATAGCTGGAACCATGTCGACAAGCATGCCATTCTACAGTGGTTTGTCAAAAGGTCTAATCTGTACAATGTCCAGATTTTTAACCATGAGGTAATTAGGCATATTCCACTTAATTAAAATTTCCAGCAACTTCTTTTCGGATGAGATTATTTTCAATCCCGAAATTGAAAAATAGGAATTGATGCAAAAGATGAAGGTGCATAATTAACAATCAATATAAGATGGATGAATACGCATTAGAAGCAAAAAGGACAAGTTAAATTCATTTTTTGAAAAGAACGGCGTTCACAACATAAAGCGGACAATTAACTCACACATGTGGTCGGGATTTGAACACGGGACCTCTTGATCCTTGGGCCTCAGTTCTACTACTATGGTAGGACTCATTGGCACAAGTTAAATCCAGTTAAAAAATAAAAATGGATGTACACTGAATTTCAAATAGGTGAAAGAACACATAAAGAATTCGAAGGTCAGAAACATCCTAATAGTGTGTAATACTGTAATCTACTTATCACTGATGGCAATTTCTGGCTTCAGGTCCACAAAGAAAATAGTCAATGAAGAGGAAATACTGCACAAATAGTATTATAGTAATATGTTCTATATCTACAGATACAGAAATGGCCCAATGACAGAAAGCAAGGGAGAGGGGTAAACACAAAAGTCGAGGGAAAAAAAACTAAACAAAAAACATATGTTGCAAATTTACAGTTCCAAGCAGACATAGCAAGAAAACATATTCATCCACACCTGAAAGGCGAGACCCAAGATCTCCTGTGACAGATAATGGCAGTCATTGTGAATCAGAACAGCAGCTTGATTAATCGTTTCAAGCTGTCTTTCTAGCTTCAGAAATAAGAAGAAAGAATATTAATACTGTCTCAAAAAAAAAAAGGAAGGTTTTAATCTGAAATTCAAGAAAGCTTTATAACAACTATCATGCCAATAATCAAAATTTCAAGGACAATTTCATTAGCTAGCTAGACATGGAAACAACATCCTGCATAAAAATTAAAATTGACGTTCTTGGTTATTATATCAGGAGCTTCTGTTGGCACAGCTATACTAACCTTAACAGGTATAACTGCTTCATACAGAAGTATGGCGTCTCTTGTAGCATTATAGAATTCCAAGCCCACTCTTGGAGATGACAAGCACACATCCTGCATGGACCCGCACCATGTTACAAACTTAAAAAATAAATAAAAAACAACAGCAGCAAAATCATGAGACCGAACACTTGAAAGCAACATGAAACTGGCATAACCCAGTAGGTACCCAACACTTCCATTACTACACTCCAGCACACATGGGCTACTGGTGATTGATGATGTCCCCATTCAGTCTGCACAAGTGACCTCGTCCAACTAGAATCCTGCTCCTTGTTTTGCTCCAAGGGACAGTTTTCAATCCAAACATCCAGCCAAAGATGAACACTTCCCGGGTAACTGCCGCAAGAAACATTTCCCCCCCCCCCCCCCCCACACACACACACACAGGCATGTTGTTTGGAAAATACGACTGTCACAACTTGTACAGTCTGCTTGCCAGCAAAAGGTCAGGTACCCCATAAGGACTAATTCCCATCATATGCTTAAATACAAAGATCAAACCTCTTACATCAACTACATCATAAGTCGTAACCTCTTATCGGATCAATAAGCTTTTCTCTAAGTGGGGGAAATGATCAATTCAAGTAACGTGCCTTTGTATCCTAACAAAAGAAACCACCTGGCATTAGCTTTTCAAAAGACAAAAATCTAGTTTGCTACCTTAAGGATTTTATGAACCAACTCCATCAACTTCAAAGCAGCGTCTGATATTACGCAACTCTCCGATGTAAAAAGCAAGTTCCCAACATGATCGCTGAATTCGTGTGCTTCTTCATTGTTCAATTTTCTAGTTCTCGCCATAATATCCTATGATAAAAATGTGCAAATCAACTCAGGGATAAAGCATACAATAACCATGAACTGTAAAATTTATGTATGATAAGGAAAGAAATCAGGTCTAACATGCTACACTGACTTGAGGAATACTGAAGCCAGCTTGTAAAAGCATATATCGAGCCTTGGCTAAAATTTCAATCTTTTTCCTTGAAGCAAAGTGAACTTCAACATTATCCGTGAATACACTTAGTCTATCATCTTTGCTATCAGATGAAGAAATGAACTTCAGCTCCTTTAAAGAAACTTCAAAATCAGATGACAGTTTGACTACTTTCTGAAAGTCGGCTAGTTTGGAAGCATCGTCTGGTACCACCTGAAATCAAAACTCATTAAATGAGTGAATTTAGTTTCATGCCTAGAAAATGGCAAATAAGATCCCTACTCACTCCACATTCCCACAGCCACACACCAACAAACTGAAGAAAGACGTTGGCATTTCCACATCAATACTTACACATATATGCACACATTTGCTACTCATAAAAAATTTCCATTGCATATGAATTGAGCACCAGTAAAACAAAGACACACGCAGGGGACAAAAGGGAACAAGAGAGAGAGAGAGAGAGAGCATATCCTGAATTAATGATTACAAATTCAGAAGAGAGAAATTCCAACCAATCAATCGAAAAGAGCAAACATTGCAGTTAGGATAAACTGCAGGTCTTCCATATGCAAGTTCAACTTTTAAAAGGAATTAAAATCAAACCCACGAGACTATATACGACAGGGAAAAGAAAAGGATGATCAGATATTAGCTACATGAAAGCTAAGCAGATCTTATAAAATCCCTTAACCAAATCTGTTGAATCAAAGGTTAACTACTTCACTTTACCTTGGAAAGGAAGTTGGAAATAATCAACTCTGACATCCGCGGCCATGTCAATCTTCCAAAACAGTGCATCCATGATTCACTTTCATAGCACAATGACTTACTGATAAACTCAACTACCTTGGTAAGAGAATGATAGATAGTCGCACCATCTAAACAGTCGCTCTGAAGAGTAAGATGTCAGTATGTGCGACTGCTGCTAAAAATACACAAGAAGATACAATAAAACAATATATTGTTTGCCATAAAAGAAAAATAACAATTACCGGTGGATCTTCTGATGAAATAATACTAAGAACAGCCTCAGAGGTTTGCCCCATATCTTCATTAATTTCCTCTATTAAAGAAACAGTACACCTATGGATTACGACTGGATAAATGGCGTGCTTAATCATCAGGTCAGCCACTTTTCCAAGGCCATAATGCAGGATTCCAGCAGCCTACAGAAAATAAAAGGAAAAAGACAATTTTTTTACAGGGGAAAAAAAACATCACCTGAATCCCATTTCGCCTTATCAAACATATGATTTAATGGTAAAAGTAAGATTGAATGGAGCATGCATTCAGCATTCTAGGAATACTTCAACACATTTCTCAGACTTACAAGTAGGTCAGTAAAAAAATAAAGTGAGGTGTGCATTGAGGCGAATTTTGTCCCATCAGAAATGGCTTTTAGATTGAACCAAGCATCAAAAAGTCACAATCGCATCAACATTCAGATTAAGGAGACAATAATTTAAGACCTTACAGGAACTGCAAACTTACATCCATGGCTATCAGAACTTTTTGAAGTTCAACGACTCCAGCCTCACTCAAATGCAACTGATGCTTCACTCGAACCTTATTGCTTTCCTGATCAAACAGAACCGCATTCTCCACAAACTTGAAAAGCATCTTCCTTAACTGAAGGCCAAAACCATAATGTATATAAGTAAGAAATTTCGCCTCCATGTTCAAACGGCATAGAAATGTACATCACTTCTAAAAGTACAAAATGCAAAATGTGGAGAGCTCACCTTCTCGAAACACTCGGACCACTCATTTGTCAGAAGTTGATAAACCCCTAGTTCACTCTCTTCGCCCTGAGCAAAAGCCCCGTCGTTATTGCGCAACCTCAAAGCCTCCTTCAGCTCTCTAAGCGACTCAGCCGCCTCTACAACTTTTCCACTCCGAATATCCTTTTCTACAGCTCCCAGCCTCTCGCGGCATTCCAAAACAACCCCTAAGTACTCCAACAATTCCCTTTTCTCCCTCGCCTCTTTCCTCTTCAAAACAATCTCTTGAATAACATCTTTAATGTCGGCGTCAATCGGATTCTCCGAAATCAAGCTGAGTAAACTAGATACTTGCGCCGATAACTGATCCGACTGGGAAACGACGTCGGAGCATTGGGAGAAGAGTACGGAGAAGTCAGAGTGGTGAGAGCGTATATAAGATTGAACTCGTGATTTGATATGGAGAGAATGGACTTGAAGGCGGTCGATGAGAAGGCGGAGATCAGGCGCCGATAACGGAGTCGAAGGATCATCGGCGTCCGATGTGGAGAGAAGATCGCGGACGTCGACGGAGCTGAATAGTACGTCCATAAAAGCTTCCAAAGAAAATTGGTGCTCCGTGCTACAAGTCGTTTGTCTCCGGCGACAATGGCAGCCAGCAGTTGCGGCCGGCGGCAAACTTATTAACACGTTACCGACCGGCCGGAGACATATTTATTAACACGTACTACCTCATTTAGTTTTTTTTTTTTATTACATTTTTTTCCTTTACTTCTCGTTTATTATTTAATAATCATCTCAGTTTTCACTATTTTATATTAATATAATTTAAAGGGTATTTTAGATTTTTTTATCAATATTAATGATATAACTAATTTAACTAATTTTCTTAATCATGGGTTTGTTTGGTCAGTTTTGAAAGACTCAGGTCGGTTTAGGCGTCATAAATTGTTTCCAAACCAAACCAAAACAAAGTCAACATCAATGGTCTGGTTCGAATTGGTTTTGTTTTGGATTGGGTTGGTTTCGGTTTAACATTATTACTCCTTAAAACAAAAATATGACAAAATCAATCATTTTTTACGTAAACTCTAAATAGCTATATACACGCTAAAATAAATCATAAACCAAAGGGTTTTTTTTTTTAGGAAATAAACCAAAGGTTTGGATCACATTTTTTAGATTAATGATAAAAACACTATTGAATTCTATATTTAACTTTGTCAATATGTTGCTTTCTCGTAATGAGCAAAAGACTATTGAATTCTATATTTTTCACTTTAGAGGGTTCTCTTAATGAGCTATATCAATATATTAATTAGGAGGTGGACTCAATCTTTCTTATTTGTGTTTATTTAAGGAAGATTACAAATATAATATATATAGGGTTCTATTTGCACCCCCCTTATTACTACTTACACACATTATTTAATTATTTTTTTTATACTTCTACACACCTCCATTTTACTTATTACACCATATAAAAATAAAATAAATAAATAAATACACTTTAGTCCCTAAACTTAAATTTAAGTCCCTAAATTTACAACATTTTAATTTACCCCCTCTTCTTCCATTTTCAATCCCTAAAATCCATCTCCCCACCCCCGGCCACCATCTCCCTCATCGTCCCCCAGCCACCATCTCCCTCATTTTCATACATCAAACCCCCTTTTTTTCCGATGACCCCGTTTTGCCGGCGTCCACCGCCGTCTCACTCACAAACCAACCGCCCCTCCTGCTTTAATGGCGGAATCCGGCCGGCCAACCTCTCAAACCACCTTTCTGCGTTTTCATACAACTCCACTCCCATTAGCGCCTCCCAACACCGCCACCCTCAACCCCCAAAAATCACCCAAAAAACCAAACCCTCAGCCCATCTTTCCCCCTTTAACAGCAGCCCAATCTCCATTTGTGCCTATTTTCCGGCGAGACATGCCTCACCACCGCCACGCCGCCCGAAGATCTCGAACTCGTTTCACCTCAAAATGGGAAATAACAAAGAATATCAAACCACCAAAAATCGCCCTTTCATTTTCGCGATTTGCAAGAGGTGGGGAAGAAGATATTCAGATTTGGGGTGGAAATTTGAAGAATTTGCCGGTTCATGGGTGGGTTGATTTTGGAGCATTTTGGAAGGTTGATTTACAAGAAGGGAGGGATTTAGGCGGTTGGGGGAGGATGTACGGGCTGGGGCTGGGTGGTTGGATTAGGTGGTGTGGAAGTGGGTGGTGGTTATAGGTGGCTTGGGAAGGAGGAAAGTGGTGGACGGTGGTGGCTGGAAAAAATGAGGGGGTGAATTTTAGGGAGGACTAGTTTGAATTTTTTATAAGTTGTGGTGAAAGTAGTAGTTTTTTTATTAATTGTGTAGTGTGAGAAGTATAAAAATAATCAAAATAATCTTGTGGTGCCAAAAGTAAAATTTTGTGGTACAAGTAGTAATAAGGGGGTCCAAATAGAACCCCATATATATATATATATATATATATATATATATATATATATATGGGAAGAAATTTAGAAGACAAAAAAATCATAAATGAGGATAGAAGGACGTTACTACATTTTATGTGATTAAAAAGGACAAATTCATAATAATTGGACAAAAATACTCTTTTACACCTTAAACACGTAGTAACGCTAGATAAAGTGTAGTAACAACCAAAAAACAAGTAGCAACAGCCAAGAAACAACTAGTAACAACCCATAAAATATAGTAACATCCAATGAAAAAATAATTCTGACCAAAAAACAAGTAAATAATAACCAAAAACAAATAAGAATGACCATAAAATGTAGTCACAGCCAATAAACAAGTAGTAACAGCCAGTAAAATAGATAAAGTTACATCAAAAAATGTAGTAAAGTTAAAAAATTAATAGTAACAACCCTAAACCCTAAACTTTTTCAAAATAAAAAATATACAACCTGCTTCTCCGGCAACCATGGCTGCCGTTAACTGAAATCGTGGTGTCCATAGCATCGTAATCGGGGCAAGCCCGGCGAGAAGGTAAGCAATATGGTCATCGGCGGTCAAGGGTGGCCGGCCATGGCTAATTCGTCGGTAAAGTTCTTGATTTTGAAGTAGTAATCGGCTGCAGTCAATTCGCCCTTTCGAGTGAAGGCTAATTCGGTGTGTGTCCCGGATTTTATCAATACAAAACAACAAGTAATAAACCGGTTAACCTCAAGTGCAAGGATCGTAGTATGGAGGCTAATGCCGGGTCGATCTTACGAGGAACTAGATCATTGTGAACCCTAGCTTTTGTTTTTAACTAATTATTGTCACGAAAACTAACCTAAACAAATATTGCATAAAAGTAACTAGACAGAGGAGATTAATCCAATGCTAGGAAAGATTGAAAGCGATAAACTAACTAAACTAGAGTGCGAGAAAAAGTAAACTAAAGCTAAACAATTCAAGTTTCAAGAGATTTGAATCAAGTTATAACAAACGAACGAGCAGTTGATCCACCTATCCTATCAACATTCGAGATCCTATTCAGATTATTTCGTGATTCTAATCAAGTTGTGATTTGCCTTATCTAAGTACGACCTCTAATTTCTTAGATGGTTCTCCTATCAATCTTTATCTTTCGATTTAATGATTAACGCTTTTCAAAACAAAGGTGGAAACTCTAACGCTTTAACCTGAAATCTAACCTATTAACTTTCGTTTTATAGATTAAAGATCTACTCTTTTATCATGGTGTTCTAAAGTTAACATGATTTTCATCACATAAAACAAACACAAAAGCAAACATCTTTCGATATAATTCGCAATAAACAATGTAAACATGATAAAAGAAACAACTTGTATTAAAGAACTCACAAAACAATCACGATTCGAATCAATAGTTGACGGATAGGCTTCACACCGCTTCGCTCAAAAGAGGTCTAGCCTCTTATCATCTTCGTGAGACTTGAAATTGATGAATAAAAAGACATGAAAAGTAGCTAATCTAATCTATGAATCTAATTGCATAAACCGGAAGAAAATAGAATAAAACGCAGCCAAGCCGCTCCCAGGGTTTAGGGTTCAAATTGTGTGTCTTAGGGTTGATTATGCGCTGCTATATATAGAGAAAATCAAGTCGGTTGCTACAGTACCGCTCCGGATGCTCGTTCATTATCATGGACGCCCGTCCCATGAATATTATTTCAACTCGTAATTAATCCGGACGCCCGCCCAGGACCCAGCTCCAGTATTTTGCTCATAACTTCACTTCTAGGGCTCTCGAATGAGGTGATTCAACATGCGTTGGAAAGCTATTTCAATCCTCTACAACTTTCATCAAGACAACTTTCCTGAAAGTGCCTACAAGTGTGGACAAAATTCCCATGAAGTGCCTGGTTCCGGTTTCTTCAATGATTCTTCACTTAAACATCTTTCAACTCTTCCATCTTCATGTGATCATCGTTTAAGCTCCTTACTCATCATGCAAACGTACCTAACAACATGATAGAAACATGCAAAATGTAACATCATACGGATAAACATAAAACACCGATAAAATCACGTAAATATCTCGATTTTGCATTTAAACACATTTAAAACTCGTTTACTAAATAATTCGATAAAACCAACACTTTTCTATAAAAAGTACTAAAATACCAAGGATATTGTTACGGGAATAACGTCATATAAATCATAAATTTCACCCTTAACAACTCCCCCACACTTAAACTTTGCTCGTCCCGAGCAAAACAAAACAAGATAAAGGCTCGAGAAAAGATAGACATCTCAGCACATATAACACATATTCAATAACTTAGATGTTCACCCCGGTGTGTGTGCAAAACCATAGCAAATTTCCACTAAATCCAAACTTGAATATTTCAAGCAAAACTAGCTAATACCCCCTTCAAACTAGTAATAAAAGATACTTATAAGATGCACCCTACAAAACGGAGCATATCCCGGAAAAGATGATTAAACACATTTAAGACCTTTCCGACATACTTAGAGGATAATCCCTACAGCATATCCATCGGTTTATACTGGGGATAAGATTAACGATAACTAAGTCTCATTTCATTCTTTTCATACCAATTCTTAAGTAGATTCAATTGATTTCACATTTAAACACACATCAGAATAAGCTATTGCTCATCATAGCAGAATAGGACATACGTGGTATACCCTACCTTACTCAAATCATAAAGCGAATTTTCTTCCTGATCGTCGTGAGCTTTTGGTCATCATAGTGGAATAAAACATTTCGAGATAATGCCTTACCGTACTCAAATCATCGACCAGCTTCCGACACACACTATTGATTTCATTATTAACTCAACTTTTTCAAATGACATTAGCTACGTATTACTTATCACATTCAAACTTCTAGATATTCACAGTACATCGTACTTGGAACTAAACACAAACTATCATAAGTCTCACGATATGAACATTAGCACTAAGCACATGACTTATAAGGAATCAAACATCACTAATCAAAAGGGGTATAACTTTATAAATAGCTCATCATTTACTATGGCTTGTGAAAAATAAATCTTGGTGAAACATCTAACTTATGGAACATACAGCATCAATGAATATAACAAACCGAACAAAAACATGCATTGCTCACTCGAGACAAAACAAATTTTTTTAAAATTTAGCTCATTTTAGCATAGAAATAAAATCATGTAAGCAAATGTATGATACATATCGACTTATCCTCCCCACACTTAAATGACAACATGTCCTCGCTGGTGTGCGAGAATAAAAAGAAAGAAAGTACTTAGTGATTGTAGTTCGAAAGTGGCAAGTCTGAAGTGGCCATGGTCCGTATATCTAAATGCTTGAGGAAATCGATGATCGCGTGGACCATCCATCGGAAAATCGAAATCGCCTAAAGCTCACAATCGCTATCGAAAATATCCTCGCACACTTGAAAAATAAAGAAATACCTCGGGGATACAAGGGATTATATCATATCGCGCAAAAGTGATAGAGATAAAGATAAGAGGAAATCGTAAGCAAAACAACACTTCGACCTTTATAAGCCTAGAGACGGCCGATCGACAAAACAACACAATCCGAATAAGATTAAAACAACTAGAACAAGGAAAAATAACTAAAGAAAGAAACTAATATAATAAGGGATATCTAGGATGCCTCCTAGTAGCGCTAATGGTTATTGTCGTTAGCTCTACACATTTGAAGCTCACCTGGATCAAAGCCATTTAACCTTCTCGCCACCCACTACCTCGTTTAAGCTCCGGTCCGTAGTGTGGCTCGCAGAAACAACATCTAAACACATGGGGTAAAATCTTTATAACCTTCCAAACTCGTTTAATCTTCCCCATCGCTGATTTCTTTCTTCTCTGATTCCTCCGATGACGTTTAAGCTTTTGCTCTCTTTCATACTCCTCCATATCCCAACTACCGCTAGAACTTCTGGCGATGAACCAATACCGCTATTCTCGGAAAATAAATCGGA